>CM023455.1:91818363-92053363 GCA_013339765.2 Haemaphysalis longicornis
TGCAGATCTTTAAGAATACTATCACCTCGTTCATACCGTCCAAACAAGAAGTTGATTGATTATGGAGTTTAGCTTGCCGAAGCTACACCTGCGTTGTGACGCTGGTCATAGTGGAGGGCTCCTGATTAATTTCCACCACCTGAGGATCTTTACGTGCGCCGAAATCTCGCACACACGGGCTTTTTGCTTTTCGCCTCCATCTGAAAAGCAGCCACCGAGGGCGGGAATCGATTCCGAGTCCTTGCGCTCAGCAGAACAACGACTCAGCCACTGAGCCACTGCGGCGGGTCCAATAAAAATATAAATCTCTGTTAAATTTGTTTCCTAACTTTAGGTTCAAGAAATGATCATTTTGTGCTATTTGTATTAATATGTTGTGCTTGTCATGAAGGCAGTGTCCACGTAGTGAGGGGCTGGCACTTCTTTTGGCATTTGTAATTGCCTTTTTGTCTATCCCCGAGACAGAGAGACAGAGAGAGAGAGAGAGAAGAGAGAGAGAGAGAGAGAAAGAAGAGAGAAGTGAATAGATAGATAGATCGATAGATAGAATAGATTAGAATAAGATAGATAAGGATCAGATAGATAGATAGCTAGATAGATAGATAGATAGATAGATAGCTCGATAGATAGCTAGATAGATAGATAGATGGATGGATGGGATGGATGGATGGATGGATGTGGATGGATGGATGGATGGATGGATGGATGGAGGATGGAGGATGGATGGAATGGATAGCTGGATTAGATGGATAGACGGACAGGACAGACAGCCAGACAGACAGGACAGACAGACAGACAGAACAGACAGCTAGATAGATAGATAGATTAGATAGATGATAGATAGATAGATAGATAGATAGATAGATAGATAGATAGATAGAGAGATTAGATAGATAGATAGATCGATAGATAGATAGATAGATAGATAGATTAATAGAAAAGAAAGAGAGAGATAGAGAGAGAGAGAAGAGAGAGCTTTGTTGAGACAAAAAGGGTGGTCACACAGACAACTGCAGTTGCAGAATCAATAAAAGAAACTCTAAAACTACTGCAATCACCCAATACACCCGTTTTCCGATGCAACGACGGCGTCAAGAAAAAAAAAGACTGGAGCTAAAAATATAAACAGTGAGCATGCACGAGGGGTCCCAACCGGTTCAGTAGCTGCTGCGATACCGTTCTACACCTTTTAACGCCCACATAAAAACTGTGCGAATCCAAAACAGGGCGCCGTTTAAGTTTTTTTAAGACCGCCCTGCTACGTGACCCTTTTACGCAAATGATACGCCCTACTCTCGAAGCACTTGCCAGCGCGAAGAAGATGAAAGTTTAAAGATATCCTGCTGGCCGCATTTTATGTTTCTGGTTCACGTTACGTGTTCTGTTTCGAATAAAACCTCCAATAATCGCCTGCACTTTCATGAAAAAACTAAGACTGAAAGCAAACGAGGATGAAATTTTGACGTTTTTCATTACTCACGCGGACTTTAAGCAAGACATGACAGATGAAACGGATTCAAATGAAACAGTTCCTGAAACATTGCGAGGAGTTTGTGATGTTTCGAACTGGGCTGAACTTCAGACTTCCTCTTTGAATATTTAATGGACAGTCATTTCCCTGTTCTATTTTCGGGATGAAATTCGGGGGTAACCTGTACGAGCTCGCGTCGATGAAAATGAATGAAGTTTGAACACTCTGTGATATCGATACCAGGGGATCTAGCTTGCCCAGCATGTCATCACGAACAGTGACCCATATTCATACGAATCAGTAGCAGTAAGCGAAAAAAAGATGGGAGATTATTCCAACGAAACGCAACCATTGTTTGAATAATGAAGGAAATCGAAAGATCCCTGAATCTGTATTTGAATGAGCATTAACCACCAAGTTTTCACCTTCGATTTCCCGCTTCCGAATTCCTTTCAACGCCAGAACCGGACTGTGTATAGGCGCTTACCAGTGAACCCAGCCAGCCGTCGTCTGAGCAACCGATGGGGCTCATATCACAGTATAAAACTATATACCTAAGCCCACAAAACCACGCGACCTGAAATTAATAGCGCCAAAAACTAACCTAAAATACGCCAAACAAGCCCAAACGTAAAAAAAATAGCAGTGGCTTAGCTCTGCTATGCCAGGATATACGTAGCGTGAGCTAAGGTTCAGGAATCCAGTCCAATCGAGTCCAGTCCAGTCTAAACCAGTCCAGTTCAGGAATCCAGTCTAATCGAGTCCAGTCCAGTCTAAACCAGTCCAGTTCAGTCCAGTCCAGTCCAGTCCACTCCAGTCTACTCCTGTCCAATTCAGTCTAATTCAGTCCAGTCCAGTCCAGTCCTGTCCAGGCACTGCTCCTCGCGCATGCTCAGCACGGCTCTTGAGGAGCCACGCGAAACGGCTATCAAGCGGCTCCGGTGCAGCTTCAGACTTGGCTACTGCGCAAGCACACACCTGGGAGCGCGCCGGCGCCAGTGCGTCTGCCGCGACTATGACGCAACACAATCCACTTTAATCCAATCCAATCCAATCCAAATTCAATCCGATACAATCCAATCCAAGCCAAGCCAATCCAATCCAATCCAATGTCCTTCGCGCTTGCGCAGAACAGCCCTTCACGGCACACGCGAAACTGCTCACCTCGGCCAGTGTAGCTTACGCTACAAAAAAGGTTAAAGAACTTACTCAGCAGGCCCCTTGCGCATTTATATAGAGAGTAGAATCCAATCTAAAGGGGGCAAAAGCCACCCAAAGCAAAAAAAAAAATGTGAGGCGAAACCCACTTAACATCATACAAAGTACCGTGGTAAATGCAATGTAAGGCTGACTCTCAAAAGAGAAAGAAAGAAACTCGTGAAAAATAAAAAAAAACCAGCACGGAGTCAGTCAGAGCCGGAAGGAGGAGTTTTAAAAAGCTCTCCAAAATGAAGTTGCGCTCCTAAAGGAGAACAAGGATAGTGTAGACTGGCTACATGACAACCCAACAACGGCGATCGCAGAATCTGCAGCAGCGGTGGGTGAAGCAGCAGCACGTAAGAAACAAACTGGAAAACTAAGAAAACGAAGGAGCTTGTTGCGAAACGCAAGAACATGAAAATGTCAAGTGGGGTTAATTGAATTGAGTTAGCAGAGCTGTCTTAAATGATTAACAGAAGTAAACAAAAAACGATATTCGTGCATATAACGGACCATATATACAGAAAAAACAATAACAAAGTGCTTCGACAACCTATTATAATCACAACAATGCCCATAAATACTCTTTTTTCCCTCCTCTATTTCTTACTGGAACCGATTACCGGCAAGTGCTGTAAACTGTGAGACCGTGCAATCATTTACTGATCACATTCAGGATTTGGAATTTGTATGAAATATAAAACTCATGTGGTATTTGTTTCTGGAAAAGAGAAATCCTGCTGTTAATTATTGTCTTTATTACCTTTGTTTCTTTATTTTAATAATGTCATGACTGTTTTTTTCCCTTTATATATTTATGCCTCTCCGTGTGACCATCCTGTATGCAATACTTGAGTGTATTCTCTTGTACCACTCCTGCTTGGACCGCCAAGGTCTGCAGTATATTCAAACAAATAAATAAATATAACATGGCAATCATCGAGGAAACGCTGCAAATAGGAGGAAGAGTGAGAGCAACCAAGAGGAAGCTAGCCATCGGAAAACTAGAATGAACGCACTCAGAGACGAGCAGGATGACATTACGCACAACATGGAAGATAACAGAGCTAACAGGACGATTCCACACAAGTCTGCATGCCAGCGACGTTAGACCAGGGGAAGCTACTCAGAGTACAAGCTCAAATTGCAGTGACCAATTAGTAACAAAAGAGGAAGTAATATAGGCTATCAAAGGCATGACAAGAGGAAAAGGTGCTGGTGTCGACGGTATAGACGTGGATCTTTTGAAGGAGGGAGGAGATATTGTACTGGGAAAGCTTGCTGCACGATTTTCGGAATGCCTAAAGGAGCCATGAAGAGAAAATGCAACTTGGTTTAATTTGAAAGAACTAGGATTTAGTATCTCACTCAGTTCCATTAGAGCCACAAAAGATGTTTTTTTAACGGAAAAAAAGCAGGAAGTATTTAACAACTTTTAAATTTCGCGCCACAGTGACGTGTTATGAGCAAGAATGACGTCATACGGGCCAACAACAAAATGTAATTTTTAGTGCGTTAACTGCAAGTTAGCAATCAAGTGATGCGGTCAAATGGAACTAGAGGCCCCATTACAGACGTCCAGTCATGTGTAGTCGCGACAGGTCAGTTAGGCAGGCGCCAATTGCACAAACAAGGTTCCGTGACGTCATAGAAAAGTTGCGGGAAATTGGCTAGGGGGTCGCGACTGCTTCACACGTTTTCTGTAATATCTCCGTTATTTGTTCGAAGATTGCGATGATATTGGTATCATTGTTATCGGGACTAAGCAGTCTTTCTAATAAACCCAACTTGTATTTTGTCTTCATGGCTTGTCTTCATGGCTTGTCTTGTCTTCATTTTGTCTTCATGGACGTAGAAAAACGCCAACGTTATTCTGATTCATAAAAAGGGAGATACCAAGCACCTTACGAATTACAGACCTGTCAGCCTGCTCGCAGTTGTTTATAAGCCGTTTATAGTGTTAATGAGCCGCAAAGGCGACAGCCTGGATTCCCGACAACCCAGAGAGGAGGCTGGGTTTAGAAAAGGATACTAAACCATGGACCACATCCATGCCGTTAATCAAGTGATACAAAAATACGTAGAGTACGCTAGAGCCCTTTACATGGAATTTATGGCTTATGAGAAAGCGTTTGATTCCATACTCAGCGCAGCCGTGCTAGAAGCACTAAAAAACCATGGAATAGAGGAAACCTACATGAGACTTCTAGAAGACATATATAAGGATCGCATGGGCAGAATAGCCCTCCACAAGCAAAGCACTAAATTTCCAATCCGAAGGGGAGTAAGACAGTGAGGTACCATCTCGCCAAAACTATTCACCGCATGTCTAGAAGGGATATTTAGGAAGCTTGACTTAAGGTCCTTATGATAAACGGAGACTATTTGAGTCATTTGAGGTTTGCAGACGACATGCATGAGAAACTGCAATCACACCGTGGGGATAAAAATAAATATGAACAAATCTAAAGTAATGCGGAATAAGCATGACAAAAAAAAGTCCTCTTCAGCTTGGGAAAGGAAACGCTAGAAGTAAACAAATAGAACAACCCCGGACAGATGGTAAGTGCTGACCCCAACCACGCAAGCGAAATCCGGCGCAGAATAGGTATGGGCTAGGGAGCGCTCGGCAAGCACTCCCAAATAATGAAAAGCAAGCTACCTCTATCGCTCAAAAGAAAAAATATGCACCCAGTGCACACTACCAATGATGACATACGTAGCTGATACTGGGCACCTTGTTAAACAATGGGAAAGAAATCAGGTGGGCTCAACGGGCCATGGAACGAATAATGATAGGAGTAACACTTACGGACAGAAAACGAGCTTCCTGGATCAGGGAACACACTCGCGTAGAAGATACCATAGTTCAAGTAAAGAACAAAAAATGGACTTGGGCTGGCCATGTAGTGAGACGAACCGACAACCGGTGGACGATTAGGGTAACAGAGTCGATACCGAGAGATGGTTCTGGAAGAAGGGGAAGGCCAATAACACAGCGGAGGGAGCAAGTACGAAAATTTGGTGGCCAACGCGGTACTCGAGTGGCGCAGGACAGGAGTTGTTGAAAGTCAATAAAAGGGGCTATCGCCCTGCAGTGGGCCTGAGTAGGCTCATGATGATGATGTAAAAAATATTAACAAAAGTATTCAACAAAAAATATTGAACAGAAGTTTACGTTGGCAGACACCTGCGGAGTACAGGTGTAAGAAGACTGATAATGGGGAAGATATGGCAATGACGGCGCGATCTGCGCACAGCGACAAAGGTGAAAGCTGCCTGCGGTATCAAGATGGTCTCTGATAAGCACCAAATGATTGCGAAGGTTCAATGAAGGCGGGAAGGCATGGATGGCAAAGGTCATGGGCAAGGTGGCGGGCAAGGGTAATGAAGTGTCAGGGCCAGGGTCTGCGAAAAGTCAGAGAGGGCAAGCCTACACGTCGCCAGCACGAAGGTGAAGCGAAGAGATAAGATGGATGACTATGGATGCGTAAAAACTAGGAAGCATCACTAGGGAAGTGTCATTTGAGGACTTCTGAAGAGGATCGGAAGAGAACTTCAAGGCTACAAGACAAGACACAGTACATACGAACTTCTCTTCGTGCGGAAAGGACGGTGAAGAATGCTGAAATATCATTAATGAAGCATCATGGGAAGCATTATTGATGCGGAGAGACCAAAAAAAAAAGCGAAAGAATCGGATTCGCGATAACGCAGACGAGAACCTATAGTAAGCATCGCGAAAAAGCTAAAGGATAGGAAGTTAGAGGCTTTCGTGGCAAGAATCATGGTGATTGAAAGATTATGAAGACGTGAAATAACCTGGAAAGTGACCACCTAAAACAAAACAGAGAGCTGTCAGCGAAAGTTTAAAGAATTATACACAGTTTTAGAGATGGGGATAAAATGAGACGGAAGTGTCGTCCCCGCGAGGGATCGCAGAGGTTGATGGATAACGGCGAAAGAAAGGGCAGTCCAAGGCAACACGTCGGAAGATATAACGGATGACCGGAAGAGAGTGATGGATCGCTGTGAGAAATCGTCCCAGTTGAACTACCGGGCTGCAGTTTTACCGCGTAACGTTGGTGTCATATGCAAGTTCATGACACCGCCATTGCTCTCCACCTCACTCCTCCGCAGTTGCTCTCCTTCCCTCCCTGTTCAGATGTTCACACTTATTTTTTTCTCCCCTGCCATCCACACCTGCACCACCACCACCACCACCATTATTATGCTCGTCCCTCCACAGAATTCCACGAAACACTCTGCAGCACACTGCATTAAACGATCATGCAGCTCTCTGCACAACACCTTCCACACGCCCGTAACAGTACGGTAAATCCCTGGCCATGGGGGGCATCCCGGTAATGAAAGCGCCCACAGGCTGGCGAGCGAGGCATCTTCGTCATACCGCCGTCAGCCCGGGGAGGCCATAGCCAGCGGAGCCCACTTCGATCCTGACGAGGAGCGCCAGCGTCGCCGACATGCCCGGCGCCTTCACCTCCAGTCATCAGTACCCCAGAACCCGTATCCTCTGCCTCCTGGCTTATCTCGCGGCGCCCAGGTTTTTCTCAACCGGGCCCGTTCTGGCTTCGCCATAACCGCTGACATCGTCACACGATGGCGAGGACGGCACACTCACTTTGACCCTTCGGGCAATGAATCCCAACAAGGCAACAACATACCGCCGGCAGGTTCTCCGACGTCAACATCGGCGGGGAACTCCCATTCTGTAGACCTCGCAGGACCTCCACAGACCGGATCAGCTCCTAGTTCCTCCCCTTCTCTCTTGGACCCCGATGTGCTCTGCTACGCATGCCATGGCACAACGAAGCCTGACCTTCCGCACCTCGTCTGGTCTTGCCCGGGCCTTGCCGTGTTTCGCGCCCAACACCGCCCGGCGTGGGTTCACTCCTACGAAGAGTGGATTCGGCCCTCTTGGCGCTTCAAGGACACCCTGACAGCACTCTGGAGCTTTGTCTGTGCGGCGTCGATGGCTGGACATTACTAGTGCCCTTCCTGCCCTCCCCCTTCCCCTGCGGCTTCGGGCCATCCTTTCTTAATAAAGTTTTCTTCCTTCCTTCCTTCCTCCTCCTCCTCTTCCTCCTCCTCCTCCTCCTCATCATCATCATCGTCATCGTAGTCGTCGTCGTCGTCGTCCTCATCACCATTCATTTACCCTTAAGGGCGCCTGACCGGGCATTACATGAGAGGGTGTTCAAACAATGCATACACAAAGGCATCTGCCGACCAAAGAACACAAGGCAGAATTCTTTGAATAAAGTCTCTCTTTCCGTCTCTTTTCGGACTCTAACCCGCGTCTTCGCCAGGAAGACAGTTCCTGGCGACTTTTGCTATTTGGAAGCTAGCCGTTGATAAGTGCTAAAAGATGTGCCGAAGGCGAAAACAGTCTAAAAATTTGAAGTTCTTGCTTAAAATACTTACAAGACGTTGTATCTTTCTACGCAGGATGCCGCATTACTATTTATTTTTGAGGGAGACTTCCGGGCAAATTGGTGTTTCGTCGTAGACGTGTAAAGCACGAAATTTAGACGAAAGACGAAGGATGATTTCATGAAAAAGCTTTTCGTCTTGTTCTTTTTACTTATTGAATTTTTGTATCTGTATTGATTTTGTGATTGCAGATGACTATTCTTGCGTTTTCGAACAAAAGCCTAGAAGCAAAACAAGCGTGAGACTTGATCAGTGCGAGAAGAAAATATAAGAGCGCTCTTGACGAACCGACAATCGTACGAGACCGCGCGGAAAGTTGAAAGATACCTACAGTGTAAATAAACTGTGAATGCGAACGCAAACTTTGGAGCTTCGATGGAAATGTCAACATTGATCCCACGTGAACTCGCGCCTTCGAACAAACGCCTGAACGGAAACAAGGTAAAACAAAACAACAAAAAATGGCCGTGTATCTGCTCCTCCCGTTTCAAATGTTGCCGGAAGACGATGGACGACTGGTGACCCTGCCAAGTAAACGCCTCCCTTCTCTTTCCCGCTCACCTCTCATGCTGTTTCTCTCCCGTCTCGTTCCCGCCAGAATAGCAAGCTAGAGGTTTGTTCAATGCAATTTAAATTTACTGCGTTCTACTGCTCAAAGTCGGGTGCCTCGATAGCAGCGCTGCCGTGCGGCGGAGACGCGCGTGAATTCAGGCACCCGACTACAATTATAGAACCGCAATGCTCTACTGCACGAGCTTTCCAAGCGGAACGTGGGTCCCACCTAGTGGAAGCTTTCGTTGCTATTGCCGTTTCATTTCTTAAATGCCGCCTGCAGGTGGCGCTGGCAACAGCAGGCGACGGTTTTCTGCCATTGATGGGGTATTTCATTTGCTATCGCAAAAACCCAGCATCCATTTTTTTTCTAATAAAGGAACTCTGCAAATATCACTTATGTATTGATTTTCTGCCTTATATTTGCGTAATGTCTTGTTCTTGTTCAACAATGTGGACAAGTACGAACACTGACACCAGACCTAAATGTTTAGATTTGGCTGTGAGTATATCACACTACTGCGCCGATTTTATTTCACTTTGTCCGGGTGCCTCAATCGAGTCCCAGACAGACAGACCAAAATTTCTGCGTTTAAGTAGCCCAAGTAAGACTATGGTCTTGAAAACCGGTAAGGTGTTCACAAGTAAGAGAGAGCGTATTATTACAGATTAGAACGACAAGGCCAATGAGAGGAAGAGCATAAATATACACCCCCAATTTTTTAAGGGAGAATCGAGGCGGAGAACCATGAATTCGTGGATAGAACGTAACTCGTGCACAGCGCACTCGCTGCGTTCATCAATGCTGTCGCCGTTTGTCACACAAATGGTTAAAACCAAGTTAAGGCATGGCAGCTCAATGTTTCTATCGAGCGGACGTGGTTAAGGCATTGAAAACATTTTACTAGTGTTCAAAGATCGTAGCGAGGGGGAAACACGAGCAAGTTTTTTGCCGAGAATAACTTAGGTGATTGTTTGAAAACCCCGCCGTCATCAGATACCCCTGGTGGGCAAACGGTACGTACATTTCTATTGACCGAGATGCGTTACACGTCATTTACTAGATGGCACAAGTTTTCGAACGATCATATTTCCAGCCCATAGAGGAAACTTGAGGAGAGTTCTCCAGTATCGGAAACGCCTTACAAACACTGTGGCAGAAGTGACGTCGTTTCAAGGAAGTCCATGCACCATGTTGCTTACTTAAAACTACGGCAGCTAAATGCGGGTAAATGCAACGGATTATTATGGCGCTGTGACCAGAGTTACTGGATATATTCAGTAACTCTGGCTGTGACAAAGCTATTGGTGGAAACGGAATTGGCGATGTGGATGTCCTGACATGGCGGGAGCGGTTTCACAAAAGTGACGTCAGGGCTTTCTCTGTGCACTATTTCCTGGATGCTCCAACCTGAGGTATAGAAACATGGCCCTGTGCCCTTGGTTGGGGGCTGCCTAGCGGGAAGTGGCCTAGGTGGCGCAAGCTGGCCAAGGGCGCGTAGTTTGATCTTGAGGTTTAGAAACGCGTCGTATGATAGGAACGGCACCATTGTAGGCGCTATGTTGCCTTCACAGTACAGGGAGAAGAAAAGATGGAAAGGCCGGGAGGTTAACCAGGTGTAGAGCCCGGTGTGCTACCCTGCACTGGGGGAATGGGTTTCAGGAGATAAAAGAGAGAGTGCGGGAGAAGAGGAAGAGACTGGGTGGGAGTCCCGTTTTGGGCACTACAGTATTTTAAGCAAATTCGTTTCGCTCAGGAAACGTATAAGGGCTTTCGTCGCCTTCTGTTAAGTAGGTGGTGGATACCGATGAGCTAGGTTAGTTTCTACTGTAAGTGGTCGATTGTCCAATTGGCTGAGCGCGGTGGAAAGCCCGCTCCTCTCTGAAGGGTATTCGGGGCAGCGATACAGCACATGCCCTATAGTATCTTCCGCCCCGCAGGCGTCACATTAGGCGCTGCTTGACATCCCGATGAGGAAGGAGTGGGCTTTCGTGAAAGCCACTCCCAACTACAGTCTACAAAGTAAAGTGAACTGGGGTCGAGACAACCCATACGGAAGACGGCGCTGAAGTTCCATCACTCCCGTCTCCATCAATACGCTCGACAGCAAACCGTTGACGGAGGCACCGGTTCACGGCCCACGAAGTACGAGACCACCACAGTGCAGTGAAACGTGCGCAGCGATTTGTTTCAGCAAAACAACGTCCACCCAACGAGCCACCGACAGCGCGATAGGCTGAGTGATCACGGTGAGCTACCACGGCTGCAGAGAGGCCACCTGCATCCTTCAAGGCTTCGACCAGCAGACGAACGGTGAACACAGCGGCGCAGCGAGCAAGGCGATCTGCACAGCAGTAATTAACTCAGCAACACTTAATCGCTATAATAAAATCAAGGACACAATGTGCTCGATTTAGTGCGCGAAGAGTGTCCTTCGCAGTGGCTTTGGGACGGCCGCTTTCCGTGGATATTCAACTAAATGACGGTTTAGGACCGTGGGCATGACCCAAACGAGCTTTACGGGCTACAAAAGCTCTGATGGAGTACCTGCAACGCACAGGTCTAGACCAGTCTCTGTGAATAAGTAAATGTCTCCTTGCGCATCAAGTTCTTCAACATCATCGCCGTCATCTTCATCACGTCATCAACTGGCGTAGCAAGTTAGGTATTTTAGCCCGGCTAACGTCGCCAAACTTCATTAAAGGTAATTCTCTCTCTCGCACATCCAAGGGCAAGTAATGCCTTCGCATTAACACGCCATAAGAATTGCTAAGGTACCGCTCAACAAATTTTTCAAGGTAAGTACGTTTTCATTGTTTAACCCTTAAAGAAATTTTCAATTCCTGCAATCTGTTGCGCAGGCCCAGCCTTTTCAGTAAAATTGACAGTTGGGCGAGTTGGTTTAGATTCATCGTAAGTAATGCTTGAAACGGGACACAGAAGCGAAGACACGCACGACGACGAGCCTTTTCACCCCGTTGACTGCGCCAATTGCAGCGCCCCCAAGAAGGGAGCCAATTAAATATCCCCAACGTACCATTTAAAGGAGCACAGTATGTGCATTTGAATTATTCAGGCCTGATACAAATGCTCACTCCTACTTAATAAGAAGGGCAGCAAGTGAGGAGCGCGAAGCGTGCGGCATGCCGGAGACGATACGCCATGTTTTATGCGACTTCCCACGCTACTTGGCTGAAAGAAAGAAGCTGTCGTCAGCACTGAGGAACCTGGACTCTCGGCGGCCATTTTTGGAGCACACTAAACTTTTTTACACCCTTTTAGCCAAAAAGGGTGTAGCATAAGTGGAAAAAGGGTGTTGGAAGGCCTTTACACCCTTTTTCTTGAGTCTCAACACCCTTTTCCTAGCTCTACGCCCTTTTTGTTTGAAAAAAAGGGTGTTGATCACCTTAAACGCCCTTGGTTTTTCTTAGGGTGTTGAAAGGGTGTGGAAAAGGTGTTCAGCTGTTCATTGAATAAGGCCACGTTCGGATGCATAACAGCACTGTAAAGAAGAAGACATCCCCTCATATACTCCTCTACTCTCAAGAAATTTCCAAACGCAAAAAAAAAATAATTGCTCTTATGCAATGATCGCTCGTTTCCTTATTCGGTGTACCACATGCCCCAAGTTTAGCTTTGGCACGTGAAACACCAATTTGAACCTTCAAAATTAAGAAGACTGTAGTCGTGTGGCGAAAAGGATGTTTACCAACTGCAACACGCTTGGCTTTCTGTAGGTTGTTGAAATGGTGTGAAATAGGTGTTCAGTTGCAAAAAAAGAACACGGAGCTGGGGGTCGACCTAGTTTCTTCTGGTGTTGCTAAGTTTTGTTATGTTTGCTAAGCTTTACAATGTTCTTGCTAAGCCAGGATGACCGCTCAGGGATGAGGCCAAATTTAACCGGATTTTACAAGGCTGTTACAGTGTGTCCCCCTCCCCCCTCGTCATTTCCGGGAGATCCAAGAGGGAAACAAGGTAGGTCGGCCCCCAGCGTTGCTGTTTCTCCAGCCTTGCACCACTATTGCAAGCTGCGCGAATTTTTTACCTTTTAGAATCCAAAAAAGACTAGTACCTTTGAAATGGTACAGTAAGAGGTGCGGATACGCATACGCCCCTTGTGCTCACACTCTGACAAGCTGGAAAGCCGACTTCCCTGTTATAATACCCTATCTGCGGTGGGGCACCCTTTACAGGTGCCCCAGTTCTTTTTCTTTGTATTGTTTTGCTAATGCCACCGAAACTACCTCCTGAAGCTTAAAGAGCTTCACTGGTAATAAATTATGCCAATTGATATTGCTGTAAACATCGTGAGGTACAACACCCCCCCCGCCCGCTTGTAGAGAATGTTCAGTCCACAAGTACAAAAGGTGTAAACAGGTACAAAATGCCTGCAAAATTGGAGATCTCTCCACCTTTTTTCTTCGTTGGCGGTCTTTTCTTACACCCTTTTTTTTCTTTACGCCCTTTTTCTTAGTTTCGAACACCCTAATTTGTAGCTTTACACCCTTCTGGGAAAAAGGGTGTTGAAATAATGAACACCCCTTTTGAAGGGTGTTGAGGTGGAAGGGAAGATTTGTATGGTATTTAATAAAATTCTATAAGTTACGGATCAGAAAAACTACCGCGTAATTAAAACGTTTTTGCAAATCCGCGTGTTGATTTGTGTATTCTCGTAGTAAAATCCATACTTCCAAAATTAGCGCTAAAATATCAGTTTTTTGCGACAAGCCCACCGACTCCATCTGGGGGCTTTCCTCTGCTGGGTATAAAAGCAAGAACAGCGCATGTATTGAAAAGTAAGTATGCACTCCCTGTACCGCTTTGCAAATGACGGAAGTTCGACTACTAGCGTACGCAGATGACATTGCAGTATTCTGCACTACTAAAGAGAGCATTCTCGAGGTAGTAAAAACCGTGAAACACTTTTGCTTAGCTAGCGGTAGTGCAGTAAACTGGTCTAAATGCTTAGGCTTTTGGCATGGCGAATGGCAGTCCACGCCAAGCGTTTTCGCCAACATCCAGTGGGTCACGAGTCCTGTTAAGCACCTGGGGGTGCCACTAGACAGTTATCAAGACAGTGACCCTTACTGGACCAAGCAACTCAAGGAACTTCGAGAAAAGACAGAGAAGTGGAAAGGGTGGGGTTTATCAATGTTTGCGAGAGCCACAGTTTGCAATTTGTTTTTTATAAGAAAGCTGTGGTATGTAATGCAAGTTTTGCATTGTTCAAGGGCTAATATTCAGAAACTTCATCGTGTGTTCGCCGTGTTTATCTGGAGTTCATCATGGGAAAGAACGAACAGAACGAACCTCTTTCGGAAAGTGCGTGAAGGCGGACTTGGTTTATCGCACTTATTTTTAAGGCAAGTGGTCAATAGATTTCTGTTTCTTCGTGATGTTGAAGACTCGTTTCTTAGGACGGTTTGTCAGCTGCGACTTGGAAGACTTTTGCCTGAATTTGTTGTGAGCTCTGAGTGCATGAGGGGAACTGTACGTGGATTTTTTAAGGAGGTGGTGTGGTCATCCCGTTTTCTTTCTGTGCGTTTTTCTTTAGAGTACTTAAGCGGGGTGAGTCGGAAGAAACTGTACAAAGATATCGTCGAGAGTGTATTGCCAGTGCCAATATACCGCAGCAAGTGTAATCTAAGGCCTGAGAGAGATGTACTTAAGCGAGTGAAAAGAATGACGGTCCCAGGTGGAGTGAAATCTTTCTTTTTTAAACTCTATACTGGAACACTGGAAGTAAAGACCTGGATGGAGGAAAAGGGATGGTTTGTGCCATGGGGTGTGCACTGTTTTCTGTGTCGAAAGCCAGAAACAATTGAGCACGTGTTCTTGGACTGTTGGGGAGCGGTGTTCTTTTGGGACATCCTACAGCGAACACTCAAAAAAGATTTGCCTGTCGATGCTTACGGTATTAGGTTTTTGAATGTTGAAAATGAGGACGGTGTGCCGCTTGACACAATTATGCTGTATGGACTACATAGCATCTGGAGAAACAGGATGGCGGTACGCTACTCCGACCCAGATGCCAGGCTCATCAGACACTACTTCAAAGAGTCAATAGGTTCTTTTGTGCAGATACAAAACTTCAGCCCTCTAAACCAGAGTGGCTACCCACAATTGAAGCATTGTTGGTAATGAAAGAGTATTGAAATCACCCCGCTTGCCCAAGAAGGGCTGCAGTTCTAGTGTTTGTATTGAGTATTGAGTGTACAGATTATCAGTTACGTGTGTCTTTGTTTTGTCATCCTGTCAAAGAAGGCAATAAAGAAAAAAAAAAGCACTCCCTGTACCGCTTGCATCCCGTGTTCCAACTGTGACTTGTACGTATTGGCTGTTTGTGTTGAATGCTGCGCGCTCCGCCGTTTGACATTGCCTCTGCGCATGCCATCACCCCAAAAAAAGGGTGTGAGACTCAACACCCTTTTTTAGGGTGTTGAGCATCCTCAACACCCTTTTTTAAACGTTTTGAGCTCAACACCCTTTTTTCATCCATACACCCTTTTTTTGCCAAAACACCTTTTAAGGGTGTTAGCCATGGGACAAGATTTTTACACCCTTTTCGGCCAAAAAGGGTGTAAAAAAGTTTAGTGTGAGGAGAAGATTCTGTGTTACTGGCCATCTCTGTCATTCGCCCAGAAGGCGACTGAAGAACTCTTACACTTTCTACTGGCGACGAACTTGCACTCCAGACTATAGACTGAAAGCCACCAGTGTCAATCACTGAACTTTAACGGTTAGTGCTTCAGCGCTGTTCATACGTCTCTGCTCGAACTTTACTTCATTCTTTCCTTTCTTTTTTTGTCTATTTTTCCTTTCCCATGTGCAGGATAGCAAAGTAGGCTCTAGCCAAGTTACCTTTACTGCGTTCCTTCTACATCCTTCCTTCCTTGACAGGATCTTCGAAGTTCTGAACTCTGTTGCGGATCAGCGGCTATTTATTCTTGTAGACTGTGCCAATTACAATGACTCCAGTTACGTCGATAGCGCGAATGTATTATTTTAAAGGCGCAGGTATGTACAGTACTGGACAAATGAAATGGGAACACGAGAATATAAACCAGAGCACACAAATAACGCGATCTCTTTCCACGCAAGTCAGCTTGTCGCGTGGCTTTATTACAGTAACAACGTTTGGAAATGTATCTTTCCAAATATACAACTGGCCTGTCGTCATTTGATCTCCAAAATCCATATTTGATTTTGCGTGTTCGTGTTCATAGTTTCGTGTTCTCGTTTCATTCGTTCATGACTGTACATTTTACTGGTTTAGACGCTTGTGACATTAAGGGACAAGAAGAGAGCGGAGTGGATCAGGGAACAAACGCGTGTTAAGGACATATTAGTAGAAATAAAAAATAAAAAAATGGACGTGAGAAGGGCATGTAATGCGAAGGCAAGATAACCCTTGGTCATTAAGTATAACAGAGTGGACCCCTAGAGAAGGCAAGCGTGGCAGGGGGCGACGGAAAGTTAGGTGGGCCGATGATACCAATAAGTTTGCGGGAACAAATTGGTTGCAGTTGGCACAGGACCGGGATAATTGGAGATTTATTGGAGCGGCCTTTGCCCTGCAGTGCGCGTAGATAGGCTGATGATGATGATGACTTGCCGTTTCTAAAGTTTGTTGCGCATGCGCAGCTGTTTAATTGTGTTGGGTCGACTCGCCAATTTTAACGCAACTATCGCGGGACAGTGATGAAGGGACAGTTCCGAGAACTAATAAAATGAAATATGTATACACAGTAGCAGCTAACTATAGCACATGCGTGCGCTGCCTCCTCCGTCAACCAGAATCTGGGGATTCGAATGTTCTTCGAGGCTCACGCGCCGTAGAAGGACACTAAATAAGGGAAGACAAATGGAGACAGCACACCGGGCCTTGTCATCACGAAAGCAGCCGAAAGAAAAGAGTGCGCGCGTAGCTCGGATAACGGAGCAACGAGGGCGGGGAGTTTTCGATTTCAAACGAGACGCAGAGGCTGTAATCAAGTCAGTTCGTGCACGGCTTCGTTTGCATTAGGGGTAGCAACGGAGGAATGAAGCTGAAGACGAGTTCTCGAGTGTCAAGATTTCCCGCGCCGCTGTTCGGCGATTCGCGCCGAGAATGAAAGGGGGAAATGAATAAGGAATTTTCTCACGGGTGTATAATTTCACCGAACACTGGTTTTAGTCATTGAATAGGATGGGTGCGCGCGTGTAGGTATTTTCTCAGCGTAAACAAAATAAATAGGCCTAGTTTCAGTGGTTCCAATTTGGGGTGTCGAACTATTGTTTTTGAAGGCCACCGATGCCTCTGTCTCATTGTGTTTCTATTTCTGTACTTCTCTATTTGCTGATTATACTTGCATGATCTCTGAGAAAAGAACATTTTTTGCGACTTATGAATACGGTTTGTGTACAGGGCTTGTGCTGTGGGCGTTTTATGAAGCCCGGCTCAAGTGTAAAAAAGCTTCTAATTTTATGGTTTTACGCCTTCAAGTTCACCAAGGGCGATGAGCCATGCCGTAGTAGGGAGCACGGGCTTTACATTTTCTGTATATTTGTAAAAAGTCGTAAGTAGAAAGATTTAGTCGTAAGAAGTTTTGTATGTACAAAGGTTTATGTAGATTGTTGAAATACTGATTCACATTGTCGGAAATGTACAATTTTTTTACATTTTTAAATTTGCTAATTTTTTCTCCCTGTATTATTGGATGTAATCGCTAAGCATGCATATTTTATGGAAACGTGTCCTCCGTTGTGGACTACAGAGGGTCAGGAGCCCTCGTCAGGCACTCAGTGCCTTTAGCGCCTGCCCCGTGAGTAGGCATCGTAACACCGTCTGTTGAAAAAAATACAAACTGCAAGGGGGATCTTCCGCTTGCAACCAAATATGTCGCACGGGCGTTCTTGTTTTTCAGCTCCGTCAGAGAAACGGCTGCCGGGACCCACATCGAAGCGGCGTTTTTCTTTTTTTTTTCTTGCGCAGCAGCACGGCGGGTAAAATTTTTGATCTTTCCAATTGGTTGTGCTGTCCGGCGCGTCATTCGTGCTTCTAAAATTGACAAATCTGGGAGCGTGAAGACTAAGCGCATATTTGTTATGCGCTAATAATAACAGTGGACCCCACTGCACATTATCAGGATAGTGAGCCGCGGTGGTTTGTTTTATCACCGAGTCTGGAAACAAAAACTCACACAGAGCGCGAAAAAATAAGGTTAGTAGAGACAGAGACACACGATAAGGACATTAAAAATAAAAATAAACGTTTACTGACGTTTCAGGGAGAGGACTCCCTTCTGAGTCCTCTGAGTCCTCTCCCTGAAACGTCAGTAAACTTTTATTCTTATTTTTAATGTCCTTCTCGTGTGTCTATGTCTGTACTAACCTTTTATATATATATGTATATATCCCACCTGGCGGGCATTTTTTCACCAATTTCTTTCTGACTCAAAAAATTCTTAATCTGTTTCTATGACCCACCACAACCTCCCCTTTGCTTTCCGAGTTTTTCTTGACTGCCAACCCTTATTCTCTCTCTCTCTCTTTCTCTCTCTCTCTTTCTATATTATATATATATATATATATATATATATATATATATATATATATATATATATATATATATATATATTACGCTTGCTAAGTAAGCAAAAAAGGTAGCTGGAACAATAGTGTGCTCCCGCTGTTTCTTCGCTGTTGGTTTCCTAACCTCGGGTTGCAAAGCTTTTAAGCCTCAAACTTAAAGATAGAGGTGTGGATCATAACAAATAAACACTAATAAACTACAAGGATTAAGGCATATTTATTTTTTAGGACACACTGAGAACGAAAAGCTGGACAAGTTGGGCCAGGTTCATTACGGGATCCGAAGTGCGCGGGAAGAACGGTACACTAATACGGAACAAGCTCACGGGCTCACTCAATATTCAGTGGAGCTTCGAAGTTTTTCGAACCTTGAAAGCAAACAGCCTAACTCCCGCACGTCGCGCAGTTGTTAGTGCTGTGAACCTTGGGTACGCACAGGCGATTGTAGGGGGCGGAAAAAAAATAAAACAAATAACGCCATCTGTACGGTTTAGGTAGTGGAAATAAACTGGGACGTACGGCTACTTCTCAAAACAGGCGTATTAAACTCAAAGCGTATACACCAAGCAGCGTAGGAAAAAAGGTCAAGAACCAATCACGCCTTTAAAATAATAACGTACGATTAGCCAGAGCGAAACCTCGTGGAGTTTTTAATGAAGGCTCCTCCGTTTTCCGAGAACAGCTCGTGTGTTTGAACAAGCACTCGAGCTCGTCCGAGCTGCTCTCTAACCATCCGGCCAGCGAAGCAGGTGTCTCAACGTCCAAGTTCCAATATGAGTTGTCACAGCCCAAATATTAATATGCCGGACAGCTAACAGGAAGTCCTCCAGGGACGGTTAGCCCTGCTTGGTCTTCTTTTTTCCGAAGTACCCTTCTGTTATTTCTTCTGCGCCATCAGAGTGCACCCAGAGGAATCCGAAACGGAAGAAGTAGGAACGCCAATTTTACATTCAATCATGCTTCGAGGACGAGTTTTTTCTGGATGTCCTTTCCTCTCCGTCCGTGTTCTCGTCGAATCCATTAGTCAAGATCTTTTGCTTTCACCTGTTTTTTTTAATCGTGTTTCCTCCTGTTTTCTTCCGGGACTGATTGTAACAAAAAAAAAAAGCGACAAAAAAACAGCGATAGGGTTCTGTGCGACGGAATAGCTTGATTGCAGTTCGTTTGAAGCTGTCCCTTGTTACGCAGACTTTCACCGTCCGAACGTTTGTTTTTTCAATCATGCCAACTGTACTGGTGATTTCTTTAGCTTACTGCGCCTTTATTTAGCATTTGTGAGGCGCCATAGTTGAAACACACCGCGAAATGCAAACGTTAAGTTATTTCAATTCCCGCGAGATCGATGATAAATTTGATTAAGATGCTTCAAACGTCTCTATTGTCATGCTCATCCCGCAGAACGCTTGCCTTTTTTGCTTCTGCTTAAGGCATAACTGCTGATTAATTTTTTATCGGCCTGTACCGGCTTCCGAATATGCTGCCGAAGAAAGATAGCACCTGCGAAGTTTGCTGGTCGTTTTCCAGTCGGACCGGAAGAGGATAATATCATTAACTATGAAACCGCGGGAAGGGTAAACGTGATAAGATTTTACAGTTTTCTATGGAGTATATCAATAGGGTTAACTTTTGGGCTCAAGCCTTTCAATCTGTTTAAATATCTCCTTGTGGGGTTTAACGCGCCGAAGCTACATTTGGGCTATGAAGCGCGCCGTAGTGGAGGCCTCCGGATTAATTTTGACCTCCCGGGGGTCTTAACGTGCGCGGAAATGTCGATACACAGGCATCGCGCTGCTCCGGGGTCGAACCCGCGTCTTTGTGCTCAGCAGCACAACGGCGGGTAACCCCTTTAAATATCGGCCGACCGCCAACTTGGCAAGCAGGAAAGTACTTCAGTAACGAGTGAATCAGCGAAATTAAATAAAGTAACACTTATCCCAGTACGAAACCACAACCGGAATACCGTCCAAACCTAACAGGAATTCCTGTCGTACGACAAAAATCTTCGTTGTGACAACAGAAGTCCTGGTGTTACGACAAAGCCATCTGCTGTTACCACACAAAGATCCAAACCATGTGCAACTACTGATAAAAAATCGGGATCACGAGAAGGCAGGAATTGGGCACGACGGAACATAAAAATTGGGACAGGAATACGAACACGACAGAACATCAGAATCCTGACACGACAAGAAAACGCCAAGATTACAGTACGACACGCGAAAATACGACAAACAACAGAAATTTTTCTTGTCGTCATTTTCGACTGGAATATGGGTAAACTTCTGTGGTTAAGCGCTTATGCATTCGCAGCTTATCACGTGTCACCAGAGGTGACACGTGATAAGCTGTGAAGATTTATCACCTTAAGCTGTGAAGCTTAACAGATTCACGTGATAAGCTGTGAAGCTGTGAAGGTGATAAGCTGTGATAAGCTGGGAATATAGTTGAAGGTCTAAATCCAACTCAACCTAAACGTGAACAACGAAGGGTTGATGACACTACGATGAGAAGGCAGTCTGCGTGACCTCAGTGCCAAAAGCAAAAACAGGCCTCAACTGCTTCGCGCTTTCGCAGCCGGCGGCAAAGCATCCTCAACGCAAGTGTCTCCCTCCTACTCGCTCCTCCAGTCCTCTCCATCTTTCCCTCTGATCTCGACCTCCGAAAATGGATGATTGATGACGCCCCGCCCCTTTCTAGGGCAGTGAGTGATGGTTCCGATGTGACCGACGGCGAATGCCATTCGTTTCGCGTGAGAAGACTTTAGCGTCCAGGAGTACGGGAAGCATCTTTTTCACGATCAACATTTTCTCTTCTTTTTCTCCTTCATCGGCACGTACATATCGGCGAAAAGAGGGCGTTCTAGCGCCCGGCACGTAGTTGACACCGCCGAGCCACATACATCAACGCCGTTGTGAATTGGGCGATGTGGAGCACATTGCGGCAAACGTTATTCTCCACCGTATGCACGCCCGGGTTCCACTCGATCAGACTCTCAGCTGTGGGCGGAAAGTGTCTTCTTTTCGAATCGTAAGAGGGAATGGGATCGTGGAGGACAGTAACGTATTCTGAGCGTTTCTGGACACCGACATTCGGTTACCACGAGGGTACAAAACTGGTACTTGCGCGATGCAGAGCGGTAGTGAAATGTGGTGTTCGGCGGTTCCCCGCATCTAAACCAGTTTACCAGAACCCCTTTATTTACGTAAGTAATTGCCCAAACCGATCTAAGAAAGCATTTATAACATAATAATTCTCTGAATTCTTAACCCAGCATTTTCCCAGTAAGAAGTACTGTGTTGGTGTCTTTACGCTTCGCAAAACATCGTAAAAGATATGCCTTGTTTGAAGCCCCGTTTTGTGATTTGCTTTCTGCCCTGTTTTATGCTTTGCTTGCAGTATTTACCAAATAACGTTCCAATTGTTAACTGCTCTGCGTATGCTTATTTATTATTATAGTTTTGTTTGCTTGTTATGTTTTAATTCTTCATCCGTTCAATTTTTTCTGACCGCAGCATTTGAAACTGACCCGCGCAGTTCTTTATGCCTTGTTATAATTCGTCCGACCCCCTACTGCAATGCCCTCGGGCGAATGTACGTACTGAAATAAATACATAAAATAAAAAAAATAGCTTGAGCGGCTAGGACTCGAACCCCAGCCAGTGGTGCAAGAGGCGGCTACTCTAATTACTTTATGGTGATGTTGTTTGGTATTAAAACGTTTGCAAAAATTTGCTCCTAGTTTTCCGGCCATCATAATACAATTACTTGAAAAGAACAAAAACTACTGGAGACACCCAACTCTGCTTACGAACTCGGAAGGCGAAATCTCGGCGACATGTTTCAACGAGTTCGTTGCTGCTACATCGCGTTTGCGTCTCTTTCTTCGCTTTCGTTTCTTTGTCTTTCGACGCAAACTACTTCAACAGGTAGACTGGTGACACACTCCACAGCTTCAGCCAGAACCTAAGTTCCGTGCAGTCGGGACGCCACCTGTTGTACTTCTGTGCTGTCACGTTCGACTGTCGTGCGGCACTCTGCGGTTTAACTTTCATTCGACCACTAGCAAAGGGCGGAGATAGCGCACTGGTAGCGCACCGGGCTTCTACTGTAGCGACTCATGCAATCTGATATGCTTTAAATTCGCCGCACTTTACCATGCAACACTTTTTGCAACTTCCTTTTTGAAATCTTAAATGCTTGCAGGACGCAGTCACCCATCACACCCAGTACCTCAACCAGAAACGACTGCTCTATGCGCATTAGATAACTTGGAAACTCGCTTAAATGATTTTTCCTTTTTTCTCTGTCTTGACGTTCTTCGACAGCACGAATTACGTCACTAAGGCCATGTGGCGGCTGTTGGCCCGTTTTCCTTCAGTTGAAGCAATGGACGCGTTTCGAGAGCAACTTAAAAAAAAAGCCACAAAAACAAAGCAGAAATGGAAGGCGTATCTGGTGCGACGAGCAAATCACGCAGTGCCGCTACGCGCTGGCGACAACTATAGCTTTCGCAGTGCTTCCAGACGCGAGGGAAAGAGTGAAAGCGTTTATCGAAAGTGTTGCAGTGTCCCTTTAAAGGCCCGGCTTGTCGTCGTAGCTCGTGCGGGATTACGGTATCTGACCACTGCTGTCGCGCAGCGTTACGCACCCCAAAAGACGCATTGAAAAGATCACCGCTTCCCCCGGTCGGGATCGTCCCTCGCGTTACGAAGTCGATGTCACTCCCATTGCGCCCCACAGGCACACGTACTCACATGAAAAGTGTTGGGGGTGATATTTGCGCTGCTCCGTTGCCTCGGCGGCTGCCATTGATAGGCCGCAAATAAGTACACAATAAAATGAAATAAGGACAAAACCCTAATTTAACGCAGTAATTAGCCCAAATAAATGAAAGCGCAAACCAGTGTCTTTTTGTAGTCTTCCCAGGGGTTGCGGCACCCTACCTTGACAATTTTCGGTATCAACGGCAGGCTGGTACTAAAACTAGCCAAGAGAGGGCACCACTGCCCCTCTAGCGAATCGCTGATCCGCTCTTGACTGCTTTCACGCTCGCATGGGTTCGTTTTCGTCGCGGTTTGGGCCTTTATTTTTTCATCCACGCTTTACAGAAGCGGATGTTTTACTGTAACAGACGACAACTACAAAAACAACAACAACTACCACGGTTTTGCTTGCAATGAGGCACTTAACGCTTTCGCTGAAAAAAAAAAATATTTCGCCTTTCTCGCATGAGGCTCAAAAGGTGCAGCATTTGTGAAGTGTTTCGGCATTCACGGTAACCGTCTATGGTAGCGCGTCATAGAGGCATTCCTGATTTGCATAGCACTCAGTCGCATAAAGCGGAGCTCGCAGAGATGCAAATTGACGCAGAGTTATTCTATAGAGAAGTTTTGGAGTGACGGTTCAAAGGGAGAGTTGCCGCTGCAAACGAGGCCTAAGGGGGACGCTCGGAGGGAGATGCAGTGAAGGGACGGGTGTCTCCAAGGGATATAACAGACGCGAGTTGGCAAGTAACCTTCACCTGGGCTTGCCCGTGACGCTACTTCAAAAAAGAACCAGGAGAAAATGACTGGTGTCACCCTGCGCGATAAATACGCGTTAAAAACGACCCCTGAAAAAGAACAAAGATGTCAAGGGCGGGAACGAAAAAGGGTTAGCAAACAAAGATGTAAAGCAAACAAACAAAAACGCAGAAGAAGACGCTCTCAAGAGCATCTTCCTCAGCGCAGCACTCTGCACCCCACAACAGGACGCAGTGTCTGTTCTCGGCACGTCGCTTTCTTTCAGTAAGAGAGAGAGAGAGGGAGAGACGAGAAGTTGGTGGAGAGGGGGAGACGCACGGAGAGCAGGGCTGCCAGTTCTGCGAGCCACAGAAGGCCCTAATAATTCAGCAGACTCTCGCTGAATTATGCAACCACTGTCACCGCCGCTGTCAGAGACGGCGAGAGCCCTCCTTCGGTCTGGCGACGGGCGGTGTAGCACGCGCATGCGTTCCCCGGCAAACGGGACTGTGTATAATACCCTCAGACTCGGGGCGACGTCGCGGCTTGGCGCGTTGTGCCTGGCATTCATTCGCTCTGGCACGAGCTAACTAACCGGGGTAATGTTCCTTCTTTCTGAAGACGGCGTGTTCGCCGGGCACGTGCCTCTACTGACGACCCGGCTGTGTTGTGCGGCGTGCTCGTTAACTTCTCCGGACGACGTAGCCGAAAACACAAGGCAGTGGTACTTGTTGTGAATTACTCTTGTTTCGATTGGATATATACCTTTTAAAGCGAAATCTTTCATCATCAGCTCAGGCAGCCGCCAGTTCCCAAGGGATACTGGCCGACTCTTAGCAAGAGTTAAAAAAAAAACCATTGATTGATACCAAAGTTTTTCAACATCATCATTCTTAATGGGACCGACGGCGTTGTGTCTAAAAAACTAATGAAATTACCCATAGACTGGTTGGTCGACTGAAAAGCTCTGATCAGCTCTCTGGACACACGGCGCCTACGTGAAACCGGGCGTCCCTTATGTCGAAACGGTTTCTTCAAAATCGCGACAAAGGAACCCTTCAAGATAGGAGAATACACGCATCGGTCGTGAAGATGGAGTACAATTTTAATATGGCTGTGTCTAGCGTTCCGTCCAGACGGAACGATAGCAAGTGTTAAAGTTCCGACCAGACGGAGCGAAACGCTGCGGGTAACCAATTAAAAAAAAGGTCGGGGCATTCCCTAATAGAATACTAACAAGTTACTTGTCCCAGTATACACTAGGTACTTAGTAACTGGAGGTATTAAATTTAGCATTAGTCAGGGTTACAAAGAGAAGAAGGCAGTAAGCACCACTACCTCCACTAGTAAAGTCCTAGCAATAGCACTCTTTTGAGCTACATGCGTTTACTAACTCGCCATGCATAACCTAGTCACCAGCACGACCTTAATCTTAGTGCATACTGCTTCCTACACTCAGTTAATTTACTAACCATGCAGTTGCTCGTGGCAGAGCCTGCGTACAAAACCTTGGGGTAGTAGGGTTCATAAGGAGTTAGTAAATACGGCCGTTACTACCTTTTTACGACCTTTTTTATTAAGAGTGTTCCGTCCTGACAGAATCCAAGTGAGATCTTAGCGTTCCGTCCAGACGGAGCCGATGTGACATGTGTATAATTCTGTCCACACGAGAGCAATGCCGGCTGATTAGAAGCCATTCGGAGTCTTGGGATTTGGGGTAGGGTTGCGCCTTAGGTAATGGACCTCCTATCCCGCGTTCCGCTTTCCCCGGGTTTGTATATTTTATTTTTTGTGTGGTTGTGACAGCGTTTTGTAACAGCCCCGACCGGCTTTTTAAATAAACCGGCTTTACACTTATAAAGCGGGTCGTAGTAACAGCTAACTTCACGCCCACATTACAATTGACGCGGTGAGAGCGGTCGGTTTTGATTTTGTACTCAACCGGCCGCTCAGCTACCGTTGACTCAAGCCAAGGCCGCCGTATCCATCGCCAGAGTTACGTCCGATCAGCTGTAGTTAGTAATGGTGATTAGTAATAATGGTTATTCTGGCTTATCAGTGAACGAAAGCAGTGTGTTCGGTTGGGTAAATATCAAGAAAGACTGCTCTCGCTGAAATATTGCGAAGCGGGTTTGATCGAGGTAGCGGCTTGGAGTTTCGTTTGACGGCCGATCATCTGTAACCATGAAGTGTGTCTCTGGCTAGTCAATGAGCTGAAAGCGGTTGTTCACACGGTTTTGCGGAAAATCAAGAAAACTCAAGAAAGGCGATCGGACTAACTCCATCAAACGAAACTCCAAGCCGCTACCTCGATCAAACCCGCTTCGCAATATTTCAGCGAGAGCAGTCTTTCTTGATATTTACCCAACCGAACACACTGCTTCCGTTCACTGATAAGCCAGAATAACCATTATTACTAATCACCATTACTAACTACAGCTGATCGGACGTGACTCTGGCGATGGATACGGCGGCCTCGGCTTGAGTCAACGGTAGCGGAGCGGCCGGTTGAGTACAAAATCAAAACCGACCGCTCTCACCGCGTCAATTGTAATGTGGCGTGAAGTTTTTTTTTATTTATTTATTTACAGATACTGCAGGCCCTTCTCGGGCCCATGCAGGAGTGAAGACAAAGAAATACATCGGCAGAAATTCAACATACAACTCGACAATACATCAGTGCTGCTTGACGTAATTTTAAAACGTAGGGGCTGTTACTAGCTGTTAGCTGTTACTACGGTTAGCTGTTACTACGGTTACAGTTAGCTGTTACTACGACCCGTTTTATAAGTGTAAAGCCGGTTTATTTATAAAGCCGGTCGGGGTTGTTACAAAACGCTGTCACAACCACAAACAAGAAACAAAATGCAAGCCCGGGGAAAATAGAACGCGGGATGAGAGTTCCATTATCCGAAGCGAACCCATACACGGCACGGAATGGCGTCCAATCAGTCGGTTTTGCTTTCGTGGGTACGGAACTGTACACATTTCACATCGGCTCGGTCTGCACGGAACGATAAACTCGGTATCCGTTGGATTCCGTCTGGACGGAACTTTAATATTTGCTATCGCTCCGTCTGAACGGAACTTTTTTAACACTTGCTACCTCTCCGTCTGGACGGAACGCTAGACAAAGCCTTTCAGTATTCTTTTATCTCATTACCCATGTGTCGGTACACAATTAAATCTTCCGTAGATTCGTTTACCTAGTCTGCGAAAAGTCGTCGCATGGGTTCGTTTTTGTTTGCGGTTTGGCCTACTGAAGGTTTGACGATCGAGTGGACGAGCTTTCAGGGAAGTCTAGGCGGACTGCCAGCTTTTGCGCTTGTCTCAACTTTCTTGAGGAAGGGATGGTAAATGTTTTCTCAGAGCGCTCATCGTTCTTGTTAGTTTGGTCTGTTCATCCCCATCACTAGGCCTGTGGCGTTCTTTGTAAACGGCGCACTTCATGACGTTTTAGTTGACTGAGTTCGTTGGAAACGCAGGTTAGGATGTAGGCACGAACTATGTGGCTTCGTGTGCTATGTGTGCACAGACTAGAAAGTAGCCTGGTTGCTTTTAACCATTGCAAGCCAGGGTATTTTTTGATTAAAGGGTTCGATTAAAAAAATTCTGAGTGACAGGCAGAACACCCAGCTGACTTCAAAGAAACCACACGGTACTCAGGTTTTCTTCTTGTGAGCTAATCTACAAATACAAACTCTCTGGAGTTTTGTTTTTAGGATTTCATTGCGTGTTGGCTTTTATGCTTTATTTGTGCTTACTCTTCCACTATTGTCTCTGAAATCTCCCGCATTCATCCCAAATATCTGTAATCGTCTCCATCTAGCGTTCACATCCAATCGCGCTCTCTCTCTCTCAGTCGAGGAATTTAAAATGGCCAATGAACCCCATTCGGCGTACTAACAGAGGGTCAGCTATATCCTGTACAATATATATATATATATATATATATATATATATATAATATTTATAAAATATATATATATATATAAGTTTAGGAGAGACAAACGAGAAAGACAGAAATATAGTCTGACGTTTCAGGGAAACCTTCTCAGAGTACTCTGAAGAAAGGAGTCCTTCTGACGTCAGTAAATTATTCTACTCTTTCTGTTTGTCTCTGTCTCTACTAACCTTATTTTTTTCGCGCTCTGTGTGAGTTTATTTATTATATATTATATATATATATATATATATATATATATAATTATATATATATAATATATATATATAATATATATATATATTATATAGTATATATATATATAAGAAAGAGGCATAGGGGTGAGTAGGCTCTTTTAAGAGAGTGAAGGTGTGTGTGAGGAGAGAGAGAGAGAGAGAGAGAGAGAGGAGAGGGGAGTAGAAGACAAAGGCGCAATGAAGAGGAAAGAAAAGAGAGAGTTTGAAGGGAGAGACGAGGGGTCGGGGTTAACGACAACAGGCGCCATAAGGAGGTAATAAACAACAGGCCTGAGCCTTTGAAGGGAAATCTGACGGGGCCTCTCACATGAAAATTTTAAATTTTAAAGTGGTGTCTACTTCATCAAAGCGACAACACAGCTATGGCGGCCAGTACAAGCGAGGGTCCCGAGAATTGAGAAAGCGGGTTGACCAGTCAGTGAAAGGGTGAAGGCGATGAATTCGGCGAATTTCAGACCGGAAGCTGGCTTCCGCGCTGGGATGAGCACCCCTCCATCGTGTTTTGAGAGTTTCACCGCACGTGTCTGCGCCACTCGGTTTTCGCGGTCTTACTCGGCCCCCCACTACACCAGAAGGAGATCACTCCGAGGCCACTCGGCTGACATCAACGGCTGAGTTTAAGTGACGTCAGTGCGAGGCCACCGCAGCAGGCCAATCGGCAAACGCAAACTTGAATCAAAGGAGTGGGAGTCAATTGGTTGCCTTGCTTGTCGGGTAGTTCTTGTCGAAGCGCGCGGTGGAGGCTCATTTGGAAGCGGCTTATCGAGCTTAAAGGGCATGTGCGTTGAACGAGCGCAAAAGCGTGCGCGGTGCAGAGCGTCGAATTTCAGAGCGTATAAAGTGTACGGAGAGCGCACAAAAATAAGGACGAGTAAAAGGCCGTACACAGGTGGAAACAACTACAGAGAGGTTTGCTTTATGGGAGGCCATAATCTAGCTTTCATCGGAGTGATGCCCAAGCAAAGTTTGTTCCCCACTCTGATAAAGGCCACTGAGTTCACTGGACGTAAGACATCCTCGTTGTTTTCCTCCCCGTTTGCCCGACTCTTAACGCCTCCCATAAGCGTGCGTGTGTATGTAGAGTTACGTGTAGGCAGCAGGCATTACTATTTATTCGAATCTAAGCCGATAGTTTTTTTGAAATACTGATATATCAAACTCCAGGGTCGGCTTGGATTCGAGGATTTTGAAATACGCGCCAAGTGATGTTGTGCACAGCTAGCGCCACCCAGAAAAGAAAGTATTGTAGCCATTACTAGACGAGCCAGTAGCCATTAAGGGCCATAGGCCGCCATTTTGAATTGTGCAGATAGTGGCCTGCGTGCGGTGTGGCGTTTGGTTTTGACAGCGCAAAAAGAAGCGGTGCCATTATAGTGCCGCTTTTAAAAGAAAAGTTGTTTTAGCTGCGGAGTTGTCGTCGAACGTTCAAGCCGGGCGGGACTTCGGCGTGGATGAAAAAAATGTCCGTCGTTGGAGGACGCAACGGGAGAGGATATTTGCGTGCGCCGCAACGAGGTTGGCAATCACCGGACCACGAGAATGCCGTCACCATGAAATGGAGATGGCATTGGCTGACTTCGTTCAGACGCAGCGAGCAGCTGCCCTTCCAGTAACGACGGAAGTGCTCCAGGCAAAAGCAAGGGAGCTTTTAAGGGAACGAGGCTTATCGCGGGCACACTTCAAAGCCAGTCGGGGCTGGCTACAGAAATTCATGAAGCACTTCGGCTTTAGCCTCCGTCGTCGAACCTCAATCGCCCAGAAGTTGCCCGGTGATTTTGAAGAGAAACTGATTGAGTTCCAGCACTGCATCTTCATGTTCAATAAACGTGTTTTCTTTTTGTGAACGCTGACCTCGCCTTTTTGTTCGGCCTACATTCGAGGTAAGTTTTTTTTTTTTCGCGCCTTCGGACTTTCGGGGGTCGGCTTAGAATCGGGGCCGGCCTAGATTCGAATAAGTAAATTCAAACATGAAGACCCTTATCTATTAAAGGCCTTGTGTCATCTTTTTGCATTACAAAATTTTAGACAGGTGAAAACTACACTTCATGCAGGGCGGCAACATGACTCCTCACCATTATGACTCCCGACACCAGTATGACTCGAAGGGAGCCAATATGCCTTCAGGGGTCATACCTGGTAATTAACAGGCATGGCACCCGGTAACTGTGCAAGGCGTCAATATGACTCCGATCTGACGTACCGTACGAACTTGACCAGGTGTAGTTTCTTGCCTGACAGCAGCTTCATAATGCAACAATGTGACCAAAAGCCGGTAACAGAGGAGGAATATTATGCATTTTAGTTACTTATTTTAATGTTTATGGCTAACTGCATAACAACCCTACACCTCAAAGCGTACGCGAAAATACGGGATGCAACTTACATTGCCCTTCTTTCTATGTTTTTATTTCTCTTTTAATCTGATACCCGGAAAATCGAACGCCACTTTCAAGAACAGGTACCGGACCGTCAGTTAAGAGGCTTGTGTGCACCCGAGTGCAAAAATCGCTCAGGCAGGCATGCAAGCGCGATACAGCCCAAAGTGGCCCACGTCTTCGACCGGCGCTGCACTTAAGGGCGGCTATGCGTATTTCCTACGCTTTAAAAGGTGAGTGCCGCCTACGCTTTTAAACCCAAGTGCCGTCTACGCTCTGAAATATACACCCCCGCTTTTTCTCTCGTCTCCTAGATGAAAAAAAAACCAGAACCAAGAAGATCGAAAACGAAGAATTGCCGAGACTTTGACAAACGAAAATAAATGCAGAGTGTAAGTGGGCCCGAAAAAAAAAGACGAGAAAAATCTTTTTACGCATAATGATTATCACCTAAGCTTCTAGTACTCAACTTAGGCGTCCGATTCATCCAGATGAATATTAAAAAGCGTAGTAAAGGTGAATTTGACAGCAGCACTGCGTTCGCTTGGTTTTGGGCGCCTATGGTGAAGAAGAGAGCCCAATAAGCTGGACGGTCTCAAGGGGTCCTGAAATAAGGACTCTTCCCCAAGGCGAACTTCTTCATAGGGACGTTTATTCCTCCTCCTCCTTCTACTCCTCACTGCTTACCCCAATTGCTCTCGACGTCACGTGAATAGCTAATCGAATCCGACGTCTAGACGCCATCTTGAGGAGGTTTTAAGGAAGTTCATCCTGTTTACCAGTAATGGTAACGACGTGCTTAGGCGGGCTGTAAACAGGCTTACCCTGTAAGTCTGGATCTGTACTGCGTGGAGAGCTGTGCTATGCATTATTAAGGCTTCCGGGCTCTCGAGGCGTGGCTGAATATCACCGTTCGTAAATATGCGGGTATATCGACGGCGCCTTACAGGGCTGCACATATCGCTTACTTCCCCTTTCTAAAAAGGGGGATAAATATTGTTGGGGGAAGAGGTGTTAGTAATGCATAATTGATTAAGACAAATGCACTTGGCAGTCTCAAAGTTGGCGGACGTAAGAAATGAACGGGAAAAAAACACCAGAAACGTTTTATGCAATTGGAGCTCTTCGAGCCGCTTAGCCCAGTGTTTTCGGACTTCTTTATTCTCTGCCTATCGGCGTTGGTCTGTCGCCATCTCTCTAACCATTTTAAGGCGAAGCTTTCTTGGTTTCACTGATGGCGTTACCTAAAACGCACTATAGGAAAGCCAACTGTCCGCATTGGGATTTTTGGTGATGATGACGATGGTCACACACAGAAAACGCTTTTTAATCATATATATACACGCAGTTCAGGTTGTGAACAGTCTGCATTCAAAGCCCAATGCCCCACCCTATGCCCAGCAACGAACATCTCGCAGAATTCCCAAGCACTCTGCCCATTACGCGAGTCACCAGCATTCGGCGCCACTAACAGGTCTGCACGGCGGGATTTATTGCCACATTTGAGGTGGTGGACGCGTCACCGATTTTTTTGCCGTGACGTTGTCTGGGGCGAGCGTTAATCTTTGTTAAAATAACGCGGGTACGCCCTTTCACGCGCATTTCCCGCTGACCATAACGCGAAAAAAAGCCACTACGTGCCCACCTCCGCTCTGAGCGACTCGCTAAAACCACGACGTGCTAGACACCAAGATAAAGAGAGGGAGAGAGAAAAAAGGTAATCAGACAGCGAGGGAACGGCTTGGGACCGGGCCCTGTCGTAAAGCCACTAACCGCGACAAACCTCATATCCTTAACTCTTTTCTACGCCCAGTTGTGCCCCGCTATTGCTTCATTACCTTTTGCTCCTTCCATTTGTTGTAATTTATCTTTGTATACTTAATGGTTTGGACGCTTTTTTTGTTAGAAATTGTCCGGACACGTCGTGCGCATAAAATTAGCTTCGCCGTGATCACTGTTGCAGAGAAAAGCCGCCAAGTTATCCGGCTGAAACGCATGCGGTAACTGGAGCGCAAAGAGGTGGAAAAAGGATGCCGTTAACGCCGCGTGCAAACCGCAGGCGCAGCTCGAAATTGTGCGGAAAAGTACGCGGCGTGAAGGAGTCACGGTTAACGACGTGAGCGTGACGCTGGCCACTCTTTGACTCTCTTTCGGTGTCCTTTATCGAAGCTCGTCTCGAACTGGACTCAGACGCCGTTTTCACCGCACGCCGGAAACGTTGCCAGACAATCGAGCCGGGTGTAGGCTTGCGAATGAAGTGAAAAAAAAAAAAAAACCTATCATCCTCTTCTACGTCACTATCCCGGTCACCATCGATCAGTATTCGGCCCCTATAGCCTTCCATAATGCTACTCTGCTAAACCCGGCATGGACACCTCAGTATAATTATTAGAATGATTTTTACTGCGAAGCAGTGTACCTGTAACCTGCCAAGGAAAGTTTTTTGTCCGCGTCAGCAGAAACCTTCCAGGTTACTACTGGCTACACAAAGAAACATCCAGGCTGCTACTGGCTACACCCAGGCTACACAAAGAAACATCCCAGGCTGCTATTGGCTACACCCAGGCTACACAAAGAAACATCCCAGGCTGCTACATGGCTGACACCCAGGCTACACAAAGAAACATCCCAGGCTGGTACTGGCTACACCCAGGCTACACAAAGAAACATCCCAGGCTGCTACTGGCTACACCCAGCCCACACAAACAAACTACTGGCACCACCAAGGATTGAACCTGGGCCCGAATGGAGAAGCAGAACGAGAGGCCCTCGTCTCGACGACTACGCTACGCCCACACGTAGAGACGGGGCAGATAAACGTTGGTTTGAATTCAGCGTCTGGGAGGTGGAGGACGCTTTTTGGAGGCGACACATGGAACAAGAGTGAGGGGGAGGAAGTGAAAGACATGGCGCCATAGCTGAGCGTGCCGCGCTCCTCCTCGCACTTCGAAAGACGCTCCTCTCCGTTCTGTTTCTGCCGACGCTGTGCGTTCGTAACGCCGCCCCGACGAATCCCAGGTAACGGCTGGCAGACTGTCAGTTTCCACTCTTTGTAGATCCACGTGTGTGAATTCAATGACGCCGCATGGGTAATCGTTGTGGGTGTCGTTTACAGCATCGCAGTCCAACCAACCTCCCAGCATAGATTGGAGCCATTTTTTTATATCGTGCCTCTGATATCGTACATTTCTGGGTATTTCAACAGCGGAGCTGCTCCAGCGCTGGTCTTGACGGTTTTCTCTGCGTCTATCGTCAACTCTCTCATTGTAGTAGGTTTCTCCGCCGCACGAAAGGAGTTCCCAGTATAGAAAAATTCATAAAAAAATCCTAGGGCCTCCTGTAATGACGTCTTTCTAGCAATCCATGTGCACTTAACGGTGAAACCGACTTTAGTAAGATCAATGAAAGCTTTGTTTTTGTTAGCTGGCTTTGCCACACTGCCTGTGGCGCAGTGTGGCAAAGCCATACTCCCATATACGGAGTATATGGGGGTACTCCCATATACTCTCTCCCATACTCCCATATACTCTCTAACCATACTCCCATATACGGAGGGAGTATGGTTAGAGAAAACGGCTCCAACTGTTGCTTTACTGGAACTATCCGGAAAAAAATTATACGACAGGTAACCGCCAAGACGATTCTAACATTATGCAGAAGAAATAAGGCGAAGCTAAACGGAATCTTCGTAAAGAGAACCACCCATAGCCCCGATGTTTCAGCAGATTTAAGAATGGATAAAACTGGGTTTAGTTTATTTAAAATCGTACCGACAGAAGAGATAAATGTATAAACTTGACGGAGAGAGAGAAAAAGGCACGGCTAAATTAACACATAGATAGTGTGCTATAGAGAGAAATTGTTAAAGAAACGTTAACAGGTATTACCTGCTAATGGCAGGCTTGTTAGACCAAGTGACGTAACTACAACAAACGCGGGTGAGACGAAGAAAGAAAAGAAGAAAACACCACGGAGGCAAGGAATGCTAAAACAGAACAAATAACGTATAGGGATGAAAATGCAAATAAACTACATCGGAAGACATGACGATGTTTAAGACACCAAGTATGTTACCGTGTATATATATAGTATAAGTAAAGAGTCGGATACACAGCAAGAACAATAACAAACAATGTTTACTTACGTAGCGGCAACGGGACTTGCCTTCATCAGAGTAAAGTTACATGATTTTGCTGGATGGACAGCAAAATCATGTAACGTTACTCTGATGAAGGCAAGTCCCGTTGCCGCTACGTTTCTGCGCGCTTTGTGAGCTTATCTTTCTCTCTCTCTCTCTCTCTCTCTCTCTCTATATATATATATATATATATATATATAAAATATATATATATATATATATATATATATATATATATATATATATATATATACATATATATATACAGAAACATAGGTCGGCAGTCTACAACGCCAAAGGAGGCATAAGGAGGCATAGGCATTGTAGACTGCCGACCTATGTTTCTGTATTTTCCTCAACGAGCCCCTCATTTCCTTACTATATATATATATATATATATATATAAATATATATATATGTATATATATATGGAAAACTACACATAGTGACACGACACCTGTATGATGTGGCATGCACCTGCACCCATAGGTATCGCTTATATCTTTACGTCTGTTCATTGGTTTCAATATTTGTACGAAATGAGGGGTGAACATTTTTCGCCGTAGAATCGGGAGAACCAGAAATTTGCTTTCCAGTGGCGATCCCTACACAGAGAAACTTTGTATCAACTCCCGGCTTCTTAGCGCCCCTAAATTTCCTTATTACGTCCGGATTGACTTTTTACCCCTTCTCGCATATCTCACGGATGTGACCGCCGTATGTTGCTTGTGATGGACACAGGAGAGACTGGCACTGCTTTCACAGCGCACCAAAGACACAACAGCGGGTCGCTGGGGGGTTGTATACTGCTGGTATGTATACGGCGGGCGCGTGATCCTGGTTGTTCCCATCTTACACTGAGCGTGGCTGTGCGAGCCAAAACTGGCGCGAGCCCGACGCTCACGTCCGCCTATCTATGGCAGCGAATCGCAGGTCATTGCGTCCTCCGAGCCGAAGCAGAGTCACGTCGAGGCGGAATGGGACGCACGAATGCGTTCGGTACCTCAGCGAAACAGCGGGTTTGTACGGCTCTTTCGGGGAAAGCAGTGGCGCGCAAGGCAGCCGCACACCCGCCGCGCTGGCTCAGTGGCTAAGGCGTTGCGCTGCTGAGCACGAGGTCGCGGGTTCGATTCCCGGCCACAGCGGCCGCCATTCTAATGGAGGCGAAAACTAAAAACGCCCGTGTGTACGGGATTTCGGCGCACGTTAAAGATCCCGAAGTGGTCAAAATTAATCCGGAGCTCTCCACTACGGCGCGCGTCATCGCCTGCGTTGCGTCGGCGCGTTAAACCCTACAATCAATCAAAGCAGCCGCACCTTTGCCACTATACGGTTACTGCAGTGCAATTTCCCGACTTGTGACAGCTAAACTCCGCCACAGCGATAAAGAGACATACAGACAGACAGATAGATAGACAGACAGACAGACAGACAGACAGATAGACAGACAGACAGACAGACAGACAGATAGGCAATCTAAAAGCAGAAATTGGCAACTGGGCACCGATGCCCTGTGGGTTGAACGCCATTGTGGAAGAAGAGATAGGAAAAGAGAAACAAACGGAGAAGCAATTGGTAAAGGCCGGAATGTGCTTGCCGTCACTCGCAAATCGCACACGCACGCACTCTGTATTACCTGAATCTGCACCCGACGTTAGTGAGACACGGATTGTGGGAAACTGTGTGTGTGTTTTCGCCACCCCTCCTTTCTTCCGGATGAACAGTGATACCCCAATGCAGCTAAACGAGGAGCCGGAATAATGTCTTATCCTCTGATTGAAAAGAGACAACTGGAATTGAGTCGGACACGTTGCGCGCAACATGGCCAAAATAGGATGTATGCCGAGAGACAGCACTATGATATAAAGGGGGTGCGGACTAAGGTAGAACAAGTAAAAAGAAGCTTTCAGTGGTCGAAGAGGGCTCCCTTGAAGAATAAAACACTGAAGAGCATCGATGGATACCTGTGTTCCTTAGGAGATAATTGCTGCTTCATTATTATAATGGTGCGATGTCGTGAAAGTGTGAAAGACCACTTCATCTAGGTGCAAATGACTGCTAATTTCACCAATATAGCAATACCCAATAAAGACACGCTCGTAATTTAGTTCGTTCGCTGGAAAGACTTGCCACCTGACATTCAAAAATTCTGCCAGCAATTGAATACTAGTTCGGAAAAGTTGGGTTTAGGAAACTTTGCTTTCTGCAGTAGACACTTAAAGAAATTACCTTTTTGTAGAAACACCGGGCGAAAAGTAACAACGAACGAGTGAAGGTGACAACTTGATTGATTGATTGATTGATCGATCGATTGATTGACTGACTGATTGATTGACTGATCGATTTTATGGTTTAACGCGCCGACGCAACGCAGGCGATGAGGCGCACCGTACTGGAGGAATCCGGATGTATTTTGACCACTTGGGAATCCTTAACGTGCGCCAAAATCTTGCACACACGGGCGCTTTTCCTTTTAACCTCCATCAGAAAAGCGGCCGCCGCGGCCGGGAATCGAACCCGCGACCTCGTGCTTAGGAAGGCGACAACAACACGGCGGTACCTTATGTTCCTTTCGCCAACTGCTTAGGCGATAAAAATGGGTACATCGCTTTAGCTGACCATGTCTGGTAAACCACCTTCAAACACCTCAAAACTGGTTTTCGAATCGTTTATGCTTGTTCTAACGCTAGCACGCTATGAAACTCTAAATGCGGCAACGAACCCTAATGCCGCAGTACTGTAGCGATGTTTACAAGTGAAACAATGTTGGAGCTGTGCCGGACATGTGTTTACAAGGATCGACAACAAGTGGACCTCACGGTTAACAGATTGACTTTCGAGAGACGATGTGGTAAGCGTAGAAACACACGGAAAACTCGGTGTTGTAGAACAGGATATCTTTGGACAAAAACTTGAATGGGATTACAAACCTCTACATTCTGCAGTGAAAATCAGTAGGATGATAATGACGGCGAGGATGCTTATGATGGTGGCGATGACGACGATTATTGAAACGTAGGCATAGGAAAATCCTGTTTTTAATCTCATCTTGGCTCTAACAGATGACGTGCTCATTAAGTCGATGTTACTTAAGGCCTGAGCGGTTTCTAAGATGCTTCAATTCGTTCCAGATAATTTACCGGCCTTTGTTAACTATTACCGTGAATGCATATAACTGAGGTAATCCTTTTACAGCTAGAGCGTACCGTACTTTTATCCTTATTATCGTCGGTGCTAGCAGGTGGGCTGAGCGCTATGCATAAGTACGGATACGCTAAAAAAAGGCGCAATCTACCTCGCCGCTGACATGTACGTGGCCGTTGTTGCAATAAAAAGCGCATCGGCATCAAGAAAAACAAGACGTGCACATGCCTAGACGCACGAAGCGTACACCATGACGGCGCGTGCGTTGGTTCCGCCTAGATGTTTGTCGACACGCTTCGCGATGCGGAACAACAGTTGCATTCGTGTAAGCGAAAAAGGAGAGACGCCGCCGTTGCCACACAAACACGTCAGCGTCTCTCGCCTACGCCGGAAAACAAAGGCGTTCGGCGGCCTCTAGATATCGAGAGGGAACAGAGAGAAAACGGAAAAACCAAAAACAACAAAAAAAAAACCGGGCTGGTGAATCGGCGTTTTTCTGACACAAACCACCGGATTCAGACCATCGGTTCGCACCAGTGGCTCAGCAAAGAACCTTATTTGAGGGGGCGCACTTGTAGATTATGCCTATATGTATGTACACCTATATACCTGTATACATACCTATATTATATCTATATACCTATAGATTATATACATACCTGTATATTATGTTATATCTACATACCTATATGTATACCTATATATACCTTTTTATAGGGAATTGGGGAAGTGCTGTTTGTATAAACTTAATATAAATGTTTTTTTTCTTCTCAGCGGTGGCCAGGGTGCACTGTTCTGACGGGCTAGATACATTACTTTAAATAGGCACAAAACAGCAACAATACCGAAATGCTAAAATCTTGGAAGACCTGTCTATTTAAAAAAAACGACGCACGGGCTTCACTGCCTAGCAGCGCCAGAAGGCCTTGCGCAGATAACAGTGATCGGAATGGGGAAAGAAAGGTGGACCTACGTTCGCTTTGTTTTACAGAAAGAAAACTTTAGTGTCCGAATCTTTAGTGTCCAAGGTTAAGAGGACGCAAGAGTGGAAAGAGACACTTCCTGTTGGGGCCTCCCATGGACTATTGCCACTCACTGAGACGCCACATCATTTTTACAAGCGTGGGAAGAACGGGAAGCTCGAAAGGATGGAGCGAATATGCTTACAACTGAGGAACAACGTAGTGATAACGTGAAGTTCAGACAATCGCAGTGACACTTCGCTATACGAACTCGGGCTACTTGCAAGCCTCCTACCGGTTTTGTTAACCTCCTTCCCAGTACATTCTACGGTGTACCCTTGACCTAAGGTGTGCAAGTGATGGGCAACTGGCTGTACACGGGTCCATGGTGTGGCCTTGAAGCTATCGTCTCCAGATGCTCACGTAGACGTGTTTTAAAGTTAAAGGCCAAGATACCCCATAAAGCCGAAAAGAAATTCAGGGCCATCTCTACTAACGTGAAACCTGGGGAGGGGCGAAGCATGCAGTGTATAAGTGTATTCTTGGCACCTTGCGGTTTTTGCCAACGGAGATGAAATCATTCGGGGGTACATGTATACCGCATTGCTGCAAAAGCCTCGGGTCTTGGAAGAACGAAGCGTTCTAGCACGAAGCGTAAACGAGTGTCCCGGCGTTTTTTAGTATACTTCACGAAACGGACCAGCCCGAGGCGTAGAGGAGCGTCCCGGTGTTTTTTTTAGTACGCGTTACGAAGCGTTCTAGCGCGACGCGTAAACGAGTGTCCCGCTGTTTTAGTACTGTGACTACATGCGATGACAATTACGACGACGACCGGAGACGCCGACAACCCGAGCCCCTAAGGGCCTTCGCCCCTATACGCCGACCGTCGTCATTGTCGTAAATATTAACGGGAGCAATACGCCACCACTATAAGAGTAAATAAGGAAATAAAACCACATTAAAAATTACGCCCATCTTCCCGCGAGGGAACCCTGATGGGATGCGACGCATCAGGGGGGAGCGTTTGGACTGACGCTGGTACTGGATTGCGTCAGTCCACTCGCTGAAGGGACTGTCGCTTCCCACCACGTCTTCATCGGAAGAATCAAGCCAAGCAGTAAAGTCGTCAAGCAAGTCACGCGGAGTCGAACGAGAGCGAGCGCTGATGAACCGCCGCAGCGCGCTACCGCTTTATATTCACAGCGCCTGAAGGAGAGGAGACAGCGGAGGAGAGTCGCGCATGCGCGCACTTGCGCGACGGGAGCGGAGCGAAGCGAGCGAAGCGCGCGCACGCAGCTGTTGTTTATGATAATGAGACGGAGTGAGAGTGTTGCGCACAGCTGTCGGAGAGAAGAGCGGAGAGAGTCCCGCATGCGCAGGTGGCGTGCGGACGCCGCCGGCGCCGACGCAGGGGGGATATGCCTCAGAGCAAGAGATACGTCGCATCCAAAATTGCGGGTAATTTGAACCCGTGTCGCCAGAGGAGAAGCCTGGTGCGCTAACCTCTGAGCTAAGCAGGCACCGTGGCAGGGTGGAAGGAGAGTTATTCTGATATGTGCCGCGTGACAGGTGATCGCGACGGCACGTGAGTAGACAGGAGCACGCAGAGAGAGGAGTTCTCTGACTTGGGGAAGCTGCGGCGTGATTGATGGATTGATTTGCGTCAAAGGACAAAGAATCGAAAGCCAAGAAATATGCAAACACGATGCAGCAGTAAATAAGTGTTTGATATTCGCCAGGCTTTCGTCTGCAAAGCCCGTAATCTAAAGATATTTTTTCGGGACGAAGTACCCTTAGGGGCTAGGTCGGTTGGCGTCTCCTGTCATCGTCGTAATTGTCGTCTCACGTAGTCACGGTACTAAAACGCGGGGAAACTCATTTACGCCTATGACCCACCGGTTAGGGCGGGTTAGGGAACGTAACGCCTACTAAAAAACACCCTGACACTCGTTTACGCCTCGAGCTAGAGAGCTTCGTGCTTCAACGACAAGAGACTATTAGAGCAAAGCTGTATATTTCTACCCCCCACGGTTTCATCTGTGTTGGCGAAAACGCCAAGACGCCAAGAATACACCTATGCACTGCATGCTTCGCCCCTCCCCACCAGGTTTCACGGTAGTGGAGATGGACCGGGATTTTTTCTTTTGTCCCACACTTCCATCTCCAGTGCTGTACACGAGACCTGGCTGTTCACGTGCCCATGGCGTGTGGCCTTAAAGATTTTTTAGAGAGATGATAACGTAGGCTTCTAGGGAAGGCGGGAGGAAGCCGCATTACTGTATTTTTCGTGTGTAATCTCAGAAGCTATTTTCTACTAGTGCTTCCTGTACTTTTAGTGTGCTCCAATAAATCTCCGCGCGCACAACCTTCTCTCTTAAATTTCCTGCAAAAGTTCGAGGCCTTCATGTGTGTCTACGCTTCTTTGTGTTTGAAGCACGAGGCGTTGCACGTGTGCTTCCGTTTACTTGTTATTTCGCGGGATTGCTTCCAGTCAATTGCATCCGCACTTGCTTCAACTCAATAACTCAGCGTTCTCCATAGTGGATTTCACTGCTCTTCTGCCGTTTTAACGACGAGGGCACCTAAATGCCGAAACCCGGTCGCCAGAGCCATCAAAACCTTCCAAAAGCGGGGGTCGTGCAGAGGCTCTTTGCTTGAACAACGCGGCCTGCATAAAGATTGCCTAAGGCGTCGCCCTCTCTCCAATGGGGGCGGTAGAGACGCTTAGTTCAGGCACTCATCCGGTATGTGGCGCGCACCGGCGGATGTCCCGCCTTACGTCACTGCTCGCGAGTCACGAACACTGCACCCACGTCTATAGCGTGTGTCCGGTGTGTCTATCAACTTGCCCGAAGGCTACTGAGCGCTGCCTAGGGAACGCTACATTGATTGATTGTAGAAGAAGTGACAACTGGGCTATTTGGTAATGCATACGGGACATCTTGAAGGTAGCGCACCTAAACACGGACACTAGGGAAAGAGACGACAAACCACAGCGCTGTGGTTTGTCGTTTCTTTCCCTAGTCTGTGGTTTGTCGTTTCTTTCCCTAGTGTCCGTGTTTAAGTCGCTACCTTCAAATGTCCCATATTGATTGATTGTATGGTTTAACGCGCCGACGCAACGCTGGCGATGAGGTGGGCCGTAGTGGAGGGCTCCGGATTAGTTTTGACCACGTGGGGATCTTTAACGTGCGTTTAAATCTCGTACATACGGGCGTTTTTGCTTTTTGCCTCCATCAGAAAATCGGCTGCCGCAGCCGGGAATCTAGCCCGCGACGTCGTGCTCAGCAGCGCAACGCCTTTACCACTGAGCCACCGCGGCGGGTTAGGGAACGCTACACAATCTGTCAATTATTTTGCATAGTGTCCGAGAAGCGGTGCTGGCTGGCAGACATGAAAGCACGTAGGAAGGCTACGGAGCGGGAAAGGGTAGGAGGGAGCAACAGGACCGTGGCTGTTTGGCCATTTTTCGCTGACGCCTTAGGCGAGGATTATACAGGCGGCGTTGGCTTGAAGGTGCCGTGGCACTCCGATTCTCCACAACGAACCGATATGTCTACCCCCAATTCCAGATCGTCTAGCCTGGATGAATGATGTCGAGGAAGGGGTAGCCGCAGGACGCTCTTCCCTCTATAGTTCGTACCTTTGTTCGAAATTTTGTGTGAGCTTAGATTCGCTGGTCATTCACCCTTCCACAGTAGCATGGCTCATAATGTTTTTGCGGAAAAATAGGAATTTGAAATTTTATAACATTTCACATTCTTTCTTTCTATAGGAACGGAAGAAACCGGAGAAAAATCCGCGCTCACGGTAAGATCCGCACCACAAACTTCACAACAACAACACGTCCGATGCTCTACCAGTTGAGGTACAGGGGCGGGCTATTTCTCCTTATTTCCTTTTTCAAGACTGACGGCTTTGACGCGAACAGCGTCACAAGGAACAGTCTTTGAAAAACAAACACCCCCTCACAAAACAAATGACGGAGAAAAATCCAGGCTGCTCACCCGCTTTCAAAAGCGCTAACAGATGCCTACATGGCACGTCCGGAAACGACGAACAAAAATAAACAAGCACCCAGAGGAAAGGCAAGGCGTAGAGGAAACGCAGGGCATGTGGGGGGAGCCCGGGGTTGCTTCCGAGAGTGCAAGCCCTATTGATATTTCCAAAGCCCGAACAGGCCCGTCGACCTGAACTGCAAGTGCGACTAGCTCCGACGGTGATCTGCTCGTGCCGCCGTCTAAACAACTCCCGTTCAGAAATTTGGAATAGAAGGGCGAGGAAATCGGTAGAACGAGCGCGAAATAAGCATCGGTGGTCTCGTTTCACGCCCTGTCTGTCAACGGTGATGGGAAGCAAACAAGAACACAGTCGAGCTGTGGCTGGCACCCTTGCATACACACCCTCTCGCCGCACTTACGGTACGCCTCGACGCTCACTGCCGCCACGATGACTCCTAAATGACTCTCTTTCACTGTCGGCGTGCGGTTTTACACCCGAGAAAGGCAAAAAAAAAAAACAGGAAACAACATCAGACGTTTCTGTATGGATGTAAACGGGGACATGCTCTCATGTGGAAGCACCGTGCAAACACGGCGTACCACGAATGGCGACATCACGGCGTTTACAACTAATGGTGTGAAAAAAATGTGCGGTTCCTAGGTAGCTACAGTGACTAGAAAAGGACAGAAAAATGGGTAGTTCCCCATGAACTCGTATCTTTATAGGTGTGAACGCATATAGAGTCGCGCCAATTTCTATGATCCTTGTGTTTGCGCCAAGATGTGCGTCTAGTCCTGTATCTATAGGTATGGCTCCGGCACACCAAACCGAGTAATAGTTTTGGTTCCAAAGCTAATAAACACGTTTCGAGTGTTGTTGGATTGGAAAAAACAAAAACCAATCCAAATCGAAACGACAGAATTCTGTCTCTTACCGAAAACACGGCCGCCAGTCTTTTCCCTGAATGTTGCACGAATTTAGTGAATACAAACGCGGAAAGAACAAGTTCCGGTGTATAAAATAAAGATGCGTTTATTTCTGCAAACCAGTATGGCGACGGTGATGGAATCGCAACCAAACGTCTGCATTCCCCTTCTGTCCCACTCATAGAAAAGATACTCCTTTGCAGCATGAGAGATGTGTTTTCAAAGCTCCGGGACATGCGGTGGAGCCAGGGATAAAGCGGTATTGCGTGGGCGACTGTTTAAACGCGCTCCCCCCAAAAAAGGGAAAACTCTTGGCGGCGGGACATACAAACCTGGAGCAAACTTCTGCTCTTCAAAGAACGCCGACGAGCGAGAGCTGATGGTCCTCGACTCGCGCGTCGCGGAGCGCTCGAACAAATGTGCGGCAGGGACACGCGGCATCGAGACAAAGACGACGCTACGAAACAAGGAAGGCAAACACAATGCAACCGCGCTCTTACGTTATCAAGCGGTAAAGGTGAATCCACGATGCGCCAGAGAGAGAGAGAGAGAGAGAGAGAGAGAGAGAGAGGGAGAGTTTGCGCGCGCTGGCAAGTGGCGCTCCACGTCTGCTTCGCATCGTCTTGCCTTTGTTCGGGCGCGCGAGGGCAGGCAATTCACTCGATTGCGCTCGCAATGTTTACACGTCAGGAACAAACATGGCAGCGTTGCAGCAACGTCCGTTTCCAGCTGCGCCGCGCTATTTGCACTTTTCTCGCCTTTCCCCTCGAAGCGAGTTCTTTCTATTTCTTTACTCTCAAGCCGCAAGCGGCAACACAACCGCGCCATAACAACTGCAGTCACAAACAGAGTAGGGGGTTAAGGAGGGCTTAGCGTACTTGAGAGGACAGAAAGATGGCACCCCTCGAGGGTGAAACAAAATAGTAATGCAAAAGAGTTTCAGAGGTACTTGGCAGAAAAAAGGAAAACCTTTGCTCAGGGGCACGGGAGGAAAACCGGAATGTAGTAATGCGTTATTTTCGTCTGCTACGTAGAGCGCGGACACGCGAGCGTCCCCGGCGTTACACGCGACGGGTTTTTCGCAGACGCTACTCTGACATGCAGTGCTCCCTGAAAAGAAAAGCCCATCCTCGACGACTTTCCCGGGTAACCGATACCCCGCAAGGCTCAATAACGTTTTGTGGGTTTGTGTGCCTGATCGTAGGGTCACAGTGCATATGTTCGCAATGGCGGTGACGTACTTTCTAGGCCTTAGCCTGACGTGGGTGGCGTTGATGTAGGCACGGCTCGAGAAACGAAAGAGCTGCGTCATGGAGGACGTTAAGCTCCGGGCAGTTTCCCCCGCATGTTTGGAAGCCCGGCGGTAGGGTCGTCAGCGTTGTCGTGCTGGCAGGTAATGAGGAAAAAAGCACGATGCGGATGGATAAGAACGCTTAGGAAGCGGATTGTACATCCGGAAAAAATAACCATGCACAAACAGAATTCTTTTTGGTCACAACTGTCACCGGATACATTTCTGAACCTTAAGGTCGAGCCCTTCTTTTTTTTTCTCTCATCGTCTAACGAGAAATGATAGCTTTGAGATAAAGTTTTATTGGCTGGTTAAGGCTAATAAAGCCTCTTTTTAAACAATGTTTTACGTGTATGAGTCGATCCCCTACGTTACATTGTATGGCAGATTGGCGACATCTCGTTCAGTAACCGGGGTGGTATCTGGCAATACAGGGTGCACCTTGGTGGTCAAAGTGCTCGCAAAGCAAGGACGAAGGAAGGATGGTGATTCGTCTTTGTCTTGCTTCTGTTTGTGAACGCTTGACTACGAAAATGAATAGCTACCAACTATCCAATTGTCAGTTATCTTACAGGGTGTGCCGTTATTATGACGTCGTTCAGAGTCTACTAACATGCATAACGGCAATGTGCTATAGAAGCTTTCCTTTCCCACTAGCTTCGTCCCCCTATACGAGCCGTGTTGCGCCATGCCGCTACCTTGATCGCCTTTGATTGACCTCAGGACGCTCTCCTTCCTTGGGCAAGCCTCGTGTCCACACCGAAGTCTGAACGACCCGTTGCTTCAACACGGCTCAGCTTTGGGCCGAGACATAATTGTCAGCAGACGACATGAAAGAGTTCCTACCAGGAATGAAGTGTCTGTCTGAAGACGCTCCGAATAGCGTGCAGAGGAGTGAACAGAGCACGTGATTTTTCCCCAAGGAAAAACACGACGTTCCTAAGAAAAGCACAAACACACAACTTACCAGACGACTCCACTTCTACATCGAAGACAGACTGCCCCAAATATATAGCACTTCCATGTGCTCAGCTTCGTACCCTTATACACTTATACACTCATACACTTGTACACAAACCTGTCGCAGATCCCCCCCATCAAAACATCGCTCATTGTCACATTATATTTAAACATGGGTGACGTCAGTTGCTCAGCAGGGGGGTACGGTCCCTTCATAGACGACCCTTTGTCGGCACTTGCGTACCTTCACGAGCCACAGCCCATCACCGCCACCTCATAGAGCAGAGATGTGGACATCGGTTGTGTAAACAGCAGCTTCCCAATGGAAAACGAATCGTTACAAGGCTAAGGGAAAGGAAAATTCAGTGGTCTTGCCTATGCAGAAACCTCTTCCGGCACAACCCGATAAACATGTGCAAAAAAAAAAACGTGGTTAGAGACGAGCTAAAAGTAAGGAGGGAGATTGTGGCTGGGTGTACCTTTCTCGCAGTAGAGAGCGCCCGCAGCGAGCCTGCAGCACAGGTCAACAGATAACGGCGGGTAGAGTGGTGGGCGGCGCGAGAGGGGCAGCGTTAACGTGGCAATGAGAGTCAGCGACCGCAGAAAACTTTGAAATGGGCCGCGACAAGGAATGCTTACGAAAGAAAATACCAAAAGCACGCAACGTATAACAAGAACAACAACAAAAAAATCCCGGGCTATCTCCACCAATGTGAGACCTGGTGAGGTGAGAAGCATGCAGTGTACAAGTGTATTCGTGGTGCCTTGGCGTTTTTGCCAACGGAGATGAAACCTGTGGGGGGTACAGGTATACAGCTTTGCTGTGAAGTCTTCTGTCTTTGAAGCACAAAGCTCTCTAGCGCGAGGCATAAACGAGTGTCCCGGTGATTTTTTAGTACGCGTTACATTCTAGCGCGATGCATAAACGAGTGTCCTGGTGATTTTTAGTACGCGTTACGTTCTAGCGCGAAGTGTAAACGAGTTTCCCGGTGTTTTAGTGCCGTGACTACATGAGGCGAACTACGATTACGACGACGACGCCGAGAGGAGACGTCAACAGCCCCAGCCCCTAGGGGGATTCGCCTTCAAAAACGTAATGAACTGTTTATGGAGCAAAACACTAGTAAACATCGGCGCAGGGTACAACTTCCCCGGTCAACTATTGGTACGGAGTGCATGGGCGCATTTTTTGCTGAATTCGTTCGCGGCATGAAGCCTGCGGAACAATGCGGCATCTGCTCAACACGGTAATGTACCGAACTTGCTCCTAAAGTCAACAATGGAAGAATCTGGGTGCGCTCACAAGAGAAAAATGTTTACCGTTATGGGGAGCGTTTGTCGAAAAGGTCTGTTTTTTTATTCGGGTATGTGTGTTTGTGTTATTTATTGAGCAGTTACTTAAAATGGCTTTCGTCGAGCGAAGGTATTGGGATTGTTTCAACTGCGTGATTGTGGATGTTGTGAAAAACCAGGGAAAATGAACAGCTTTCTAGACCATTGATTTATACAGAAGGCTTTTCTATGATAAAACAAAAAGCACGAGACTGTAAAGGTAGGCGGGATGGAAGCGTCGTAACAAAAGACATCCTCGTCGGCAGCAGGGCATTAAAGTTCACTCATTTCTATTCTAAGGCCTAATCACCCAACCTATCACTGATGATGGTTGCATTTTAAAGGCGCAAGGCCAACTAGGGCAAAGAGCGCCAAAAACAGATGGTTAGCTAGCATAGATTAAAAGTGAATAATAAAATTGATCAGCAACAGAGGTAAAAACAAATAAAGACAATGGAGATGGCTGGTGTAGAGGGCCAGGTTGTGGTTATGCATGATAGAATATGAGATTCAGAAATTTATCTTCGGATAAATACTTAAAAACATGTTTGACAGAAAACATTGGTTCATCGCACAAGAAGTGCGATGGGTGGAGTGGCATTTGTCGTCTGTTAATTTCTGGGAAGTGTTTGCGTCGTGTGGTGTAGAGTGCCTTGCATGTGATTAGTACGTGAACTACGGATAGGCCCTCTCCGCACCTGCCGCACAGGGGTCTCGAAGACCCAGTGAGCAAGTGTGAATGTGTTACTTAAGTGTGGCCTATCCGTAGCCTGGCTAAGGCTACTTCCGTGTGTCTGTGTTGTTTGTCTGTTATGTCCCAACCTATCAAAACCAGCTAAATTATTCCAAATACTTCAGTGAATCATGATTAATAATCACTCCTCATTCTGAAAAAAAAAAAAAAAAACCGGGCCATCTCCACTAACGTGATAGCTTGGGATGGGCGGACTATGTAGTGTATAAGTGTATTCAAAGATTGTAAGTCTCTCTCTTGCACACAACGCACGCTGATATGCGCGACATCCCAATTACAAGGACGGAGGAGAAGTGAAATTTGAAACGGAAAACTGGAAATTTTAAAGTTAAAGAGAGTACGGAGAAAAGCAGAAGCAAGCAACCAAGCGCGAACGAAAAGGAGCGTTCCGGTGTGTTCTTTCAGTACTCGTTTCTGCCAATAGAGCTGAAACGTTCTAGCGCGAAACGTTTTAAAACGAGTGTCCCGGAATGTTCTTTTAGTACCCGTTATATTATAGCGCGAGGCGTTGGAAAACGATTGTCTCGGTGTTTCAGTATGGCGACTACATGAGAATACGACGACGAACGGCGACAGCGACATGAGACGCCTACAGCCCGAGCCCCTAAGGTGTTTCGCCCCTGAAAAAAGCTGCCGAGGTCGAGTACGTAGGATGCATTACTGTCCAGACTAACTTAATAGAGGTGTGGTGGCGCTGTGATCTGTAGCGACTGCTGTCAAAATAGCTCTGTATGCAAACTAGTGACTGTCAAAATAGTGGCGGCTCCTAAACTGTTCGCATTCTGGCAGCAAAGAAAATGGGTGCGTTAAAATTTACCGTTTAGACAGCTTCGTTGCCGTCTTCGCGGACAGTACGCCATGTTAAGCCCCGTTCCAATTGGAATGAAGCAGTCAACGAAGACTGCTTCGAGGAGACAGCATCGAAGTCAGCAACGATGCAGGCTACCTTCCTGTCTAAACTAACAAGTGACGCAAGAGCCACCTTTTTGCGTATTAATGTTGAAACAAAAGCACTTTTACTTTTATTGAAATATTTAGTATAATTTACTAGTGATGAAGATGACTTTGTTTAATTTTTAAATCACGTAACGTTTGTACTAACTACGGTAATATTAGTTACGAACTTGCGGCTTGCGCAGCTCAAAATGTCTGCTACAACGCTGCCGTCTGCGCTGGTGTTGCGTTTGCGACCGCGGCGCCGTTCCAATTTTATTCCATTAGACGTCTAGTTAGACTGCTTCGTAGGCTGTCTACCAAGCTATCCGCGAATTAGAACGCAGCCAAAGTCTATAAGCCAACAATCTGCCAGCAACAATAATAGCAAAATAAAAAAAAACCACTAAAGTTATTTGCTCTGCTGCATGGCTCATATTTAGGAATCTTTTGCCCACCCTCTGCAAGAGAATCAAAAGGCAGCTGAGGATTGGGTAGCCACTTCAAGCGAACGTAAGGACAAACCGATAACGTGAAGCATTGAACCTAAAAAAGGTAAAAACGTGTGCGTCGTCAGGTAGCCTGAACAGAGTAGCGACGAACCTAAAGGTAATAACAATTGATTACAATGTCATTCGCGACTCAATTCTCAATTTATACAATGCTGCCATTTCAAAGGCACGTTAAAGAATAAACAATAGGAAGCAAGACCACGAAAATTGTTGCAGGATGTCGATGTTAAATAAGTAATGCATGAGGCTGTGAAGGCGACAGACTATCGGCAACGTGCCAGTAAAGCGAAAAGGCAACACGAATTTCAGGAGCTCGCGGGCATATACATATTTAAGATCACACCCACGCCGATGTCGTCATATCCTATGCATGACGATGCCTCAATAATTTCACGGGGCCCTGGGCACGTGCTGGTAGCTGGCGCACGGGGACCATAATCTCGAACAGCGTTGTTCCACATCCCTTAGAGCAGGGAGCGTGGGTGATATGCACGGGTCCCATTGCGGCCGTCTTTGCGGTTTCTTTATGCCAGGCACAAGTTTCTCGTTCTCCACCCGTACCTCTGCGTCTCTCCCACCCAGCCACAGAGAAATACACGGCAGAAGCGCACTCACGTGAGCGTCTGTCTCGAAGACCTACTTTCACCCAGCAATACGGGAGAGCATCGTTGAAATGGCTGAACTGGGGAATCGATCGAAGGCGCACTGCAAGTAGCAAAAATTGCGCTGCGAGAGCCCGTTTTATGCGTCGTTGGGCCCGTTTTAATCTTCTTTTGGAATGCGAGCTCGGTCAGCAAATGCCGCGCCGTTAGTGCGGTCTGAACAACGCTGACGTAACGAACAGAACTGGAAGGCCTGGAAGGGGGACGGAAGCAGAGCAAACATTTCGCAAGTCTTTCGAAGGATCTCCTTCCGCGGGAACAACGGCTAAACTTGCCGTACCGAATAGCCGTTAGTTGTTGCAAAACTCTGACGCAATTCATTTTGACTGCCCACATAGTACGCGTGGTTTCCCGTGGACAGCCCGTTACGGCGTTTTGTGGACTTTGGACGGCTTGGGCAAAGCGTGTTGTTTGGTACACTTTCGCAACGAGGAAGTTTAAAGGACCTGAAGAAATTTCGATCTACAGTCATGGATAGCCTAAGCAGAAAACAAAATGACAGCAGACGACAGATACTGGTGGCGCGGCCCTGCGGCGAGAACGGAAATCTGTGACGAGATAAAACATGTATTCGAGAGTGCCCTTCTCTGCTGCCGCGCGAGTAGGCCCGTGTGGTTTGCTTCACAATGAACCCTTCTGCTAACGCATGCGTGTTTCACCCGATTTCGCTTATCGGAAATGACTCTTAGGTACTACAATCGCTCCCTCCACTCGGTAGAGGGGAGGATTCCGCATGCTAATGCATGGGCGAAATCTGTTTCAAGGATCTCGTAGACCGTAGGTTCAAGTGGAGGAAGGATTCACATACCAGTGTTAGGAACCCGCTTACGTTTGAAAGAGATTCACTGGATCGGCAGCGCTTTGAGTGACGCACTGAACTGTGTTTTTATGTTAGTGATGTCCCAATTATATTCCCTTTTGCCGGTTAGGTCATATAAAAACGTAAGTTAACGCGAGCCAAATGTTTGTAAATAAGATAGATCGCAGACAACGCATGCGTGAAAGCCGCTCAGTAGCGTAGTAGACGATACGGACCGACTCACGCGGAAGCAGCGACGGGCATTCTCGGCTGGGCCGCGCCACCAGTATTTGTCGTCTGCTGATATTTGTTTCAGCTTAAGGATTCCCATGACTGTACAATCGAAAATGCCGTAGTGTCCTCGATTATCACACCTTCCGGGCGAGACCGCAATGGTTGACACACGGAATCGTCTCAGTGCAAACTGATGTTTTTGACATGCTAATGAAAAAGAAACGATAACAAGAGTGCAGAAGGTATAACGAGGGGAGAGATACAAACATAGAGAGATATAGAGAAGGAGACATCACACAGGAAGGACCGAAAACTTTCTGTAATTACTCTCCACTGCATGACGCAATCTGGGTCAGGGAGTATTAGGCTTTAAAAAAAAACTAAATAAATTGCCGGAATTCAAGCAAATAAGAGCGAGGCAACGTATTGTGCGTCACACTGGTTAATTTAACATTCTAAGAGGTACGTGCGTAGTGCTCCCCCTCACCCACAATAGTTGATCCGTTTCAATTTCACTGTGACGAGGTATGTAACGAGGTGGATGGGTGTGTAACGAGTACTGACAGGTTCTTACTAACGTTCTTATGGAAATCAGAACAGGAGCCCTACCAACCTAAATAAGGAGGATATGGCAGAGGGATTACTATCAAGAAGTAAGCAAAACGAAATACTTATCGTGAAATATAAACAAAAATATAGCGATGAATGTTCGATGCTGCCTCCAGAAGACTGTAATCACATTGGAGCTTGTAGCCTATAAGGCATTCAGCAAGCCGGGCGAAAAGCAGTCGAGGCTATATCTCCGGAACGCGGGGCCAACAATACAGGCCAGGCAGGATAGTTCTAAGACGAAGGAAGATGATAGCAAGGGGGGCTGGGACGGGTCGAGTAGGGCATGTGTCGCATATTGAGGTCGGGTCCGAAGCAGAGCCGTTCGCGACGTACGAGAATGGAGGGATGGCGAACATGCCGCGAACAAAGCTGCGTGATTTCCCGGAGCGGGTGGCAGAAGATGCGAGCCGTAGGCTGACCCGGCTGACACGATGGAAGACTCTGGCTTATGGCCGAGACGTCGCGCGATTGAACGGAAAGACGGGAGAACGCACACGTACACTGTCCGCTCCCTTCCTCTTTTGATCCCGGAACTTGGGCGCTAGAAGGAAGCGAGGGGAAGACGGCGTTATACACACGAGGGCTTTGATCGGCTACTACGGTTACTGGCGACGTTCCTCCACCTCACCGAGCCCGTTGTCCGAAATTCTGATGCATCAACCATTGAAGCTCCGCCAACGCCAGAGCGTAATTCTCTACTTTAAACACGAGGAGATATGGCTGTTTTGTGAGGGAGCGTTCTGCAAACAGTTCTGCCGACGGAGTTATTTTGGAAGGAATAAATTGTTGAAAAGAAATTTGTCGAGCGTGATGCACTGGATATCACGCTTAGTAAATTCTTGAACTAGGTCAATAGAAGACGTACACCCAGCGGTCTAAACTCTTGGGATGCTTGAGGAGTGGTTGCCATGACTACGGCCCTGAAGCTGTCGCATGGGAAGTTTTTGGTACATCGGCGGTGCGGGGAGGTGTCGAGAAGGTGAATCTGCTTTAAGGTCATGCGGTCGAAAAAAATGACAGCAACACAGAGGCGTATCCGTTTGGAGAGTTGGCCAAGAATGGATGATTAAGAATGCATTCGTGCATGCTTGTTTCGTTTGTTGATCGCTCGCTAGCTCCTTCTGGAGGCTCATTATCGTATTTTATGCCTCAGGAAAGGTCAAGGGTCATTGACTGTGTAGTTTTAGTTTTGGTTATCCTGAACGTGTCGTCAACGTTTATGTCGGCTACGTTCTCTTTGGAGTCGTTGAAACCGCTACAAACCCGAGTCTTTAGCACTTACCCTCTCGGGATTAGACTCAACCACACAAAAAAGGTGTCTGTTTGTGGTGGTTACCCGATGACAGCGAAAGCCAGACGCGATATACAGTGAAAAAGTTTCCCTGGACTCCCAAAAGTGGGTGCGCTCCGCCCGACGTGCGAGAGCTCGAGGGGTCACCTGTCTGTAAGAGAACTCTCGAAGCCACTTCCTCGGGTACTCCTGCCAAGCACAGACGAGAGATCACTACATGCATGTGGCTTCCAGGAAGAACATAGATGAGAATCGTACAGAACGCGGGGAACAAAAAAAAAACGCGATTTATCTACGTTATTGCTATGCGACATAGTAGTGCACTGGCAAGGAAAGCAAGCGATGGTGGCGGTACAACACATTGCGATCGGTGACAGCGATTGGCACCCCTGGCTTGATTGATTGATTGTAGGGTTTAACGCGCCGACGCAACGCAGGCGATGAGGCGCGCCGTAGTGGAGGGCTCCGGATTAATTTGACCACTCGGGATCTTTAACGTGCGCCGAAATCTCGTACACCGGGCGTTTTTGCTTTCGCCTCCATCGGAAAAGCGGCCGCCGCGGCCGGGAATAGAACCCGCGACCTCGTGTCAGCAGCGCAACATAACGGCGGGAATTGTGGCATCGAAGAAACAAATGACGAAGAAGAAATTGAATGTCGTGAAGTGGAGAGACGAGCTGGTGGTAGGTGGTGATGCGTTACTGAGACTTCAGGGAACAACTTTAGAGATGTTGACACGAAAGCACCGGGGATGTTTCAATTAGTTTCCCGGCGGGTTGCTTTCGTCCGAGTTTTAACTAAACAGAAAGACAGCTTTCGCAGGAAAGTACATCCTGGTCACTGGAAGTTCATACTGTAGAAGGGGAAGGAGGGGCAGTAAACCTTATTGATTGTAGAAAATAAAAAAAATGTCGGGAAGAAAACGATCTTAGCCTTTCCAGCAAGAAAGCGATTCCTGGCTCGTTAAATCAATTTTTTAACGTGCCTCTAGAGAGAGACAGGGGGGAGGCAGCTCTTTAAGGTGGGCTGGTGAGGTCAGCCCTGCTAGTGACAAGGATTGCTACGCCCGATGGGGAATGACTACAGTGATGAGTGGCGAATGTTGGACATCCCGGTACAGCAGCGAGAAGCAGGGCAGTCCGGAAACGTTAAAAACCAGAAACAAGAAAATGCTTCTCGAAAGTTGGGACATAAGAATAAGTTTGAAAAGGAAATCGTTGCCGTAAACTCTGAAGTCAAAATACAAAGTAAACGCTGCAAAAAAAGAAAGAACAGCAACCAAAGAAAGAGAAAAAGATAATTTTGTACGTTACAAGTTGACTCCTGCTGGCTTACGCTTTAAAGCCACGATCGAGGCCGTACTGAAAAGTCTGTAAGGGAGAAAGACCATCCAAGAATCTAAGGGCCTCAACATAATGGGGCAGACTCGCGTAAAAGACACCGTAGCTTGTAATGCGGAAGCGTAATGACCAGGGTGTCCGGCAGACGGTGCTAGAAGAAACAGGAGTCAGATTACTCAGAAGCGAGGTGAGATGAGCTATCGGTCAGCAGATAAGGGATTTGGACCGCGCAGGATAAGGCCGTCTGGACGTCTCAAAGTATACGGGCAAGCATATCGAAGACGGAAATAAGGGTGGTCAGTCAACAACGCCAAGGAACGCACAAGGGAAAATGTGCTAGGTCATTTATTGTTCTTTAATTTACTTGTTCTTTTTTATTCTTTATTCTTCAGTTTCAAGAATATAAATGAACTACCATGTTTTCCCCTGTGCGTGCTGGGTCATTTATTCTCCCATCACGGTACGTCGTTCATTCTTCTTGAAACTGAAGAATAAAGAGTAAAGAAGAACAATTAGCTTTGAGGCACGATAAATGACCTACCACATTTTCCCCTTTGCGTTTCTTGGCGTTCTTGACTGACTAACCTAAGTTCTCTCTCTCTCTCTGTATATATATATATATATATATATATATATATATATATATATATATATATATATATATATATATATATATATATATATATATATATATATTAATCAATAAAGACGGACGAAGCATGACACATCGTACTGAGGGTATGCGTAGAACGCCCTGTAACACCTTTTAAAAACCTTTTACCATGCTTCACAAACGAAGATAAAGAACGATGAGAGTGAGGAAAAATAAGGCAAGAGCAAAATAAACCCGAAAAAAGAATTCATGCTGCGAGTGACTTATCCCTCATAACTTGGAGAAGCTTTTAGGGCGGTATCGCCATAACGGTGAATCGCCCGCACGCTGCATACTCTGCGGCCTACAAACGGGAAACAAAATGCTCTGTAAACTCGAGGCGACGCCGTTCCAGCCATGGGCCCCCGAATAGCAAACGATAAGAGGAAACATACGAGCACCCGAGCACGCACGAGCCGAATAACAAAAACACAAATTAAAGCACAGTAGTGGGTCGCCTTCACCTTTCGCGACGTCGGCACGTCCTTCCGGCAACATCAAGGAACAGCTGTTGAAGGTGATAACCCGAGAAGAGAGAGGAGAAAACATAAACGCCTAACAAACCCACGTTTTTTTTATTCTTCCTATCACCAACAGAAAATGAGCAGTAACACCGGTAGGGAACAATGCTTGAATGGCAGTCGGGAAAAAAGGGGAGTACAGCCTAGATCGGCTGTTCCGATTGGCTGAGGTGGGTAGAACGTCATCGATGTGAACGGCGGGCAGCCAATGGCTGGGCCGGAACACGAGTTAGGGAGACGTGTTTGAGAGGAATGTTATTATAATCTTGTTTACAAGACGGTGTTTGATAACACACACGAGAAACTACACCGAACCTGTACTGGTTTGGAATTCGATGGATATAGGGGTTACGACAGTAAGACGGATGCAGAAGATGTGGTGGAGGTGAGAGGGGAGAGTTGGTATGACTAGCACGAATACAATAAGTACGTAAAGAAAAGTGATGGCAACAGCTCGCGCTGATAGCGGGAAGTCGGAGAAGCGGCGCGCGGATTTCGTGTTGGAACCCAGCAGCAGAAAGGTGTGTCTTGCCGCCTCGGAAGCCCGTCCGAGTATCGATCCATTCGTTTCTCTCGCACCGCGCCGGTATGTTGCCGTCTGCTCGCACGCTCCTGCGCTAGGCACGACAGGTGGAGGAGAAAGGTAGCAATAGAAAAAGAAAACAAGGAGGACAAAAAGCAAGAAGAACGAACGAAGGAGATATGAAGTCGATAGTGTGCAGGGCTTGTTCGCTTCTCTCAAAGCGCCGTAAAGAAAGGCTGAAAGCTCCAAAGGTGGAGACAAAAGCGAAGCAACAACGAAGTGATGGAAACACCGTAAACAATAAAGCTAGGAGAAAAGATGAAGACCGCGAGGAACGTTGACCAAAACACGATGCAATCAACTTTGGTTCAGGAAGGTAAGAAAAGAAAGCGCGCTCCGTGTGAGAGGTGTTACACGGCAAGAAACAGAGACTCATATAGGGCACGACTCCGCTAAAGCTCGACATAGGACGTGACGCTGCCTTTGTCGGAAAAATTTTTCTTGTTCTCGCAGACACAGAAAAAGTTGTCAACAGCACGATAAACGAAAGAGGAGGTGGAGAAGAGAACTTTGAGCAACAGCGATATCGCGTACCAGAGGCGGGTCCGTTGGAGCGCTGTTCTCGGTGGAGGCGAGTCACGCCATAAAATGATTAAAAGTTTCTTGCTATGCTGGTTTTAACTGCCCTTTAAAGTTAAAGGTAACTTTGTACACGTGCAGTCTACAAACCTCACCTTTCAGCTTTCCTGTAATGATAGACCGTGGAGCCCGATAAGAATATATATTATATAAGATATATATATATATATATATATATCAAGGTTGCAGTCGTCATTGCCAGTGCTATTCGGCTGTTTCCGAAATATTTTAATAGTGCCGAATAACGTGTGTTGTCTGTTTCGTTGATACAGTGATAAAAAGGCGAAAATATAAGTCGAGAAAAAATCCGCCGTTTAGCTCCCATTTTTTGTCGCTTATATTTTCGCCTATTTATCACTGTATCAAGAAACATGACAACACACGTTATTCGGCACTATTAAAATATTTCGGAACAGCCGAATAGCACTGGCAATGACGACTGCACCTTGATATTGGTCCTTACAGCGTCCATCGTCCGTATCTTTCTATATATATATATATATATATATATATAGTTCAAGCAGAAAGTAAAAGTCACCAAAGAGGCAGGCAGATTGGGAAAAACATTAGCAGTAAAAGTCGGACACAACGCGCGACAAGCGAAATGTCCGCGCTTATTCCAACCGCGTGTACAGCATCCGCACATTAAGACGGAGCTGCGCCAAAGCTTAGAGGCGTCCTAGGCGTACCAGAAGCGCTGCTGGCAGGGCGAAGTGGAGAAGAAGTAGGACACGCGGGGCCTCAGCGTGTTCCCCCAAGAGGTACGAGAGCTGCGGTTCAAGCTATTTGACAAAAAGCGGATCTCGCTGCGCGAGCACCGCCCTAAGGCGAACGTGCTCGAGCACCGACACAGGATCCTACAACGTCGAAACGTGATCGAGAGGCAGCGCCAGAAGGTAGTCAAATGGCCAGCGAGTTCAGGATGTGGTTCAGCGTCTGTGCTATGAAAGGCAGGTGGCGTACATGGCGGCCGCGGGAATTAGAAGGTAAATTTTCTAAGCTATACTGATGGCCACCGTCCCTTCACAAAAACGCGCTGCAGGAAAGCAAACATTGCGTGATGGGTTTCACAAAACGAGGGACGACGACGATGATAATAATAATGATGATGATAAGAAAAGACACATCAAGCGGCTAAAAAAATCCCGGGCCCCCTCCACTAACGTGAAACCTGGGGAGGGGTGAGGAATGCAGTGTATGAGTGTATTCTTGGCGCCTTGGCGTTTTTGCCAACGAAGAGGAAACCGTTGGGGGGTAGAGGTATACAGCTTTGCCGAAAAAGCTATTGTCTTTGACGCACGAATGCTCTCTAGCGCAAGACGTAAATGACTGTCCCGGTGTTCTTTTTAGTACGTGTTAGGAAGCGCTCCAGGGCGAGGCGTTAACCAGTGTCCCGGTGTTTTTAGTACGCGTTACATTGTAGCGCGAGACGTAAATGTGTTTCCGGTGTTTTAGTACCGTGACTACACGCGACGACAATTACGAAGACGACGACAGGAGACGCCAACAGAACCAGCCCCTAAGGGGCTTCTCCCCTAAAACAACCCTTCCCGTGGTCGGAATCGAAACGTAGGTCCCTCACGTTAGAAAGTCGACGTCTACCCGATTACCCCATTCTGATACGGGCGAAGTAGTTGGTATTTAAAGCGCAGCTTTCTTAGTTTCACTGATGACGCCCGTTCCGCTAACAAGACTCTTCGGTAACCTACAACCCAACGACAGCGAACGAACCCCGCACGATAAAGTTCAGCTTTAAACCTGGGACGATGTGGCTGAAAAGCGATAATTTGAAAAGGAGAAGCAGTAAGATTACGGGAAATCCCAAAGTGGGTATGCGCTGGAGGAGAGCCCCAGGAGAAGGAAGAAGGCGGACGCGTGGAGCTGGCGGTGTTAGCCAATCGCATCAACAAATTTTTATTCGTGTATTAAAATACCTGTTGTTAAAGCAGCATTGAATTTTTTTTTCATATTGTTAGCATCACTGTACCCACTATTATCCCACTTTTGTTTTCCCTTAGCTTGAATTCATAAGCTTCTTCAACAAGAAAACCAGGGTACGACTTGGCCAATCCTCCATAGTGTGTACGTGCCATTCTTGTTATGGCTCCAACCAACAAACCAACCAACCAAGAACGCCGCATGGAACGGGTGTGGCTCTTAGCGGTTCCTGTACTTCAAGGCGGCAGGGCCAGGCGAGACCAAAGCGTTCCTGTGGCGCAGTCGTTCCTGTTCCTTCGGATGTACGCTCGTCGTCGCGAGGGCGGAAGCCTCGGTTCGTACTTCCCGGTACCGCGCTGTCATCGTAGCTCCCAAGCCAGCAACATGTGTCCCGTGGCCGCACCCGTCCCGCTGGTGAGGGATACGACGAGTAAGCGTAACAGACAGCGAAGCGGCGCTTCACCGACAGTCACCGGCAGCGCAGCAAGTCCTACGTAGGACGTTTGAACTTCGTTCGCTGAGTTTATTGAGCCTTAGTGGTTCGTGGACCATCCCGTGCTTTACAAGTGTTCCGTCTTTAGTTTGTGTCATGCCCATGCCCGTCCTTTTGCTTTCCAATCACAATCGCGTGCTTTTACTGATACCAGACTTCCTGCCTCCGAGGCTGTCAAAAGTGAACCTAAGCCTAACCCTTCACACTATCGTCGTTGTCGTTAGAGAAAGAGCCGTTGAAAGACAGCCCACCAGAGGTAAAGATGAGGACCATGAGGGCGGAGTGCCCTTGGCACGTTGTTCACGTGCCGAGCGGAACGCATTAAAGAATTCTACCTCAACTGTACAGCCGGCCTTGGCTCTTTTTATAATAGCCGGTATGGTATTGCAAAGACGTTGCAAGATAGTGGGGCTCTTCGATTTACAGTCTCGGACTCCCCGCGGACTCCCCCGAGAAGCAGTCCGGCATTAGATTTTCCCATGTATCCCTATGGCTTCGGGGAACCCTCGGACTACCCGCGGACTATCCGCGGTGAGTCCGAGACTGTAAATCGAAGAGCCCCACAGTCTTGCAAAACGTTGAGGCAAAGGCGCATAGAAAGATTTGGAGGGGTTAAAAGGTTATACGCGCTGGGAAGAAACTCGAGGACATCTTCATAAGTTGTGAATGAGAAAGCATCAAAGTCCAACTGGACTCTACAGGCCGCTCTCCTGGATCGACGGCGACCACTGCGCCGCCGGGTGAGGGGAGCGATGTGGCTGGAGGGTGTATTAAATGAAACGGGATGATGGAGAGCCAGTCCTCAGTTTTCCACTGTGTCTTTGCGTGTGCACGTGATGTTTTTTCTTTGCGTTTGGTTTCTTTTTTAACAGCAGAGATGTTTAGGGTTTTAGTTCCGCGGTCGAGCGTTACCAGAAAAAATACCAAGAAGAAATACCGAGCGCACGTGAGCGCACGCCTCGTGAGGCGCGCCCAGCGTCGGCCAGCATGACCTTCGAGAACACTCTGCCCAGCAAGGTAAGGAATTTGACCAGTTGATTTTGTATGTTGAGCGACTGCGCTTCAGGTTACAAGTGACAAACGTTTTGAAGAAGACAGACGGACGAAGCGGACAGCGCGAGCGCAGACTAACGCCTGATTTATTAGAACTGCAACATTTGGGTGGGCAGAAAAACGGGTAGAAAGGGTTACAAGATACGAATAGCTAGGGGAAAAGTGAAAAGACATTTTATTGATGCACACAGGCACCAAACGTAGTAATCCGGTTAATAGCTCTTTATCTTTGTTTATGTTCTTTAGCCATGTTGTAATGAGCTGTTTTTTAGGGATTCGGTTTCACGCGGGGTAAGCGCGATTCAGCGATGAGTTCACGTATTCCATCTGCTGCGTTGATATGTGAACGGCTTCCCAAATTTTTGCGTGTGGTCTTGTGGGATTTCGCGAGAAAGGAAGCCGTTCTGTGATGATGGCTTCTGTACAAAATGAGTTCTATGTGCCGGTTATTTTCGCTGCTATGTTCATGTGCGCTGTTGCTGTTTTGTGGAGGCCAGTTACTAGTATCCGGCCTTTTTTTTGCATTCCACAAGTTTGCGACACTGCTTCTAAAAGAGCACGTGCTTTGTAGGCATCTGTGTAAGGTAATTTAACAGAGGCTTGTTCGTAATTTTTCGTATTCCATTTTTGTGTGGAGATCTTCATGCCCGTGAGTGCATGTTTCCTTGCTTTCTGTTTTGAAAGCTTATGTGCTTACTAATTAGACGCAGCGCAGTTCTTTTAAACCTAATGAAGCCAGCGACCGTGATATTTTAACGAGATACAGCCCATGCATGACGATACGAGATAGCTCTCCGCGTACGAACGGCAATGGTGGGAAATAAGGTAACCCCTCCCTTTCAGCCGCTAATTTTTTTTTGCCAGAAATAGCCACAACCATGACTTAAATAAAGCGCCTTTCACCCGCTTCAGCGAATCCACGTGCACTGACAGCACGCTTTAAGCTCTAATGAACGCTTAAAGGTTCGTATTCTCTGAGGCATGCCTCTAAAGCCTCTAGCACGCCGCTCAGTAATTATAATTTCCCCTACTGTATTGGAAACAATGACGCAGTTTCGCGTGAGAGCCCCTTGACACGGCCTCATTTCCCCGTCCAACGAACACAGAGGCTCGCTGGATGGGCGTTTTAAAGACCGGCCTCAAACGAAGTGACAATCTATCGGAGCGTAGCCAGCGCTGTGCTATGTTTCGTAGGCCTGAGCTCAATCATGAAATTGGAGATGCGTGAAGGAAGAGACTGTCAAAGTATTGAAGAAAAAATGGTGATACCCTATTTTCTTTCGTCACGCACAGGCGAAGTTGTGCGTGTGTAGGTGTGGGTTAGTTTCCGGCAAAATCCGCGCGACCGTTTCGCCGTCATCTCTGTAGAGCAGCCGTACGAACTTGTGTCTGCTTCATTAATCAAGCGCCGCCAATTCTTGACGGGCCGGGAGATTGATAGTGGAGGAGGAGAGAAGGAAACAAATTAAGTATTGAAGACGAAAGGCGGGGGATTTTTAGCACGAAAGTGTTTTATTCCTGAATAGACAAACATTTGACTGACGTCATATCCGTCGCGGAAATGACGCCACTGCCCCGAAGCAGGCAGCCTGTAAAGGGTGCACCCCTGCACACACAGGGTCTTCTTGCGGGGAAGCGCCCTTTAGTACTAAAGAGTACCGTATACTTTGAGTTGTTCGTTTTGGGGTTTTACATTTTAACACGGAAGTGTTTTATGCCGGGATACACCAAGATTTCTCTGACGTCATATCCGTCCCGGAAATGACGCCAGTACACCTTTGCGAAGCGGCACACAAGCAGGACGTCGCTCCCAAGCCCACCCACAAGACAGCCGCCGACCCGCAAATCTTGTTCAGCTGCAGATTTCGCTGCCCGTTTCACTTTTGTGTTTTACCGATTCCTATGACAGAGGAATAAACCCGTTTTTTATCCGTTATGCAGAGTACGTGAGCCACACTGATTGGTCGGTGGTGCGGGGCTGCACACGCAGGTTTCTCGCACGGATGATGGCGTGCGGTTTTCAACGGCACGTGTGTGCGAGTCATACTCAAGCCCTCGCACTGGCACGGCAAACAATCGATTTCGACGTTAAGGGAGCGAGAGGTAGATGTAGAGATAGAGAAAATGTTGGGTGCGATAGGCGATGGTAATGGAGTGAGCTGTCCGAGCGCGAAATAAAACGAGGAAATGGAAGTAGCGAGAAGAGTCAATTGTTTGCGCGCTGAGCTATGAAAATAAGAATTCTCGCTACTTTGTGTGCCTACGCTACTGGGATATGCATGAACCCGCTCGATATGCTCGCATAAAAACTGGGCCACTCTTCTTTGGTCCAAACATAGACGCGAGTGGTGGTGTGTGGCTCGTGGCTCAAACCTACCACAGCGGGGAAGCTAATGAAGCATGGGATGTCAAAAAAAAAAATAAAACTCCGTGTGGTTTTACTAATACGTACTCTTTCAGCAGTGTGCTTTAAAGGGACACTGAAGTGATATGTAAACATTGCGGGATTACTTGCGCAAATTGTAGTCCGGAGTCCCCAGGCCATGTTACGACCACTCTGGGCGCGTTTACGCGATTTTATTTAGTAGAAAAATTAATTCGAAAATGCTGTCCTCCTCCCTTTACGCTCGCCCATTTTCTGCGGCGTTTTCGTGTGACGTCGCGAGGAGCCGAGCTCGCAATTGGTTGCGCTACTGCACGGCTCCCCCGCCTTCAGACAGAGTCAGTCGGCCCAGCGTTTCGTCCGCCGGCCGCCGAAGGGTCGTCGCAATTCGTTCGCTCAGTTGAAACGAACCCAGGACACGTTTGTGAATGGAAGAATGGGCCTTTCTTTACTTGGTTAGTTTGTACACTGTATCTAGCTCCAAGTCAAGGTCGCTTCACACAAGCGCTGCACAAGCGCACATGCGACGCTTCGCTGACTGGTACGCCAGTAGGAAAATATAAGGCCTCTTGAAGGCGGGAGAAGAGTCAGCGAAGTCAATATAGGTACTAAGGAAATAAAATCAACTGATATTTTTACCGTACAGCGTAAAAATAGGGTGCGGGAAGCACTTTTTTGCGCTGGGGCGAACGAGCACAGCGGTCAGCAGCACGACTACGCATCTGCGAACGCTTTTCCGTCTACGAAATGCAATTGCTAGACGTGAGCTATTGTGGAAACTCGGGCGACGCTTACTGCAAGAGCGCAATACAACAAATAGTCACCTAAGCTGCTTGAAATGCTAAAACCAAATAAAAGTGTAAACTTGTTGTACAATATATACCTTATATTACCAAGGTCGGCGGATCCCGTCCCGTGGCCGAGGGGTCTGGGGCGCTAGGTATGTTGCCGCAAGTGTTTTGCGAGTCACGAGTTCGAGTCGTGCTTTTTTTTTTTTTTTTGTAAGTTAACTTTTTTGTTTTCTGCCGATGTTTTCTACATTGAGTTCACCTTTTTTTTGGGCCGCAACGTTCATGGCTCGACGAACTAGTTCACAGAACGCGCGCAGGCTGGCACTGGAGCGCTAGCAAGTTCTCGTTGGCGTGCTGTTGCCACTAGTTCACATAACGCGCGCAGGCTGGCACTGGCGCGCTAGCGAGTTCTCGTGGCGTGCTGTTGCCATAAGCACCGACTGCTTGCGGGCAGTGGGCACAGGCCAGAATGAACAGACCCTTGGCCTGGTGCGAACACGCTTTTTACGGTACAGGGCATGAGGGAGGCAAGCTCCAAATATGGGGGAAAAGCGCCTGACATTTGGGCGTCTGCGGGTACGCGGAGGGCGTCCATGCTCTGCGTAGGCCTCGGCTAGTGAATGCTACGATTCCAAGCCGTCCTGGGAGGCTTATCTTTATGCATTTTTACAGCTGACAGCATGGCGGGAGCGTGGTACGATGATTACTGAGTTATTGAGAATGCCCATCCAACAACGCCACCGGTTGTGTTTTACAGAACCGAAACCGAAACCGAAACTTGTTTGGTTGCTCACCTTGGGCATCGTCCAATCACGGGCCCGCTCCTCCCAACGTCACAGCTTTAGTTGGTGCGGCCGCCGCAAACCGCGCATGGTACTTTTTGTTCTTTCGCGCTTTGTAAAATAATTACCGATTTGTCAACCGGATAAGCGTTGAAAAGTGTGCTAATTTGAGCCAGTCTACGCAGTGCAAGCAAAAACGGGAGCTCGACAAATTCACTCCAGTGTCCCTTTAAAGCCGAAGTGTAGCTCTGAGGGAAAAAAAAACCCGAATTTGATCGGGATTAGAATAAAATCTGGAAGTGTTTTGTTCGCGGAAGTTCGAGACGCCTGGAAAGCGGTCACTCCGACGATTCGAAGCACCACTGATGGCGGCCGCAACGCCAACGTATAATAAATGCTTCTAAGGCGCACACCATATGGCGGTCGGCAGGCGTATTTCGGCGATATCATCCGATGTTATACCAGGGGCGAGCAGTCTGCGCTGTTAGGCCTATCGTGACGTTAGGTAAAACATCGAGCCGTGGCAACCCGGGTTGACCATTTACTTCACTACGCATCAACCTTTGCACGAGCGGCTTACGAACTGGAAAATGCGACAGGCTTCAGGTATGCCACGCCGATTTCCCAGACGGGCCCCTCACGCTTGAGAGAAAAAAATTGGCCGCGTATCTGCTCCTTTCGCTGCAAATGCCGCTGCAAATGCCGCTGCGAAGGCCTCCCTTCACTTTCCCGCTCACATCTCATGTTGTTCCTCTTGCATCGCGCTCCTCCCAAGGTAAAGACGCCAAAGGTTTGCTTAAATCATTTTAAATTTCCCGCGTTCCACTGCTCCAAACCGGGTGTCTCGATGCGAGCGCTGCCGTACGGCGAAGACGCGCGTTAATCGAGGCGCGCTACTTCAACGTTTATAGAACCGCGTTTCCATACTCCCCGTGCGTTCAAGCAGAGAGAGAGAGAAAGAGAGAGAACAACTTTATTTAGCCGCACAGAATTGCGGCGACTACGTGCCGGATGGGGTGGTTCCCTCTTCACGGGACCCATATGCTTCCGCGGCTGCCTGGCCCCTGGAGATCAGGACGAGCTGGTCTTCCAAGGCGGGGCTGGTTAGCAAGGTCTCCCATCGCTCGTTAAGGGGTGTGGGAAGGGTGATGGAGGGTTGGGTAAGGGGTGGGGGGATTGCCTCGGTGAAATCGCACTCTCCGATGACGTGCCGGAGCGTGCCCAATTGCCCGCAGAATCTACACTCTTTCTGGTATATCTCGGGGTACATTCTGCTTTGGAGATAGGGGTGCGGGAAGGATCCTGCTTGTATTTGGCGATAGATGGTTTGCTGTGCTCTGCTGAGCGACTTGTGCGGGTCAGGGTACCGCCGTCTGCCTTCCCTGTAGTGGCTGGTGATGTCCTTGTAAGTCGTTATGGCCTGCGGCTCGTGCTCGTCTGCCCGGTGTTCAAGTTCTCGGGCAAGCTGGTGGGCGAGTTCATTGCCCTCCAGTCCTGAGTGAGCCGGTGTCCATATAAGTTCGACTTTCTGCTCGGGTATGCGGCGTATTCCTCCCTCTAGTATTCTGAGTGCCGTCAGAGACACCTGCCCTTTTGCTATAGCTGGCATACGCTTTTTGCGAGTCCGTAATTATTTTGCTCGCGTTAGGCAACGTGAGCGCCAAGGCTATTGCCGCCTCTTCCGCTTCTTCCGGGAACGCCGTTTTGACAGATGCGCACGTCACCAGCGCGTCTTTCGTCGTGACCGATATCGCGGCTCGTGTCGAAAACTTGGGTAGAGAGGCGTCCGTGTAGAGGGTGATCCCCGTTCCATCTTCTTGTTCTTCCGCTTGTCTCAGCGTTTCGATGAGGGCCTTGACCCTGGCCTTTCTGCGCCCGTCGTTGCGACCCGGTCTCATGTTTTTGGGCAGGGGTTTGCTCTCGATTTTCTGAGACCAAAGTTTGGGTAAAGGTCCCATTTCCTTGTGGTCGGCCTCTTCCCAGCCCAGCTTGGCCAGTACCATTCGACCCGCCGTGGTTTGGCTGAGCCACACTCTCTGGGTAGACGGATGAGCTTCTACCAACTCTTCCACCGTGTTGTGTTTGGCCATGCCTAACGGCTTCTCGGTGGATGAGTGGCGCGGGATACCTAGCGCCACCTTTGTTGCTTTGCGGAAGATCGCGTTCAGTTGATCTTTGTCTTTCTTGAGCAGCTGTAGGTACGGCGCCGCGTATACGATGCGCGACGTCACAAAGGCCTGGACCAGCGTGAGCGCGTCGTCTTCCTTCAGTCCTCTTCGCCTGTTTGTGACCCTTCGTATTATGTTCGTGACCTGTTCCGTGGTGGTCTTTATCTTGCTTAGCGCCGCTGCCGCCTTGCCGTTGCTCTGGAAGATCACTCCCAGGATTCGGGCTTGCGTGGTCGGCGTTATGTTCGTCCCGTCTATGGTAATACGCCCCTTCTCTTGCTCTTCTTTTTTTCTTCGGGGCTTTATGATTAGGAACTATGGTTTTTTGTGCCGAGCAGTCGAGGCCGCATGTCTTTGCATAGTCGTGTACGGTGTCGGCCACTCTTTGAAGGGTCTCTTCCATCCAACTCTCCGACCCCGCTCTAGACGTCCACACAGTGATGTCGTCCGCGTAGAGGTCCGGGTCAATGCCCTCTATGTCTTGGAGCAGGGCTGGGAGCGGGAGTAGCGCCAGGTTGAAGAGCCGGGGCGATAGGACCGACCCTTGCGGGGGTGCCCCTGTCTCCCAGCGCTATCGGCGACGAACGTGGAGCCTTATCTAGTGGAACCTTGCGTAATTGTTGCCGGTTGATTTCTTAAAATGGCGCCAGAAGCTATAGTGGCGCGGGCGACAGCAGGCGACGGCGGAGTGAATTCTTTTTCTGCAGTTGATGAAGTATTAAATTTCGCAAAAGTCAAGCATGTTTGATTTTTTTATAAAAGAACACTGTAAATATCACTTCTGTATTGATTTGTTATCTCATATTTGCGTTATGTCTTGTTCTTCTTCAACAATGTTGACAAGTATGAACATTACATCGGGCATAGACGGGTAGATTTAGCTGCGACTTTATAAGACTATTGCGCAGGCATTGTTTTGCTTTGGCCGGGAGGCTGAATCGAGTCACAGACAGACAGACGGACAGACAGACAGACATACAGACAGACCAAAATTTCTGGGTTTAAGTAGCCCAAGAAAGACTATCGTCTTTAAAATCTTGGGACAATGGTTCTACTTCGAGCAGTACTACACTGAGCCACGCAGGCTTTGCAGCGCGAACCATTCTGTAAAGCGTGCTTCACCTTCATTACACCCTAACCGAGGGACAGCCCGCCTACAGGTGAGTACGAGACATTCCGCACTCAGATTAAGCTCCGTACCCTTTGCACGTTCTTCGCTGTCGCATTGTTTACTGGGAGTGTCAAAGTCAAAGAAAATACGGCGTCGTCGTCGGCGTTGACCGTGAGCCGAAAAATCCCCCAGCGCCATCTAACGCCTCCTCCTCTCAAAATGCCAGGGGATCGTTGGCCTTTGCCCCAACAGATGGCGCACGATCAAGAGTGGAAAATTTTCACCGCTCGCGGGCGGCGCTTGGGGTTACGATGACGTCATCGCTAGGGTGCAGTTCGCCGCAGAGCGCAGTCGCTCTTGATAAACAATGCGCGATGGCGCTACCGTGTTCCACGCTTAAAGGCAAAGCTTAGGTGCCCTTCAATTTTTGCGCTCCCTTGCTTCTCTCATCGATATGTTTCTGCGTCACTTTATCCTCAGCTTCACAACATATCCTCAAATTAGTAATTCACTTTACCCTTTAGAAGTGGTATAAAGAGCCACCTGCGCACTACCGTGTGAAACACCCAGTGTGGCAGTGCCAACTTTCAGATAAACACTGAACGTTTTACGTACAATAGGCCCTTGCTTACGTTCTCAATGTAGAGCAAGTTTTGCAATGTTTTTGTTTGGTCATAATTTCACATCCTTTGTTTCCTGTCTATTTTGATTGCGCGAAGTCCCACATTAAGAAGAGTTCTTTAGATAGCTTATTCTGCCTTTCAGCACTGCCTTTTCCTCTTTGGACATAAAGCAAATCTGTCCCGCTGCCTGATTACGGCCGCAGACCCAACTTTACGTACTACGGATGGTGTAAATGAGGATGTGGGCAAAGTGGGGAGCTTTTGTGAGGAGTAGGGTATCAGTCGGTAGCGTACAACACCCGGCACGTTTGATTGCGCACACATTGGCGCGACAGATCGCTAGGGGTTGTTCTTCGAATCTTTACAAAAACAAAAACACTCTGTTCGTGTTTCCATGTATTATTAAAGCGACGCTTTCTATGCCTTTCGGCGGCGTCTGTTGTCCGCACAAAACCACACTCCGGAAAACGCAACTTTACAGAATGAGTTTCACAAAACGTCGGTGATGAGGATGAGCGCAGGCACCTCAAGCACCCCAAGAAAAAAAAAAAAAGACGCTTCCCTTGGTCAAAACTAAACCTCGGTTCTTCGCTTTATGAAGCCGACGTCTATCCGATTGCGCAATTCTGACACGGTCGAAGCATCTTCGCGTATTTACCTTAAACACGTTTCTCATAAGAAAGGGGCTTTGATTTTTATCCACCGCGAAGATTCTTTAACGTCTTTGTAGCAATTTTTGTTGAATTCACTTCTCGGTGTAATTCTCGCGGAGTTGCGCGTCCGCGAGTTCTAGTCTTAAAATAAACGTGATGGCATTACTCTCTTTCACAATTTTTTTTCGGAAAATGACAGTTTCTGTGGGATCTAAGAAACCTCGGCGTATTGAAGACAAAGGACGCCCCTAAAAGTCAATGCGTATTACTAGGAGTGTTCGTGAGCCTTCAATTGCCATCACAAGATGGCGACAGCGCCAGAGTCTTTCCGTTGCGACCACAGTGGTAAAAGCATGTATGCTATCATCCTTTCAAAATGGTTGCTCCAGAATGATGTGAGTCTCCTACTTGTTCTTTTTTTACGGGGGAGGAGGAAGCTGTATGAAATAAAAAAAAAATCAATTTCTTCCAAAAGCCACTTTGGTACGTTCTTTTACCATGATTCGCAGAAGGAATGCGCAAATAAAAATTACTGCTTTTCTGGAAGAATTTGGTTAACAGTACTAATACAGAAATTCTCACAACCCACCTGACCAAAAAGAATTTGCCCTGCCGACACCGTTACGCAGTTACACAAAAGCAAAAAATACCCACGACTTCAATAGAAATCCTAGATACACTTTCTTTCAAATCAACAGAACGCCACTAATGGAGCCGCCCTTACGTATCTTCTCAAAGAAAAGTTCTGGGTCGATCGGAATGAAAGTTGCAGTTGCTGACCCAACCAACCCTTCCGGGTAATCGAGGCAATATCCATCGCACGAGCACCCTCACATCCCCAGCGGCCCCGTTTATACTATAGAATAAAACATGAATGACAAAGTCAAGCAGTAATCACGCCGGACCAGCTTAGTGCCGCGTAGCCGAAACCGAAGTCCGCTGATCGTTCTGCCTCCGGAACGCTGGGCATAAACATGACCTAACTGCCCCAAGTCCCGAACGGCTGAATGCGGGCGCATGCCCAATCTAGACTGGAGTGGAGACCGAGCGCCATACATAAGCATCGACCTCTCATTTTAAATGCGCCAATTTCCTGCCGTCGCCACAACGATCTGGCATCAGTTCAAACGGATGCGTGTGTATACATACACACGTCCCCTTAGTGCCCACCCTATTCAACCGTTTGCTTGGAAAAGTGCTGCGCTGAGGGCAGTGATGTACGGTTCGGCGCCGATAAGTCCGCTCGGTGGACTCCGGTCGTTACGGCGAGCGGCGGCCGTACAGCATTGTGGTATTTGGAAAAATAAATGCGGGCACGACTTGCGCCTGCACGATGCCCTTTCCTAACCGCTGTCGCTAGCCGGCGACCAATGGCCGCTCATGTGTCGATATAGATTTTTTTGGATTGAGTTTTATTTCCCGGTGGAGATTGAATTGCAGCGTGCCGTAATGGTGCGCAATAATAAACGCAGTAAAAAAGAAGTGCTTTTAGGGATGGCGGGTAAGTACATCTCCGTAAGTACAGCTCTCAAAAGAGTTCAAAATATTCCCAGTCCATTTATTTTCACATTCTATATCAATAAAGCACTCACTCACTCACTCACCACTCACTCACTCACTCACTCACTCACTCAAGCACTCACTCAAATCACTCACTCACTCCTCACTCACTCACTCACTCCCTCAGCTCACTCACTCACTCACGCACTCACTCACTCACTCAACTCACTCACTCACTCACTCAAACTCACTCACTACTACTCACTCACTCAATCACTCATCACTCACTCACTCACTCCTCACTCACACATCACTCACTCACTCAACTCACCACTCACTCCACTCACTCACTCACTCATCACTCCCTCCACTCACTCACTCACTCACTCACTCCACTTCACTACTCACTCACTCAATCACTCACTCACTCACTCACTCACTCATCCTCACTCACTCACTCACTCCATCAACTCACTCACTCACCACTCACTCACTCACTCAACTCACCACTCCACTCACGCACTCACTCACTCACTCACTCAGTTCTCCACTCACTCAACTCACTCACTCACTCACTCACTCACTCACTCACGCACTCACTCCCTCACTCACTCACGTCACTCACTCCACTCACTCACTCAATCACTCACTCATCACTCACTCACTCACTCACTCACTCACTCACTCACTCACTCACGCACTCACTCACTCACTCACTCACTCCTCACTCACTCACTCACCACTCACTCACTCACTCACCACTCACTCACCTTCACTCACTCACATCACCCCCTCACATCACTCCACTCCTCCCACTCACCCTCACTCACTCCATCCTCCTTGTTTTCATTCATTTATTCATTTTTGTTTAATACTATCAGGAACAGGAAGGCCTTTTAAAGCGCTTGTTGAAAACGATTACGTTCTAGAATGCGTAAGGGTAAGCAGCCGCCGATTGTGATGATGGCAATATGGAATGCACAGCATTAAATAGACCAGGGATTTCTCCAACCTCGCCTGTGTACAGGAAAATGTGTTTCAGCGTGCGTTTAGGGCTTCGGAAAGCCCACAGACTCTTCAGCATCGGCGGTTCTGCCAATGCTTCTCGTTCACTCCCATCACATAATTTGAAGCTGATGGGGCGAGCTAAGTTCCGTCTTAAAAAAACAACTCATTTTAACAAAGCCCGCAAAAAAGTCGTCCGCGTGGTTCAACAGCATCAAAGAAGCAAAAAATGTGACTGTGACGAAGTGCTGACCACTGCAAAAGGAAAAGATTAGACATGGGACAGGATTCAGCTCACGGAGGCTTTGGAGTGGGAGACCATATCTATCTGCATCCTAAGCTTATATGGAGGCCCGGTATGAGATGCGAGGATACTTTATAATAATATCAGACAGGCCTGCTTAGTCGTGCCGCATAGGAGAGTACGGACACATCTGAACTGGCGAACTGTCTGCCCCGGGGTTAATGCGTCAAACGCTGTCATACTTCATCGGGAAAAAATGGACTCGAATTCGGTATATCCCGGGCCGTAGACTACTACGTCCCGACTTCCTGATTCATCGAGTCAAATGCTTTGAAATCGGCATCTCGGAGTATAAATACCCGAGCACACGGCTGTACGGAGTGGTTACCCCTAGAGTCTTTCCGTTCCTTTTGCAGCACATGTGCCACGATAAGAAATGCCCAGGTCCGATAAGCAGTTGAAGTGGTATCAAAAAACGTCGAAAAAGACTAGTTTGACTTTTTACCCGGGGGCCGAGTCCGATAGCTGCTGAGCCAAATACCGAGCTATATTCCCCTGAACCGGCATAACTTTCGTTCACAGCAGAGGATAAGACCGGGCACCACTGCCAGATGAACGCCGGCTTCCTGTATCACTCGCGAGATGGCAGTAGAAATGCAATTCAACAGGGAGACTAGTTAAGACGGCGTAAAGTGCCACTTTGACGAAGTTTCGAGTAGAAGAAAAAACAGATACGTGCAGAGTAGATAGCAACGCATAGTAAAAAAAGAGGATTTCTCAAGGGGACCGAAGTAAGTAAAAAGAAAAACATTCGCCAGCAGAGACGGTGGACTAATCTGTCTGCGAGCCGTACGAAAGTTTCCAACAGCATCTGACGAAAAAGAGAAAAAGCTAAAAGAGCACCTTGGCGACAGGGTATACGGACCGGTTTTTATAATGTTAATCGGCAGGGAAGTCCAGTAACGCTGTATGAATGGAGTTCACAAAAATTACCAAAAAAAGAAAAGAAACCAGCTAGTCCACGAAGCAGATTTACTTTGAAAAATATACGTATCTTTTTAAGTTGTCTCTTGGAGAGTTTAGTATACAGCGAACGGTCCGATTTCCTAGTGTGGGCGCCTCAGTCGGTGAAAGTTTTTGCTTCGTTCTAGGATGTGGGAGGCGGGCATCAGTCGCGGCGCAGTTAGTAGAGGTGCTGTAAAACGCTCGGTCAAAACTACACATCGATGACGCACTCTCCAAACAGCGTAAAGTTAACAAGAAATATTAGCGGCATGGCACATTTGCTGAGCCATTCGCGCGTTAATAAACAACTGAAGAACTTCCGCCTTCACTACGCGTGAGTTACAATATTTCACACGGGTCGATTCAGGGCATTTATCGTGACATGACGACACAGTCTCACTGAAACACATCTTATATCGCTATGGCTGCGTGTTTGTGTGTTAATTAAGGAATTCACAGCGGTGAAGTTATAAGGATAAAGAAAGTGATGTCGATACCGATGGAAAATTAAATTCTGAACCTCGAGAACAGAACCTCCCGAACAGTACAACGTGGCCTAACATTTAAAACTCATTGTTCACGCTCCAAGGTTGTTTTTTTTTCTTTCTACTCGCATGCATATCAATAATGAAGGACTTCAGAATCGCTTTAAGAATCATACAAACAACTACAGACAACTCAGCTAAGCCGCTGCTACTCGAACAAATTAAATAAATAGAAAGTCCGCAATCCGTAGGAATAAGACACTGTTTCAAGTACCGTACACCGTATACGCTAGCAATGAACACGGCGAGGGGCCGGAAGGTCGAAGTTGAGTAATTGTTTCACATTATAAAGGAACAAAGTAAAAACAAAAAGTAACAGACGGAGGCGGCAAGTAGGAAAAAGGAGCACGAATAGAAAATGGGAAGAGTTGAATCTCGCCCAATGCAAAGTTTGCCGTATTTTCTTGCGTGCCAAATGCTTCATTTGTATCATTGTCATCACCTACGACGAAGTGAGGAAGGAGGCGAGGAGCCAAAAGTCCGAAGAGAAGAAACGTGACAGTGTTGTAGAGAAAGAAAGGAAAGATGGAAGAACATAAAAAAGTGACAAAAAATCAGTAAACAAAACAAGACAGGCAACAAAAAAAAAACAGTGTGAGAGAGAGAGAGAGAGAGAGACAGGGAGGGGAAACAGTTTACTGTACTGTGAGCAAAAAGGCACCCCGCAAGGCCCAGTTGTTTCACCTTTACGATTCAACATTGCTACAAAGCACCTCCCACAACTGCTAAAAGTAGAAAAAATGAAAAACGTTTACACAACAGCACCAAGAGTGCAAGCGACAAGAAGAAATACATCGCAACTTATCGAAAGAGCATCCCCCAGAGGCAGCGCATACATCTCACGTTCCCATCGCGCTTACGGTGGCATAGGGCGCGATGAAGACGCGGTTGCATTTACATCAGCCCTTTTCGGAGAACGCGCACCATCGGCCGACATCCAGAAATAATGAATGAGCCGGAGCCAAAGACGGGCCGGCGACACTTCGCTTGCGTTATACGGCATTCAGAGAAAATTAACTTTCCACGGCTAGTAGTCGCCTCCCCCGCCGAGGTCGTGGTCGCGCCGACGGAGACACCGAGAGAGAGAAGAGTCGGGCAGCGTCGACTTACACCAACGCGCGCGAATGCCGTTTTCGCCGCAGAGGACAGCTCAGTCGTCAATCAGTTTATGCCGAGGCGGCGGCAACAGAAGCCGTGGGAGGTAGTGTGACCGTCCGTGGCCCGGAGAGATTGAGCGTGTAACTGGAGTCGCGATGAGCTCTGCGTCATCGCTGTGGCTGTGCCCCTTGTTCCGTGCAGTGGTGGGCATGTGATGGGAGAAGCCCAGGCGGATTCGCCGCACTCACGACACTGCCAGAGTTCTTGAGCCGTCTGTCGCTGTACTGCGGAGGTGGCAGTTCGGTTTGAAGTAACATTTTTACGTTATTTTTTGTTCTAAAGTGTGTGTGTGTGTGTGTATGTGTGTGAGAGAGAGAGACAGAGATTGACATACAGATACAGATGTACATATGAATATAGATGGCTAGATGGATGGACGGACGGACGGACGGACGGACAGGCGGACAGGAGGACAGACAGACAGGTAGAGAGACAGACAGACAGACAGACAGACAGACAGACAGACAGACAGACGGACGCACGCACGCACGCACGGACGGACGGACGTACGGACGGACAGACAGACAGACAGACAGACAGTTATAAGTAGTTGAATGCTGGACATTCAGTGGCCTCACACTTTCCCGCGGTTCGTTCGTGACAATGGCCGTTCGTTCGGCGGTTCGACGATTATGGCAGTCCGTTCAGGACTCCTCAATGTTAGGAAATTATTGATACCTTCGTCTTCCCTCCCACCCCTTCACCCCATGCGGCCTTCAGCCTCCCCTCCCAATACATGTTCGTTTGTTGTTCTTCCCCGCCCCGATGCTGAAATCGCGGAGTTGGAGTGACCGCCGCGCCTTGGGAATCGTCTCCACCTTCTCCCCCCTCCCCCCTTTTTGCGTCAGTGTCAGTGGGTGGTAGTTAACCACAGTTTAGTTTCAAAGCAGACTGCCCCAGCGGGCAAATCACTAGAAATAATTTCAGAAAACACCGCGGGTGCTTATCATGGGCATTCTGTCCTGAAAACGCGATGAACGCGGCGCGCTCCTGACGTATTTTTGATGTTGCTAGTGCACGCGTCATAATAATCCACCCCTGTCACGTGCAGGTATTTTAACCAGCGAGAGACTAATGGTGCAGCACAAGTTGTAAATCAATTCTTGGATCATGGTCATCTCCATCATCCCAGCGAAAAGTATTAGACACAGTGTTTGATTATTTACACGACATCGGCGTCGCAGAGACAATGCAGAACTATACAGCGTCATCCTCTAAGACCACCTGGTCTCTTACGTACTCCACGGAACACTCCATGTTACCTTATTTTTTACGTCTTTCTTTTTCCCCCTCTCTTTCGCCCTGCTTCCTTTAGGGCCATTATTCCCTTCACCCAATCCCCGCAGAGTAGCATGTAGGCGAATACATGCCAGCTCTACTTTCTTCTAATAAACAGCTCTCTCTCTCACTAGATGCGGATGTTTCCTTATCTAGGGTTCCTGTGAAGTTGTCTTACCGCTGCGGTTCTTTTTATTTGAGTAGATAGCAGTACTTCTGACAGAAGAATGGCGCTGATATCTGACCATTAAGTTAGGGTACTGCTTCGGCGTTACAATAGGACGTCCACTTGTCCTGTCTGATTTAGTTAGTGTGACTAGATCAGGTATCAGTGTGCCACCGCTGAGACACTAGAGTAAGCAAGAGCGGCCATTTTGGTTTTTATCGGTGTTGCGAGATTGCCGCTTCTACGGCCTCGCCGCTAACTTCGACGGGGTCGTTTGTTAGCGAAATTGCCGAAGGTTCAGCAATACAGCATCTTCGGACACACTTCTGCAGCTCAAATGCTGCTGCACACGTTATCTTTGATTCACGTTCGGAACGACGACAGTCGCGCGCAGCTGCAGAGCAGATAGGACAAGCTGAGTGTGCGACAGTTGACCAAATAAAACGCATAAACAACAAAATGGCGGTGCCTATGGACCATCGCAGTGTAAACAACTGTCACGTGATGCGAACTAACCAATGATCATGGCGGCGGCAAGAAACAATACGAGAAAAGAGTGTCGATACTCTGAAACCTTATCTAGTGACCCTAGATTTAGTAGTCAAGAACGGCGGGAAATCGAAAGACTTCCCTCTCTGTTGGAATGCAAGAGATAGGAAAAAGCACGGCGTCTCGGGAAACTTGCGACGGACCCCGACCGCTGATGGATGAGGCCTGCGGGAAGTCCATTTGCGTTGGGTCATCATTGGGACTTGGTCGTCTGCGTCCGTTGCACGCCTCAGCAGCAGCGGTGCGATTACAGAAAAAAAAGCGGTGGTATCAGCGATCTGCCGTACGGCATGGGAGCAGCCACCAAGCTTGGCCGGGGATGCATCATGCATGACGAGCCGAGGCTGAGCCAAACATTTTTTCCTTGGCCGTGAATACATCATGCATGCTATCAGAAGTTCAGACAATTTTTTTTCAACTCGTGTTAGTAATGAGGAATAAATATACGCGATATGTTGCATAACTATGTGACGCACCAAATATCGAACAAAAGTAACAGAAAATGCGCATACCGGATGGCAGACAAAGCAGACTTTTACTGACTCCCAATAAGAAATTTGTGCGCGCGCTAAAATCTCTGCTGTCCCATAATGCCGGCTTGTTTAAATGTATTTTTATAGGTTTCTCTCTAAAGAACTCTGGCTAACCTAGATCTGTAAAAACGCGAAAAGCACTCGAAAATAAAGTTGTTTACGTGGCCTAACCGCTCTCAATCACTACTTCACTCACTTATTATGTGAAGTGTTGACTTACATTTCTATGATGATGATGAAGAGGAGGTGGACGGAGGGAGTAAACTAGTTTTCTTTGACATCGATGATGGTCACTACGAATATCAGCTGCAGCCAATCTGGGTGATAGGCTAGTGACCATGAAATGATAGTAGGCCTGTCTGATACATCATTTGATCAGTAAACATTGGCTACAATATTTTCTTTATTTATTATTGGCGTTTCCAATATATCTCGTCAAATTATAGCAAATTCACTTGGGGCTGGTATTGATGCGACGAAGTGAATATTTATCGCTGTTATAAAGCGTAGCTTTCTGTTCATCACTGATTGCGACCGTACGCGAAAACGCAATGCTGAAAAGCCAACTTTATCTGACGATGATGACCGTGGGTAAGTGAAAGGTAGTTGTAAGATTTTCCTGCTCGAATGCGAATGTCTTCAAAGTCCAAAGTCCAAGTACAAAATCCAAATCGTTGTGCCCATAAAGTCACTGCAGAAAAGCCAACCTTCAGAAGGGGTTTACACAAGGGTACATGAAGCGCTGGAGCACAGTCAACCCTTTATCCCCTGCCAATCCCCCCTATTGGGCACGCCAAATACACCAAGGGCGTCATCATAATCCAAGTCCGAATTCAAACGACAATTAACGATTCACTCACGAGATTATACTTTGACTCGACTCGGTTTTCGGCGGTAGAAAGATTCTCGTTTCTGCCGCATTTGTAGTGAGGCAAAGGGGCCTTGATTTTTTTATTTTCGGAACTTTATTTGCGGGCTTTGCTTTGTAGCAGAACGCGCAAAGAAAGTTCCACGGAAACTGTAAATAGTGCCGTCGCCTTAACGGACCCTGTGCCCAACTTTCGCGTCTCAGCGACGCCAAAGAGTGGACAAATGGCCACCGCCCAACTATGTGAAAGGTGAACGGGGACATTCAACGAACAAATATAAAGCACGGCGAGCGTTCCAGGTACTGACGTTCCCAGGCGGATCTTGTTCAATGCTATTAATCACTGTCGGAAGGACAGATGGTTCGCGTCAGGTCATGAATCAAGTCCTTTTGCAAGAGTTCAAGAAGCCAAAGTGCAACGGGCTCCACCGCTTTTCTTTTCTTTTTCCGCAGGTATAAGAAAGAAGGTTTTTCTTGCGAGTTGAAATTGAGCTAAACACACGCGACACGGAGTCCATTAATACTACTTGAAGAAATGATGAATGAGGCTGTGATGGCGAAGTTGTAAACGTGTTACCTCAGCGCACACAAAAAAAGAAAACGTAAGCCTAATGTTGTTCTTATTCTCACTGCCCAAATGGCGCTTTTAAATGGTGATGTAATGATACCATGTTAACACGAAAATGTTTTATTCCCGGACACACAAAGATTTCGCTGACGTAATATCTGTCACGGAAGTGACGCCAGTACAACGACGCAAGCGGCCTCTAAAGGGTGCACCCCTGCACACAGGGTACTCTTGCGGGGAAGCAACCTTTAGTACTAAAGAGTACGTCCGTTATCGGGTTTTATATTTTAACACGAAAGTGTTTTACATCGCGATATACCAAGATTGCCCTGACGTCATATCCGTCACGGAAAGGACGCCAGTACACCTTTGCCGAAGCGACCCGCCAGCAGGGCGTCGCTCGCCAAGCACACCCGCAAGACAGCCGCCAACCCGCAAATCATGCTCTGCTGCAGATTTCGCTGCACATTCCCCTTTTGTGTTTTACTGATTCCTATTGCAGAGGAATCAACCACAAGTTTTTACACGTTCTCCCTGTTTTTGTTTTCTGGGGTGGTCCACTAAAGTTGAAGGGGAAAACCGCATGGGAGGAAGGACAACTCGTGCCCTCCGTACCCTTCCAAAACGAACGCCGTATATTAAGTGCAATGCACTTCTTAAGCGACCCTGAACCTGCGTCCACCGGCGATGTCCGCGCACGTGGAGATGGGCGCGCGCAGCCTGGCCGCTGACATGGCACATACCCACGTGGGGGATTGGCCAGGAATCTCCTCGCCTTCCTTGGCAACGGGGGGAGATGGGCGCGCGCTGCCTGGCCGCTGACATGGCACATACCCACGTGGGGGATTGGCCAAGAATCGGGCGTGAGAAGGGCTAATGCACCTGCTTAAAGGAGTACTGACACGAAATTTCAAAGCTGAGATCCGCTCTAGCAATCAAGTACAACGACAACACAAATAGGTGTCTGTGAATAAATGCATCTTTCTTTCTTTGTAGTTGTGTGTGTGTGTGTGTGATCTCTCTTTCGCGAACATTACCGAACCGCGCAAATTCAACTCGTGCATTCGCACTTTCACATTCTTCCCCTCGGGGAAATGCGGGGAATTTTTTCATTTGCTTGTTTGACGAAGCTAAATACTGTCAGCAGACGTTTCTTGTATGTCCATATCTCCACCTGTTCGTCTGTCCGTCCGTCCGTCCACCCACCTTCCGCCTGTCTACGCGCGGGTGCGTGTGAATCACAAAAACTGAACTGACTCTATTGTACTCATGAGTCATGACATTGAACAGCAGCCAATCTTCGTTTCTAGGAATCATAATTGCAAACTTCAGGAACCACGAAGTCGAAATTCAAGAAATTCATTAAATGTTCACTATATTGTCGGGAAGCCCCGGTTCCGTTTACTTTTTTCAATTTTTTAGCATCCCTCTTCGGCCACCGAGGCCCCGCTTTTCTAAGAAACGCATGCCGAGTGTGTGTGGGCCCGTCGGCCGACCCGGGAGACGCGGCTTCTCGAGAGGGACCATCCACGCATCTTCTGTTACCGCGGCCGCGGCGCTCCATCCCCCTCCCCCCCACCCCCCGTGGCGTGTGCGCTGGTCGCGTTCGGGCTCCGTGTCTACAGTGTTCTTCCGACGACCCTCCCTTTTCCCCTGTTTACTTTGGTGTGTTTTGTCTAACTACTTGCTCTACGCCCGTAATTCTCCAAGCGCGCGTTTTCGAGTCGAAACCTTGTGTCTGTGTTTTTGGTCCTTTTCACTTTGGCGGGGACATGTCTGATTGGAGCTAAGAAGCGTCTTCCTGATTGGCTGCGGGTGTGCTTTAGCCTTTTTCCACGCAGTCCGCACACGCTAGGATGCGCTTTTTTCCCCCAATGCGTCCTCCCAAAGCAAATATAACGCGGCCCCTCTGGCGATTAGGGGGGAGCGAGCAGCGAGAGGGCGGCCTGCACCAGCTCACGTCAGAAACTCCGCCGCCCGTCGTCGTGCCCTTCCGCCGGGAGCCCTTCGCCCGCCAGCTATGTCCCGCTAAGTACCCTTAATCTTTTGACTGTCTTTTTCAACTATGTAATAAGTGTAATTGTTTCAAATTCGTATGTGCTAAATGTCACCAATGTCATCAGTAGATTAAACAAGTTAACCTCTAAAACCTCTTCAACGTTTCGACTTCTTCACTGCAATCTTCATGCTACAGTAGCGGCAGTATGTAACCAAAATACTACGTTACAATATTTAATCGGCTTGATGTAAACCTTGTGTTAAACTATACGAACAAATTTCTTATTTTATTGTCTAGAACACGCTGTTAAAGTGTTTGTACTTGTACTTGATTTTTTTTGTTAGCAGTTTTTCTTTTCTATTCTGTCTGATGGTTGCAAACAGCGTAGCAAATATTGTAGTTAGGACCTGTGGCATGATTGTGTACTATAATTCGTATGCGAGTTCTTCCCTTGTTCCTTCATTGTACTTTTTTTTTGTAAAAATTTCATTCATATACCGTAACCGTCTGGTGATAAAGGTGGCATGGCTCGGTCAGGCAACTAGTTTGCCTTCAGCCGAGCCTCCCAACAAAATTTACGTAATATTGTCTTGAGTACACTTGGAAGAAGATGAAGAACATGAAGACGTCTGTGGGTTTAGTGACGCGCACCTGTTGTCTCATTTTCGCTCTGTTTTCTTCGCGTCCCGTTCGGTTTTTGGTCCACGTTCTTGAAATGCAGTGCCCCATCTCCTCAGTTCTCTAGCAGCCTCACGCCATCCGTACGCACCGCAGTCCGGAGAAAGGTCAGTGGAGACGTCAGGGAGAGTAAAGCACCATCATCAAAGTTTTCCCAACAATTTATTCCTAATGAGCAGAAACGGCTCACGGAATTCATTATGACTAGAATAAACAGCAAAACAAGTTAATTACAATTTGTATAAGTCCGTATATAGCAACATTTAGAGAAAACATAACACCTATTATTTTTCTCTGGTAAAAAACTACCTTCATTTTTCTCAAGCATCATGGCCGCTCACGTTTGACCTAAAACTAAAGCTGTTCGTTCGCTAAAAATGAAGCTCTTCATCTTCCTTTAAAACATGGTAGCGGTAGACGAAGGATGGACGGTAGAAGGGGACCAACGGTCCCGCGGAAATCGTCTTAAGCACAGTGCCACAAAACCGTAACGTTTTCCAAGCCGAGCTCTATGACATAGTGTAGCTGGGACGATGCGTTGCACGCACGGGGCGAATAGCAAAATGTGAAAGTAGGAAGAGTGCCTCCTGACCACGACACCACCTACATAAGGCGGGAGCCTCAGTACGAGGTCGCGAACCCGAGCTTCAATCTGACGATGTACCAGTCCAATCAGGAAAAAAAAAGGCATGGAGAAAGTTTAGACCCTTGAGGCACACCAACGTGTTTCGTCAATCGGGTAGCCGAAACGGGGCACGCAACGCCAGTTTCAGCGGCATCGTTATCGAGTGGGTGACGTCGCTATAAGATGGCGCAGGAAGCGAGGGAGAGAAAAAAACGCGGCTTACGGCTGCCGACGTGCGCGAACGTTGGAGCCGTGACCCATAAAAAGAGCAAGCGAATGGCGGCCTACGGGAGAACTCCTCTGCAAGATTAACGACACGGCCATCAAAACGCCGAGCCGAGCTGTGGTGGATACAGTATAGCGCAGCCGCAAGGGGAGAAGAAAACGCAAGACGGCCGGCGTGGGAGACAGCGACGTCACAAGAAGAGGTTTCACGTACGTATGCTTCAACTATAAATATATAAAAAACGAGCAATAAACAGAGAAACAGCTGAATAAAAATAGGTTTTAAAACGAGTGCTTTCATTAATACACAGTCCGGTAGTTCATTGCTAATATCCTCGCTGTTGTATTGGTAGTGGTACTGCTTTTAATCTCAGCTGTCAGCCTCCCATGAAACAGAAAGAAAATTATGCCCCTCTAATTTGAACTTACCCAAAGCCAAAGATAAAGACATCGCGTAGTCAGGAAGAGAGCATTTTTAAATCAAATTGATCCTTGATACTAGAAAGTGAAACACAAAAATAATTCTGTCACCAAAATGAATTGACCCAGCGATCGATCGATCGATCGGTTAGTCAGTGAGTCAGTCAATCAATCAATCAATCAATCAATCAATCAATCAATAAATCAATCAATCAATCAATCAATCAATCAATCAATCAATCAATCAATCAATCAATCAATCAATCAATCAATCAATCAATCAATCAATCAATCAATCAATCAATCAATCTATCAATCAATCAATCGATCCATCGATGGACCAACTGATCAATCAACAACTCGGCCAATCAATCCGTATTCAATCAATCAATCAATCAATCAATCAATCAATCATTCAATCAATCAATCAATCGATCAATTTATCGATCGATCCGTCAACCAATCAATCTATCAGTCGATCGATCAAACAACTGATCAATCAACAAATCAATCAATCTCAATCGATCGATGAATCAATCATCCAATTATCCAATCCCTACTACACTAACACTAAAATGACGTCGGCTACCTCTAAATATGTTAGGCAGTGCTTTATGAGGTAATCAAGTGTCTACTTGGTACGTATGGTTCCAGTAACTCGAATCAAACGATGTCGCACAGAAAAACAAGTTTCTACCGGGATGATGTGGGCTTCCCAATCCAAGGTGAAATGTAACCCATCACTGAAGAACGCACATCCTTGAAAGCCGAGAGCACCGCAGGAAAGTCGAGCTATGCCATCATCATAATGGAGTTATGCCATTATTGAGCAATGCCATCATGTGCTATGTCATCATTAAAGATGGTTGCAGCGAAAAAGACCTATCTTGGCTACCCACACAACTTCGCGGACGAGCAGTGGAGAAAGCGGAAATGTAGCTTTTTCGCTTATTGATTTATCACTACCATTGACTGATAACACCTTGTTAAGAGTTCTACTTTTGACCACGAATAAATGTTGCCGGCCGATATAAAGTAACAAAACGGTATGGCCCAAAACGTGCTAAAAACGAATTTCATTGTATAACACGTGCCGGAAAAGGATGGGTTGCTAGAAACCCATTATGCATTCCTATATCACTGTAGTAGGTGTGACGCGATAGCTGTCAGAACATTAACCCAACAGACCATGAAAGAGACCCTGGGGCACTTTTTTCAACTTTTCAAATTTAAAAAGCTTTCCCAATGTTGCTAACAAGCGCACGCAGAGTTTAGAATAGGCGTTCACAAGTTACCTAAGCCAGAAATTACGGCTACAAGCCCACAACGTACCTTAAAATTTGTTGAGAATATTCGTCTCATTTTTCCGGTCTTGGCGCTGCTTGCAGGCTCAAATGACGCTATTGGACCGATTCTGTGCTATTGGCCAGCTTTTTTTTAGCTGGGGCAAGAAACACATTCGATATCTACTTTAAAGGAACCCCCCGACACATTTTTAACTTTTTTAAAATTTGAAATGCTTGAAGAACGTAGTCAACTAACACATCCAGTACTTAGATTAGGGCGTCGCAGAGTACCTCCGCAAAAAATTACTGATCTATGCCCATCAGATAGCCTCGAAACTTGCTAAAAAGGTTTTTTCTCTCCTTCGCGCTCCTGGCGTTCTTCCATAACTGCGATCACATCATTACAGTGGTGTAGCGGCTATTGGCCGCTTTTCTTCCGTTGCAGCAATGAACGCACGCGACAGCCGCTTTAAGGAAAAATCCACAAAAGCAAAGCAGAAACGGAATTCGCATCTGCTGCGAAGAGCAAATCACGCAGTGCCACTCAGTGCTTCCTGGCGCGAAGGAAAGAGTGAGAACATTAATCGGAAGTGTTGTGGGGTCCCTTTAAAGAAACTCGCCAGAAGGGCAAAGCAGAAGCTGGAAGGCGTATCTTTTGCGGTGACCAAATCACGCAGTGCCGCTCTGTGCTGGCGACCACTATACTTATCACTGATCGTGCCGGCACGAAGGAAGAAATGAAAAGGTTCTTCGGAAGGTTTACAAGACCCCGCGACGGTAGTTACTGCGCCTCAGCGTCCTCGTATAGTTTGGTAAGGAACACAGTCACGACATTGGATTGTGCTCCCCGTTTTCGGGAATAAATGATAGCAGGAGGATTGGCACACCCCTCCGATCTTGCCGTGATCCTGGAGCATAATAGTGCACGCGCTGTGTGTAGCGAAAAAACCCTCTTTGGCGCTACCTAACAATAGCCCTACGAGTATCAAGAGGACTATCCTGAGCACAGGCCGCCAGCTCCACAGACGCACACGCGCGCACACGCACGCACATTCACTTTATATACCGCAAACGGTGCGTTGCGTTGTACGGCCTGACTGCGCCAAGTGGGACGGTTACCTTACACCCACTTCTCGCATTGCAAAACAATTTCCGCTGCTGCCCGCTTTATTTAAGGGCAGAGCACTTTAGAGGCTCGCCTTGTCATCGTAGCTCGCTCGCTGGACCCAAGTAGAGCCACACGGCGTTCCGCGTAGCCGCAGTCGTTGCGGCGCAACCCAGAGGCTTCGAAACACAAGCGGTTTATATAGTCATAAGCGTTCGAAACTTGTGAACCGCTGGCGCTTTTCATACATCTCTCCGCTGTTTAGCGGCAAGGAAACTGCAGGTACATTTGAGGCAAAGTATACGTAATTAATCGGCGGCGCCCGCGTTCATTTATTTAGGAACGCTCGTGGGGTTGGTTTTTACGATAGTAAGCGAGAAAAAGTGGCAGTGCAACGCCGGTACGTGCGGGAGGAAAAGCAAGAACAAAAAGAACAGAACTCCCGCTGGCGCAGTTTCAGGCAGGGGGCGCGCGAGGACTACGAAGGCGGGAAATTTGCAATGCATTGGATGGTAACAGCGCTACAGCCCATTATGGCGACAGCTTCTGCATTGAGTGGAACGGCTTTAATTTTTTTCATTCATGCCTGTAGCAAAAAAGCGCTCTGCCGGGTTAAAACGTGGCTCTCCATTGTTATCACGGCAGCGAACTGGGATTAAATCTTCAAAGGCTTCAAGACAACCGGCGCAAGAACCACAGCCGATGCCGTTGCTTCTGGTGATCATGTAAAGTGGAGTTTGAATGTTACAGTTCTAAAAAAGAACTCATCCTCATATTCATCATCATAACCATTGTCGTCGTCGCCAATATCATCTTCCCATCCTTCGTCATCGTGGTTGTCATCATCCTTCGGCGTATTGGGCGGCCATTGTCATCATCATCATCATCATCGGCCCTAGAAAAATATTCCGGAACGTCTCCTTCGTCATTATCACCATCGGTCCCTCTCACACTCTTCGTACAAGCAACAAGGAGCGGTAAGTCCGCTCTCTGGCGGTAACTGATTGCAGCTCCAATGGCGTCGCCTCAAGGTCGTCCTCCGTTTCGAGGCACATCTCTTACGTAATCCTCCCACAGGCTGGCCATCGCGGACGCATTGATCCAGGCGCAAAGACTGTTTAGAAGGCGGATGGGGAGATAGAAGGGGTCTAAGTCCCCCAGTGAATGAGAGCTTTATTGTTGAGTCCGGGCTCAAAATTTTCCCGGTCTGTTTGATAAATAGGGCGTCGAAATCCCCCGTCGAGGCTCGCACCTAAGCCTAGCAATCTGTCACCAGAGATATGCGGTGCGCCGCCATCTCGCCGAAAGAACTGTACTCTTGAAATCACTTTCGGCTTCCCGGCAAATTAGGGGATGAATGCTTCATAACAGGGAGAGGGGATTGAGTTGTCGTCCAAACGCGGCGAACGCACGTTCGTGGAGGCTAATTCAGTGAGCGAATAAGTTCGAACCTAATTCCTACGTTCTTTCGTAATCCTTCTAATGTGTTCGTTTTTTCCATCGTAAGTATGTGTGGGGCTGTCTAAACGAGTAGTCTGGTGGTACACTGAATTTGCCATGCAGAGCGTGTGGTAGTCTCCTTGCTCTGTTCTTCTCTCCGTGTGTGAGAAGAGCAGCGATGATAAAGACAAATATTGCTCCGGGTAAAAATAACCTAACATATGAGGAACCCGAATTAATGGCTGTCGATTAGTCTATTCGCTAATTGATTCATCCTAACAAACAAAACGAAGTTGAACAGCTCCGAAACACACCGTGCAAAAGTGGCAGTGTCGTTCTTGTCTGTTTGACGGCGTTCTGTCAAACGTGTGAAAATAACAAAATTCTCATTGCGGCCTTCGTTAAATCAATAATTCTACGGGCATTCCAACCGATCGAAAGGCAGCGGTGCTTTCCAGTGTCTAGCGATAAAACTAGCGAGAGTACGGGATCGTTGCATATGACCCTCTTTTAGCGGGGCTTCGTCCGCCATGATGTTCGTAACCATGTTTATACGCTTTTTCTCTGTAAAGACTCCCTGACACAGATGCGTTTCCGCCGTAAAACGGCCATAAATGGCTTTCTTTACGGCGTCAGGGTGAGGGTCAGCGCGTTCGTGATGTCATTTGAGCGTTATATTAGCATTACTCGCGCATGCGCCGACGGCCTAGTGTGAACAGCCAAGAAAGCTGTGTAAGCAGGAAGCATCGTTAGGGAATAAAAAAAAAAAGGGATTACCCGCCGCGGTGGCTGAGTGGCTAAGGCGTTGCGCTGCTGAGCACAAGGTCGCGGGCTCGATTCCCGGCCGCGGGGGCCGCTTTTCTGATGGAGGCGAAAAGCAAAAAACGTCCGTGTGTACGAGATTTCGGCGCACGTTAAAGATCCCCAGGTGGTCAAAATTAATCCGGAGCCCTCCACTACGGCGCGCCTCATCGCCTGCGTTGCGTCGGCTCGTTAAACCCTACAATCAATCAATCGAAAAAAATGGGATTGTCATTGCCCGCAGCACAGTAAAACACGAATTGATTACAGATGCATTGGTTGATTGATTCATTGATTGACCGATTGGAAGATTTATTGATCGTGGCATTTAGTACGCCTAATACACTGTCACACGGGAACTTTCAATCGCGATTGAGTCGATACGGATTGAGCTCAATGCGGATCGGGCGCTGCTACACGGCAGTTTCAATCGCGATCGAGCCCGATCCTGCTCGAACTCAATCCTAGTTTCTCAAGCGCGATTGAGAGTTCGAAGCGCGATCGGACGAAAGCGCTGATACTCTCGTCCCCGCTGAGTAATGGCACAGAAGGTGGCAACTTCAAGTAACGCCACAAATTGCATCAAATAACTTTACCCGAATAAGCGCGCCGTAACATGTATGTAGTTCCGTATAACTACGAGCGCACAAAGCTACCAGACGCCGGCCGCGAAGTACATTTTTAGCGCCATCTGGCGTACGTGAGTGCAGCCGGTGCAACTCCTCGATCGGGATCGAAACGGTGCCTTGTAGAAGCGGCGGTGCGTGGAGCGCGCTCGAAAAGTCAATCCCGCTTCGCTCCAATCCGGAGTGAAAGTGCCCGCGTGACAGGGGTTTTAGCTACACCTGGGGTATGAGGCGCAGCGTAGTGATGGGCGCCGGATTGATTTTGAACCGACTGGGGATCATTAGCGTGCGCCGTTATCTCCACACACGGGGGTTTTCGCTATTGGGCTCTATGAGAATAGCCGCCGCCGCAGCGGGGATCGAACGAATGTCCTTGGGCTCGGCGGCACAACCCCTTAGCCACTGAGCCTCCGAAGCGGGTTAGCCATGGCGGCCATGAGGAAATATACGTCTTACTGCGTGTTGGGAACAAAAAAAAAAAAGAACAGGGTACGTGCCGCTCTTAAAAACATCAGAGTACCTGAAGAGGCTTACACGAAGCAACTGTACTCAATGGCAATGACATGTTGTTATACCGCCACACGGAAACTTCACATTACAAGCTCAGAGTAAACCCAGGGTACTAGGAAGTCTGTTATACAGGAGGCTGGCTTTGTTGTAAGCGGTAATTCACTGAAAGCGGAACTGACTTGCTCTTCTCCGCGGTGTGGTCAGGGCCGTAAAAAACTTCGAATAAAGCGAAACTGGCATAACGAGGGTTTACAGTGCATACGGTGATTTCCAAAAATAAGACACTTTTGTTCTTTCCCCTGAAATAAAAAAGGGAAGCCGTGGAAATTCGGCAACTTGTTTCCGTTACCCAAAAAGGGTGGTAGCTGTTCACCTGCTGGCGGCGTTCGTAATCGCCGGACGCCGGACGCACGCCACTACGGCGTATGCGCAACCTTGAGAAAATTCTACGACGGGCTACGAGATAGAAGACGAAAAACAGAAGCTCGGGAAACACGGAAGCACGACGTACCACGGAGTGCAGTCTGTGAAAACCCGTTTTTCGGAACAGAATCAGCGTAGCGGGGTGTTCTTAATGGCGACAACAAAAGGCGCACGATTCCCCGCAGGGCATTTTCAGGAAAAGCACCCCCTGGAAACCATTGACGGCTGACGTATAACGTAGATACATTAAAGCCAAGAGTTGGCGGAAGTGATGTTCCGCTCGGAAACATGCTTAGAACCATTTTACCAGCAAGAAAAGGCAGGGACCTAGAGAAAAGTAAACAGGACAATCGCTAGAATTGCTTCTCCCTAGGGCCCTGTCTTTTTTCGCTGGTAAAATGGTTCTAAGTCAACACCAACTAGCCCAACTTTCAGCCCTAACCCTAAACATGCTCAATTAAAAGGGCCGTGAACACAAAATACAACTGTGTTTATTTTAAAGATGTAGCCTTCGGTAACTCCCTCAGCGCCATTCGATCCACTAAAGAAGCTTACAACAAAAAATCTAAGAAACGTTGACATTTGAATTTCGCGCCACAGTGACGTGTTATGGGCAGGAGTGATGCCACATGGGCCAGCAGTTAATAGCGTAGCTTTTGGTCTGTTAACTTCCCGTGAGCATTCAAGTGAGATCACATCGCGAACTTCAAGAAACGCCATAATGAGAGAGCACGGGCTACTACTATCCGCGCCATAAGCGCAGTTAAAAGGGTAAAGTCGAAGGTTGTCAGTAAAAGAAGTGTTTTAGTCAATGAAATGAACGCCCCGCTGTTCGAAATCGGCTTCCGCCGGCGCGCTTGCCGACGCTCGTCTCTCCGCTATCACAGTTCAGTCAACTACGTGACGGCCAGTGGGAGAAAAAAAAAAGAAAAGAGACATAACAAAACAACGTGCGTGCTCACCTTCATAGCAGCCTCAGCGAAGACAGCAAGGTGCACATGAAAAAAAGAGGAAAAAGGAAGAGAACCGGTCAGTCAAAATACGCACACCTTGGGACACACACAATGTTTTGTTTCTAGATATTTTTAGGAATGTAACAGAGTATTTGCACGTTTTGCTCACATTGTAATCGGAATTCGAGAGCCACGCGAAGAACTACTGCGGCACACCCGCATAAATTTTATTTGCACAAGGAGGAATGAAACACGGTGTCACATTGCTCCACTTACCTTGAAAACTTTTAGGAGAGGTTTTTGCCGGTAGTTTGAAACAATAATGGTTCCATTCTCCTTAGTTTTTCAGTCAAAGGAGTTGATGTTTTTAATATCAATCGATCAATCAATCAATCAATCAATCAATCAATCAATCAATCAATCAATCAATCAATCAATCAATCAATCAATCAATCAATCAATCAATCAATCAATCAATCAATCAATCAATCAATCAATCATATAGGCGAAAACCGTTCTGAAATCACTTAAGGAAACAAAGGCTCTGCGGTTCCTTTCACTGTTCCCCCCTTCCTAATGAACCCTCTCTCCCCACTTGGGCTACGGGTCCCCCTGTTTCATACTAAAAGTGCTTCCACTACTACTAAACAATATATACCACACGGTATGACTTCGTGCAAAACTTTTATTGCAAAGCAGACAGCGGTTTTCAAAAAAAAAATTAGCAGTGGCTTAGCTCGGCTATGCCAGGATACAGGTAGCGTGAGCTAAGGTTCAGCTGGTTATTCTTAGCTTTCCTGGTTGTCTATGATTAGCTTGATTATCATGCCTACTGCTGCTTCAATGACACACACACACAGGGGATACGCATGTGACACATGTATATTTATCAAGCGGCTCCGGCGCAGCGTCACCAATCGCGCCCAGGGCTAAGTTAGTTCCACAGGCGCACGCCGGTGTTGCTGCGACGCACGAGCCGTCGGTTCCACACCCGGCCACCCCTCGCATGATCATCCGGGCCGCCACGTGCGGAACGGAGGTCGGCGAAGACGCTGGGCGCGTTCGGTGTGTGAGACGCCGGGCAGCGAGAAACGTTCTGCGCGCCGTGTAACGTCACTGCCCCTCGCGCATGCGCACCACGGCTCTCCAGGAGCCACGCGAAACTGCTCAACCTCGGCCAGCATAGCTCACGCTATCAAATTAATAATGTAATCCCCCATTTTTGCAACACCCTGTATATCATACACGGGTCTCTTACACGCGTCGCGCGCACCCGATGATGTTTTGACATCACTCGCAACTTCGACGGGTTCGCAAACGGCTCTAGTGAAACGCGTCACGTCGTTACTCTATACTGAAACGCCACGGCACTGTGTTGTCTTTATCTTGATGTAGAAAATAGGTTGGAATTCATTTATGCTAGCGTGCTCGCCTGCCCACGTTTTGAGAAGGGCAAGGAGGTTGCTGCATCGAATCATCGAGCGTCTTCCGATGCCGCAACCTTGAAACTTGCTGTTTTTAAATTTTACCAGTTCACCAACGACTCGTGCGCTCGGAAACCGACGCCGTCACTGCTGTGGAAAACTCAATTTCTACGGGTCTACTTCGTTATTCCTCCCAACGGCCGTACTCGCGTCCTAATGTGTAAATACACTGGGCTCCTAAGCGCCCTGTGTTCGCTTCTAAACTCGGCACCGCCAAGTGTACTTCACTGTGGCATGACTACTGTCGCCAACTGAAACATAGGAAGCGCTGGGGCTTTTTCCCGGTTCGATAAAACGGGTATCACAATTTGGGGCGATCACCCGAAACCCGGGGTGAATAGCCAAAGAATCGTACACCTAAAAAAATGGGCTACTATCTTCTCGCTTCGGCAATAACTTCGGCGTTTGTTTCGCTACTGTCTCGCTCCTGCAATGACAAACGCAAGGTGGTTTCCTGAATTCAAGTAAATTTTCCCGTCTCAGCACTGTCGGCGCGCCCTTTGTTGGGACCTATTATTGCTGTTAAGTTTGGGGTGCTGCCACGGCGAGCTCAAGGGTCAAGCGCGAGCCTTTTCTTAAGTTTTCCGGCTGAAACATTGCTTTTAATTCTGCTTTCTTGCTATTGCAAAAATAAAGCCTGTGTCAATTTTAGCCAAACTAACACTCGTATTGTGAGATGTTTTTATGTTCTTTCTCCAAGATGCTTAATCTTTTCCTTTTGGTGAACAGTATTGACACGTGGTAAGCATGATGCCATATTTTATAGTAAAATATAAAAACCTTAGGACCTTGATTTTTCAGGATTTTCTGCGTACGCTGAACATACACCTCTAAGTAAATGGTTGACGCCGTAGCGAGACCTTGGGATACTAGCAATATACAGCTTCGATGTAAAACGGAGAATAAGAGAGTGGGTTTTGTGTAACAACCCCGGCACTGGTTTCAGAGCGCACAAATGATTTGCCTGTTGGCGCAAAATATGAACGCCACGTGTCGTCAGTAAAAAATATTTTTACTGACGCTCGTTCAGTTGGGGCCCTCGAGCATCCCAGCATTTCACGCCGTCGTAAGCAAGTTGATTTCGCTAGTCCTGCATTAGAGGGTATATCGTATAATGTTAACCACTAAGAATATCTAGGACGAATGCTACGAACTATATGGCCATTTCGCAGAACAGAGTTTTGGTGGAACGTTTTATTTTTGCTTGTATCAAGTGACCTACGTTTTATAAGAGGAAATATTAAATAATATGTTCGGAAGACATTTGATATTTGAGGCCATAAACATGCAAATGCGCGGGTGAACGACCTGTTGGCGCAGCGTACGACTGCATGGAAAGTCTCCCATTTATTAGAAACTACCGACTTGTAGTTTTCTTAAACGTATTAACAAAAAACTCCGCACAACATCAGGAAACCAGAAGAGATCAAATCAATTGGGAGTTTTGAGAATCTCCTACAGTCCAATCCCCAAGTAAGAAGTGGGACCATGCCAACACTCTAACAGTATTATGTGCTCCACCGAGAACAGTCAAGCTGGTATGGGCACCTTCAGGCCTCAAAGAGGCTTCATAAAACATTCACACAGGGAAGCTTCCGGAATACTCTCTTCCCCACGCGTGTTGCATTCCACTAAGACTACGATAGAAATAAACTTATGATGTCGGTTGCACGTCTCATCATTTCCCACGCGGACAACACTGATATCCAGCGCTGGGGACCTTAGGCGAAACCTTTGAGCCGTAAGGCCCAGTGGTGGTGCCTATAATATGTGAATGTCAGGAAATCGTAAACAACTTACTCGAAGAATGAGATTGAAAACAGTCTGGGCCAGAGCGAAGCCCTGCGGAACGCCTCACCATCCCCGCATTGCGAGATGACCTTTCACAGCAGCCATTTTCATTTTCCACACAGAGGCAGAAAGGAGGGCCTCCAAATCACTTCACGTCATAGAGATGCAAACGGCAATTTCCCGGTCTGATATGACCTTACCCCACCTTTTCCTGCATTTCGAAGCGGCAAGAAGGAAATAGAGAAACAGAGTGTGAATGCGATGCGGAATGACTCTCATTTGAATATATATTAGAGGCCGACCGAGGACGCCGGCAGTCTCTTCGCATTCTAACTCGCCACGCGAATTCGTTCAGCACCACAACGGAACGCCTGATATTATACCAGGCACCGAATAGTGGTGTTGGTTGTGCAGTCGTTGGTCGGATGCCACCATGGGAATCTCGGCTGTCAGGAGGCTTTTTTTATCAACGACATGTCAACTGCCGAGTCCGTGCACCACTCGAGTAGAGTGGAGAGTTGTCGTGGGAAGTTCCCGACCTTCAAGAGCGCGCTTGAATCGCCGGCGTTCCTTTCGTTGGTGACGGAGTCAGATGACATGTTTCTTGCTCAAGGAGCGGAGTGGAATGTCCCAGGCAGACGGCGCCAAACATCCTAAACATTGTATCCCCTTGCGGTTCGAAAATCTGGAAAGGAACGCAATATGTCGACTCTCTACGGTTTTACTAGAGGCTGGAGGGCTTCTGAAAAATAGTGTAAAAGATTCTATATGCCCTTCTATACTCTTTGAAATATACTCGGCTGAGCCATCGTCTGATGTTACGAGTACAGCACTACTTAATGTGTTACCCAGAGTATGCTGCAGGGAGGACATCACTGCTCTCAGCGATGCGAAAGTTGGCAGTCCAAGGGGACGTTGTATGCTGCACAAAGAGGGGTGGCGCCTTCTTCTTAGCTTTCTTCGGTAGACAGAACTCAGTGGACTCGTGCTGAAGTGACCATATTATTGACTCAAGAGATGGAGCTCGGGCAGACAAATTGTCGCCACATCTTTATGAGGCTAACACCGCATGATCCAACAAAACGAAAAAAAACAACGTGAACTGATGATATAAAGTTGTTGGGTAGTGAACATTTGCAACTCTCCTTTGTTTTATTCTGAGCCATTTTGAATTATCTGTAGACGGCTGACCTCGGCCTCTACGTAATCTAGCAGGGGTCGTGTTGGGCGAAGGCGGAGGAAGAGGTGGGTGAAAAGCTCTCAAGCAAAGCTTTCAAACTTGTCTAGTCGTCCTTGCTTATATCTTCGTCGCAGCACATAAAAGCTTTCTGATCACACATCCATAAATTGACGTCCATCACCTCAGCCTGCGGAGTACCCATGACGTCATCAGTTAACTTACTCTTCTCGTGTCGCACGTTTTGTATTATCGGGCGCTGTTTTTGACGGGCGCAAACAGTGCCCCGTCTTCAGTGCCCGCACTATATTTTGTTGCTTCATCGCTGTCGCGCGACTCGTGATTGCACTATTCAATAAATTTATAACCATCCGTGCCAAGAACCTCGTCACCTTCACGTACACGAGCTTACCCTAGGCGTAGTGCTGTACATCATCGGGACAATCGTCGTAGTGCAGGGTGCTTCCTCACTCCGTAAAAGGTTCATTGATCTGTGCAGTAGACTCTATGTAACCTACCGACCATAGCAAGCACTTCGAAGCAGTCGTCGTCCCACAAAGAGTACAACGCAGACTTGGCGACGCCGTAACGACAAGGCCTGTGATTAGTGAAACGGTGTAAAGGAGTACCCTTACGAATGAAACGATGCTCTCGAGGCACATCACCACCCTCACATAATCAAACTCACATCACCAAACCTCACCAAAACTAAACACAAATTCTAGACATAAGACATCGGTTATGCTGGTCCTACGACGCCCCTAGCGACGACAAGTGCGGCGACTACTCTGATTCACGAGGCGATGTTGAGAGCACGCGCGGAGCGTGATGCGGCAAAGCGTTTTATGAACAAGAATGTCGGGTAGTGTGATTACGCGGTGGCTGCCTCGCCGGTGGACATGTAGCGAGTACGACTTTGGACTTAGGCAAGGAGCCACATGAAGAGTTCGAGCTTAACTGTCACTCGAAGGTCAGGAAAAAAATTAAAGCCGTTCTACTCAATGTAAAAGCTGTCGGAAGTGCCGAGCAGTGATTCGCTATAATCGGCTGTACTGCTGTTATCCGCTCACTGCTGCATTTCAAACTTACCGCCTTCGCAGAGCTGCGCGCCCCCTTGCCTGAAACTGCGCCAGCGGGAGTTCTGTTCTTCTTGCGCTTGCTTTAATTTCGTATGCTGGAGATGTTTTGTTTCACTTTGAACGCATAATTTTTTTTTCTTGCGCGGATGGAGCCTTTCTTCATCATTTCGAATGCGCCATTCTTTTCTTGCGCCACTGGAGCAATTCTGCGGCATTTCGAACACGCCATTCCTTTCTTGCGCGGCTAGGAGCCTTTCTGCGTTATTTCGAACGCGCCATTTCTTTCTTGCGCAGCCGCTTTTTAGGATTTACTATCTTGAAAACCAACTGAACGAGCGTGCCTAACTTAATGGACGCAGGGGCTGCCGGTTATACACACAGATTTTGCCTGAAATGTACCTACAGTTTCCTTCGCGCTAAATAACGGGGATATTATGACAAGCGCCAGCGGTTCACGAGGTTCGAACGGGTATGACTATTTAAACCGCGTGGTTTTCGAAGCCCCAGCGTGACTCTCTGACCCATGGTACAGAACGCTCTACTTGGGTCCGTTATCTCGCTGCGTCCGCGTGATTCCGGCTTCTCCATGGACCGTTAGCGAGCTAAGACGACAAGGCGAGCCCATAAAGTGCCCTGCACTTAAAATGTTAACCCGACAGGGTTTCTCAAAGCAGAACCCACATGCCTTTACGTTGTGCTCCTTGGAATTACACGCTGGTACGATGACCGCTCAACTGAACAGCGTTAAAACGGCTGGAAATTGAGAGAAGAATGGGACGGAAGGCTGTGAGGCATAGCTGACCATAAGTTAAACCAGAAAATATGCAGTATGAAGGATACGAAAACAGGCTTCTCTTTCCTCCTTGCAACCAGCTTGCTGCTGTCGTCGCTACTTGGGCCAAGGGCGTCGGAAGTTGCCACTAGTTTAGGATACTATCATGGTTAAAGGAACCCTGAAACACTTTTTTGAACTTTTTTTTCAAAATCTTGAATGCTTTCAGAAAGTAGTCAGTAAACACATCCAGTACTTAGAATAGGGGGTCACGAAGTACCTAAGCCAAAAATTGCTGCTCTGTGCTCATCAGGAAACCTGGAAACCTGCTCAAAAAATATTTTCTCTCTTTCCCTAGTCTTGGCGTACTATGCGCACTCTATTTACCACTTTTGTTTTTCTACCACTTGTGTGTTTTACCACTTCTTTTATTTTTACCACGAACTACTGAGTTCTGTCTACAGACCTAACGTCGGTGTTTTTTTTATTATTCACCTGACGTAGCATGTTAGGCTATCTGCAGGACAGACCTCGTCAGCATCATTAAACTGCATTCTCTCTCTCTCGCACTCTAGTTACGTCATTACAGCAATCTAGCGGCTACGGGCAGCTTTCTTTCGGTTGCAGCGATGAATGAATTGGATAGCCTCTTTAGCCAAAAAGCCCCAAAGCGAAGCAGGAACACAAGGCTGAAAGTTCTGCTGCAACGAGCACATCACGCAGTGCCGTTCCGGGCTGTTGATAACTGTATCTATAGATTTGCCAATGCTTCCAGACGCGAAGGAAATGAAAGCGTTTATAGAAAGTGTTGTGGAGTCCCTTCAACATTACTTGAGCACTCCGACCGGATGCGGCAAGCTTTGCGGCCAGCGTACCAAAACTTCGCGTCCATGCGATTGCCATAAGTGCTTGTGATTTTAAGAGGTGCATTAGGAAATGCATTTTAAATATTGAGTGGTGGCTTTTTGCAGGGACTGACAAGCCAATTCAACGATCTTTGTGAAGCAGATTCGCAGTCTGAACGTTCGTTGTTCTGCCAGAATTACCTACCCACGAAGCTTCGTGCTGGGCAAGGCAGTGTGACGGCGTAAATGGTAGCAGAGGTTGCTTCAGTTGCTCGCATTCTACAGACACAGTCGGTCGTCTTAAGTGACCCCCAGTGTTAACAAATCAATGAAGCACTACGGGAATATATATATAATGTCGGAACTCATTACGCTTATCCGAACTACGGCAGTTTCATTTTGAAGTAGCTTCTTTCACGTGTAACATAAGGTTGGTAAGTAATTAAATTAGGGCCCTTTCTGGAGATTTGCGCACAATTTCCCCACCCCCCATCCGTTGGTAGACAATACCAGGGCCTCTCCGTCACTACCGGCCATCGAAAACAGACCACTTCATCAAACAGCCCACTCGATCAACATTTGCGACGAAGAGCCATGGGAAGAACTGGGCTTTCTTCAATGACCACGTATATGCACCGACTTGCCCCTTGGGTACCTCTTTTGTGTTCCGGCGTTAGCCTGTCGGAAGCTCTGAAGACTCGCTACGAAGCAGATGGCATTGTCTAGGAGCGTCTACAGGATAATGGGACCGTATGGGCAACTTTTCTCTGAATGGGTGTGCAAGCACACAAGGGTGTTATGTATATTGGCGAAAGTATCTGTGTCGCATCGTGGCCACTTTGTATTGTTTGTGTATAGATGTATATAGGTTGTTTGGACTATATTCCCCTGCTATAACGAAACATGTATATATATGTGTGCGCTTGAGTACTATACATAGCATGTACTTACTGAGTGCGCATGCGATCTTTCAGCCGCTGCTGTTTCAATGTACTTATTCTAACCTTGTGGTTCCCTAGGACAAGTATTGTACCTTTTGTATACTCCAATGCTTGGAGTAGCCAGCTCCTGTTTGGGTTTGAGCTAAAGTCTCCAATAAATCATTGTTTCTCTCTCTCTCTTCATGGTGCTTTCTCCGGAACCCTCTATGGACGGTGTTGCCTAGTGCTGTCAGTGGATAACACGGGGCGGAATGCCTCACGGAGACCACGGGTTTTAAAAAAGGGCAGTGGGTATTCGGATGAGCTGTTTAACGTCCTCCCATTGTCCCTTTACAGGACACTAAACGTCTCCACTTAAGACGACATCTCTCGTCGTTCACCGGTCATTTCGGCGGAACACCTAGTTGCAAGCGTATTTTAGACGGTAGACGTCAATCGCAGAATCAAGATATCTTTTTCTGTGAGAGTGAGTGATTGATTGATTGATGATTGATTGATTGATTGATTGATTGATTGATTGAGTGAGTGAGTGAGTGAGTGAGTGAGTGAGTGAGTGAGTGAGTGAGTGAGTGAGTGAGTGAGTGAGTGAGTGAGTGAGTGAGTGAAAGCAATGTTTCAGTCGGAGCAGGCAGCAAATATGGAGAAAGCAGAAATAGATATGAGCAGAGAAAGGATGAGTTTGGTGCTCTGTGCGTTTGCAGCGGCAGTGCTTGAGCTGTGATTCAAGCGACGAATGCTGTCGCGTGCGAAGTTGACGGTGTATCTGAATCGAAGCAAAGAATCACATTTTAGGGCGCAGCCTTTGACGGCCGCCTATAAGCTGAGCCGCGTTGTCGGCGTAACCGACTGAACGGTGGCAGGACCGGCGAGTGAAAGAAAAAAAAATTGCTCCAATCCACTCTGTGAAGGTGATTGGAAAGCAAAGCTGTGAACGACCCCCAGGACAATTCCACATGCGACGTCACTTGAATTCTCACAAGTGGCTCTAGAAAGAGTGAAACCACAGTTTTTGCCAGCCGTTACCTGGGATACGTGAGAGTGCCGTCCCGAACACAGCAACGTCGGCCACGGCCGGGCTCGAGCGGCGGACGCCGCCGCTGTAGCCCGGCCGTGCGTCGGAAGAAAGAAAACGGAGAGGAGCGTGTTTCGAAGGGTGAGAGAGCGGAACCTAGCCATACTGATGTGCTAGCTCGGGGGTACACCACCGTGCGACACAACCGCCGATTCCCGTTTATACAAATTTAGATTAGTTAGCTTAGTGAGTTTGAGAATTGCGAGAAAGGTGACGGAACTTTTATCGCAATTGAAGGTTGGGCGAGTTGGTGATACATCTTTGGAAAAAGCGCGAAAAACGACTACACGTAGGAAAGCCCGCCGTCCTGTGTTCTTTTCGACGTGTAGTTGTTGGAACTTTTATAAGATGGAACTTTTATAACCGCTATTTATAAGATACAGTTGCTCCATTCATCTTCTGTAGTCCCTGTTAAACCGCAACCGAATTGGTATTCAGCAATTTAGAAAACGCAGTCCCATTCGTGACAGGAAGTGCGCAAAAGGTGGCGTTTCTCCAGTGGCCAGATGTCTGTATGTGATTTGTACATTTTCTTTTCCCGCCCTGCAAACCAGTCCTTAACGTATGTTTGCCGTACGGTCACCTAATTCGGTCGGGTCCGCATTAGCCAGGAGGTGCTGTCGAACCAGTTAAGCCATGCGAAGGAAGCGCACAATGCACGCCAAGCTGCGCCAAAGCAGGCCGACCACCGTCGCTAAAGCAGACGACAAAGCCGACGAAAGGGTCCCGTAGACTCGCCCGCCATGGTGAGCACGGGGAATGCTGGGTAATAACGCCCTATCGCCGCACCATCTACACTGTGCTCCGTGAGTGAACCGCGCCCTCCCATCGCCTGCACCTCCCCAGCCGCGTTGGGAGTTTCTTGTCCCGCACACCTCGAAAGAACCGTTGGGTGGTAGAGGGAGAAAGCTTTGCTTTAAAAGCGAACGATAAAAGAAAGCAAAGGAAGAGAGTGTCGCAAAACTGGGAGGGAAGTGCGCTTCGCCGTGGCGGGCGAGGCGGCGCTCTGCGAAGTGTGCGGAGGGGGAGGGGGCAGTAAGTTGTGCCCGAACGAGGCGCTTGACGGAGCGGCGCTCGGCGAAAACGCGAGGGGGGCGTGCGCGTGACTATGATGTGCGCTCGCTTAAGACGCAGTTCGCGGTCTCTTCCTGAGACGCACCAAGACACCCCAACACCTGAGACGCACCAAGCACCTGAGACACCCCAAGATATTGTATAATTGATTGCCATTCACTCGTATTACGTGTTGCTTGTTTGCTCTATCTAATTCATTGTTTGTTAGTATTCATCGAGGGTTTCGTTACAGTTTTAACTTTGGGACCCTCGTCTGTATAATATTATTTCTGTACTACTTTTTTAGAATCCCCAATAAACTGAAACTGAAGCTTAACTCAGCTAGCGCTCAATAAACGTGGCAGGAGGTCTTCGGAAGACGTCTTCGTCCGGCAGTGCCCACAAAAAGGCTGATGATGATTATGATGATGACGACAAGCGGAGACGGGATGCAAATCCCGGCCTACTAGCAACAAGGTCGGCAGCGATGCGAACTCAACCTGCTCAACCAAAGTCTCTGGCTCTTTCATTCAAGACTAGGGGACTCGGCGATAGGAACACGTGGGAAGATACAGATATGTAGATGTCCAGCGATAGAGATAGTGAATTGAAGCCTCTGTTTAAAAGCCAACTTTACCGCACGTACTCTGAAGACGTTTTTCTTTCACACCAAAGAAGAACAACGTTCGTGCCGATATCGATGCAGCCTCCGCAAAACACTTCAGAGCCTTTGGCTTGTTGTGCTTCTTTCAACGTGTTCTGCGGCGCAACGAATCTACAGGAATGACGTGCCAGACAGAGCGCGCTCCAAGCACGCGCTACGAATGATCACCACCTAGACGAAAAGAAGTGATTCTTGACGAAGCGTCAAACCGTAACGGACGGCGCCTATTTCATGGCTTTTTTAATACACAGCTAGGAAAAAACCACTACACTGAAGCATAATCAAAAGCCAATAACTTTCCAACAAAATGAGAAAGGGCTGGGGCATATGCACATAATGGGACGGCTTCGCTCCCTCCTAAGAGGTGTCACTCGAACCTGCCAGCACCTGTTTATACGTCGACTAGGGCCCTGGGCTATAATAACACAGAACCCACCAATTGTTCGCGTGTAGAGTAGGGCGTACGGGACCCTTTGCCGCCGCCGCCGCGTGTTCGGCTTTATCGACGACAGCTTCCCGCCTGCGCTGTAACGGCGAAGCCTCGCTCGGAATTGCTTTCGCGGACGAAGCGAATCGATGCCACGGCGAAGTGCGAAACAAGACAGACAGGCGTCACGCCAGCGGCAGAAACCGCAGCCAACGCCGGCTAGATAGGGCGGCCCCGCATAACTCACCGACGTTGACTGCGAATAACCACGGCTCGATAGAAGAGGAGCGGGCTGTTTCACGCCGTGGCTAGTGTTGATGTTTCCCTAAAATTCCATACGTCTTATCGCTAGAGTTGCGTCCGAGCAACAAGTCTTCACTACTCTTCTCGAAAACGTGATGAGCAGACGGCACGCCACTTTTCATGTCGCGTGGCAACTAGAGATAAGGGGAAGAAAGGGGAGGTAGTTGCCGCTACCGAGAAAACACCACATGAAGCAGGACAGAACAAAAAATCGGTGCTCTCCGCTGTGACTTTGATTTTAAAGCGAAGCTTTCTCTGCCTTACTAATGGCGTGGACGTCTTATTAGGTGCCCTGCAGGAAAGCCAACTTCGCCGAATGGATTTCACAAAGGGTATAGATTAATCATAAATGCACACAACGCAACATAACATGACATAAAATAGCATCACATATATCATAACTAACATAACATAGCATAGAATAACATATATCATAACATAAAATGAGATAACATAAAAATGGCATGTCTTTGCCCACCTAACGAACCCCTCGTAAGGCGGAAAATATAGTTTGGCAATACTCACGGCTAGAGGTGAAAATTATGATGACATACATTTTCTTAACAGTGTTGGACTACGGCTATGGACGTGTCACGTTGGTGGCGTAAGTTTTGAAGTTGCCTCTGAGCTTTGGCTGTGTTGAAGTGGAATTTGGAAGTATCGATTTCGGACTTCGGGAGAGTGGAATTTGAACTTTGGCTTTGCCTAATGTTGCATGGGAAAAAGCTTGGCGTTTTAACAATCTTTATGTTCAAAAAGAGCCTGCTGTTTTTTTTTTCGTCAGCGTTGCACGCTGTTTTAAAGGCAGGTAGAAAAACCATAAAAGCAGGCTTGTGTGTTTCTCAAGAGCATTACTTTCCGCCCTCGGAGGAGGCAGTAAATGTCGAACGCGCCTTGTAGCATTGACTCCTGGCAGACTAGCGAAGGCTTGGATTCTGCAGACAACCTGGAAAAAAAAATCATCGGCCATTCCACTCTGCGAAGGTGGTTGAGTAGCGAGGTTGCATTTGCGACACCATGGTGCGACAGCACATCTACATTTATACATCACATTTCAGAAGATTTTTTCTTAGCCGCAGCATTATCGCCATTTCGATACCGTCTCTCGCGTTCCGCGTCGCAGCCTCGTTCGGCTGCACGGGCTGGAGGACGGCGACGGTTACTCAAGGATAAGAAAGATAGGACAGTACTTGAAAGGCAGGGAGGATGACCATATAAAAGTACAGTTGGCTACCCTACACATGTAGAAGTTGGAAAGGAGGGATTTAGGGCTCAGCCCGAGCCTCCGGAATGGTTGCCCGTGTTTGAAACATTACCAAACATGAAACAATTTTAGCCATTACTCTGTTAGTCAAGTGCTGGCTAGCGTTTTTAGGAGTGTAGTGTTTTGTCTGTGTGTGTCAAAGCATGGCAATAAAGAAAAAAAAACTAGAAATAAAGAGTATATAAAAGATGGAAAGTGGAGCTTGAGGTGCAAGAAAAGAAAGAGTAAAAGTATAACTAGAAAGATAAAACTACGAACGATAAGAATGCCTGCAGCGGAACAGATAAACTGACTCAATGGACGAATGAAGGACGGTACAAAAACGCCAAGGGTGTATAAGGGGGTAAAGTCCGTAATTGTAGGGGCGAAGCCCCGTAGGCGCGGGGGTTGTTGGCGTCTCCTGTCGTCGTCGTAATCGTCGTCTCATGTAGTCACGGTACTAAAACTCCGGGAAACTCGTTTACAACTAAGAACGTAACGCGCACTGAGAAAACACAGGGACACTCGTTTACCCCTCGCGCTGGAGCGCTTCCTAAGCGTTCTAAAAAAAAAAAAAAAAACACCGGGACACTCGTTTACGCCTTGCGCTAGAGAACTTCGTGGTTCAAAGACAAAAGACTTTTACAGCAAAGCTGTACGCGTCTACCCCCCAATGGTTTCATCTCCGTTGGCAAAAACACCAAGGCGCCTGGAATACACTTATACAATGCATGCTTCGCCCTTCCCCAGGTTTCACGTTGGCGGAGGTTATCCGGGATTTTTTTCCTGTGAAAATTTTACATTTTAAAATTTTTTCACAATCGCTAAGAAAAACCTGCACTCCAAGTACGCCCCCGCGGTTGTTAAAACACGGTGTATGCGGTGTAAACTTCGCTTGCTCTCTCGCTAATCGATAGCCTCGAGGGAGGCGCACGGTAAAATGCATGACGTAGTGCTGCACCGCACTATGTTGCGGCATTCCTGCGGAGACAAGATGTACCGGCGTCTGCAACTGCGAGGGTGTCTGGTCAGCGTATACAGCGGGAACGGGAGTCCGGAGCAGGCGTCGTACGGGCGGAGAGGGCGTACAACTTGCGCAAGAGCTCCCCGTCTTCTTCGTCCAGCGTGATTCCGAGGAAACCCGGAGCACTGAGGGGCGCGCTATAAATAGAGCGCGCAAGCACGCCGGAACCTCCTCGGTCAGGCTAGAACGCGCAGGAGGCATGGAGCCCGGACTACAAGCCGGGTATAACAAGGCCTTTCACTTGTTCCTCTTAAAGTTTTTTTTTTTGTGTGTGGAGTTTGGCAACACAAACGCTGAATCTGTGACGTCACTCCTTTTCGGCTATTCGTAGCGTGCTGATTTATTGGGGTCTCGTTTCGTTTAAAAGGCTCACGTGGCGTTCTGAGATCCTTGTGATCTGAAGGGTGCTCTGCCGACGGCGAGAAACAGCAGACCCCCGCGAGCCCTCGCTTGGAAGAAGCTCGCTGGCGGCTCCTCTGGCATTGATCGCGCTTGGTGAATTCCTTGTGGAGATATGAAAGCCCACGTAGAGATGTATCGCTGCAGTTTTGTTGAAATGGTGTTATTAGGCGGCAGTCTGGAACCGGGGCAACATGTGGGAGTCTATTTAGAAAGCGGAAAATGAATGAAACAATAACAGTAAGCTTTTACGGTGGTGCGAATAGGCTGTGGCTTTCTATATCTGATAGGTGAAGGTTAGTCTAGCCAGCCGTCGGGGTCCGTGTTTGCGCGGGGCATCACAGCGACACGGTCCTGTGTTCACCGGTGAGCGCCGAAGTGGGACTGTCAAGGTGTGACTCGATTCGATCTGCCCTGAACATGCGCGAACGATGTCGGGTCTGTTAAGAAGATTGGTGTATATATATGCAAGCACAGTATACTCTCAATCATTGAAACTTGCAGAAACCCTGGCATTTTGTTTGAATTATCGAAATTTCTCATTCTATGAATCTTGGAAGGTAAAAGTTCACATTCCGATGAAGCATTTATTTGAGTTACATTGTTTTGGACTTAACTTCACAAGACAAATTGAGAGAAGCGGTGAAATATCGATGAAAAGGTTCGCTGAACGGACCTATAACAATCAAGGAACCAGGCCCATATTACGCTCCGTTGGAACGTTTTATAATTCGCAGGAAGATTACAGTTGATAGTAGGTTTTTGCTTCCTAAATATGAACGACCGCAAATGTTCAGAAATTTAGGAATATTTAAAAGTTGCTAGAAACCACGCTTCATGTGTGAGGTGTTTTTTGGCCGTAGTATCCGTGACTGGCCCTCTGCTCCGGGCCACCTCAAACATCTTCCCTGTATATATCTGCAATAAAGTTTCTCAGACAGACAGGCTGCGATTATACTGACCCTCTACGATTTAAATTGAGGGACAAATGAACATCAATTTTAGAAAAGTTGGGGAAAGTTTTGTATACCATTATAATTGGTTAGAAGGAACTCTTGTGCCAGACGAGGACGACTGAAGGACTGACAAAACTTCCTCCATTAAATTTGTGCTGCCTTAATGCAACCACCGGAAATGCAGAGCGATCCTCTGATGTTTTTCTTGAGCTTCTGATAATGCTGACCTTCTCAAATTGTGTGTTGTTGTAATGGCCGCCTGTCTCAATAGAAACAAAAAGCTGGTAGTTCTTTCTCACTAAGTGTCCAATAATGACAGCATTAACTCAACCACGTTCGCTATACAGGGGCCAGATGCCGGGCGTACGTGCGTTCATAATTTTGACCAACTACACCATCTCTTAGCGCTCCTACAGTGTGGCGTTTCATCGTTCGCCACCGTCCTCTTCTACTTTCTTCTGTGAGTGAGTGAGTGAGTGAGTGAGTGAGTGAGTGAGTGAGTGAGTGAGTGAGTGAGTGAGTGAGTGAGTGAGTGAGTGAGTGAGTGAGTGAGTGAGTGAGTGAGTCTTTATTGATATAGAATGTGAAAATAAATGGACTGGGAATATTTTGAACTCTTTTGAGAGCTCACCAGGATACAACCCAGTATGGGGGAACGGGAGAGGGGGATCGAAGGGGATAGGTGAGAACAAATGGGGATAGAGAGAGAGGGAGAGAAACAAAGAGATAGCAATCCCGAGCATTCCTTATCGCTCTCTCTTCCCTCTCACCGTGATTCATCGTCCGCTGCACTCTGCGTTCGCTCATCTCCCACCATCCCCGCCTGGGCGGAGAGCTGATTCGCTCGGTTACGCCGACATCAAACGCACGAACGCGCACTTCAGAGCTGTGCTCTAAAATAAGCGGAATCATGTTACATTGTAAGGGCTTTAGCTTTATGAGGTATAGGAAAGCTCCTGTAACCTTCCGCGAGAAACATTGCGTTGCGCCGCCAAGTGCACCCGGGCGCTGTCTTTGCTAAATGTCTCGCGCGCATCGTCTCTCGGGTCTCCCCCCTCTTTTTTCTCTCCCGAGCAGCATCGTGTTTGTCTGAACTAAGGCTGCCGGTCTTAAAAAAGGGAGCCGAGAAAAGTTTCCGGAATTCCTTCGAGAGCACAGCTAGGAGGAGCTTCCAATTAGGACGCGCGCGCCACGATTCTAAAGAGTGCGTCGCCTCTCCCGTATGGAGAGATGTATGGTTGTTGGTTGCTTGTAAGACGAGAGGATGTGGAGGATGTTGGAGGGGAGGGCTTGAGAATAAGAGTGAAGGCAGCTGGAAGCCAACTGCAGCAGAGTTAGACGCTTTCGCTGCAGGGGAAAGGTTGTCTGCAATATGCCCGCTCTCTCTCTCTCTCACTCATCTGCAGCGGTGAATTTTTAAAACGCGCGCCACGAGTGGTGCGAAGAGCATCCTTACACTGTTCTTCTGCTCCTACGAAGCTCGGTGCACCGGGCTTTGTTCTGGTAATTGCGTGCAGTTGCGACGCATTCGAGATTACCCTGCGGTTCTCCTGTTGAGACACCCGTGAGGAGTTACTGAGGGGTTCTCCTGTTCGGACACCGGGGAGGAGTTAGTGAAGGGAACATCCGTGGTCATATTCCATCCTTAAAGTTACTCAAGTTTCTCTAGCCGGTGGAGCTTGTGGAAAAATGCAAAATTGCAACCAAGAACGAAGCTTCGATCCAATGCGATGCAAGGTCAAGTAATTGGGTTTAAGCAAGGGCACTGGGATGTGAAAGAAGTTGCCGTAAAGTTGTAGTATTTGCGAACATAAAAATGAAGAAAAAGGAAAAATGAACACCCTGATTATACACAAGCAAAGAAGATAACATCAGACGACACATATTTTTTTTTTTGTTTTTGAAAGCTCGGTCGAGAAGTCAAGGATGCGGACCAATCTTTTTTGTTGTTTTTGAAGAGCTCGGTCGAGAAGTCAATGATTCGGACAACTGTGAAATTTAGCAATAACTAGAGACAGCCGTTGCAACCATCATACCCAATCAGGAAAGGAAACATCCATGCACACAAGGGCGCTCCGAATATAGCTCGAAACCGAATGACAGGCTGTAGACCGAAGGAATTGTTTTACATCAATCGTGGGTGAATGAGCAGGCAACGAAGCTGCATTAATCAACGCGTTCTCGCATCATCCTCGTGTTTATTGAGCATCTACCCAATTGTTGCATGCGCCTAACATCGTAGACGGTGCACGGAATTCGTAAGCCGGTACATGGCTTACTTGAGTGTGCCGTGGAAAGGCGGCGTCGCGCACAGAGATCTCCGAGTTTAATAAGGGCAGCACAATTATTTTTAGTAATCTCCGAGTTGTGAGGCACGCATTGGGAATACGAAAATTCCGGCGCCAATATCTCAGAGCGAACAAAAAATTGCAGCCAGAATTCATCTGCGCTGGCTGTAGGTAAATACGAGCCTTCTTTAACTCGGGATAAGCACCCGCTATTACCTCACAGGCACCAGAGATTCCGGGATACTGGTGGAAGAAGTCCTTAACTGCGAGGTAGCGCGAGTTCGAGTAGTGGGAATACGCTTCGTATTATTACTAAAGTTTGCTTCCCCGCAATAAGCTTCTTGTTCGGCAGTGTACTCTTTACAGGCACGGCAGAGACTGATGGCCATGAGAGGCTAGATAGTGGCACAGTCAGCTTGCTAAACCACGGCCATTGTCATAGTTTCGGAACTTCGAAGTGCACGCATAGTTAAAAGGAGGGCGTCACAAAAAGACGGTGGCCCCGGCGCCCGCAGTTACCGCTGTTAGAATAACGGGAACGTCTATAACAAATAAAACAACCGTCACAACAGCCACGCAACCGTACAAATGTAAAGTAACATGACAGCACAAAGAATGGCGCGCTCTTCGCGATAGAAGACGACCGTTTCCGTTACGGTGACTCCGCGACTGTGGGCATTGCTCCTACGGCCATGGAGGCACAATTGCTTACAATGTTGTTTACACAACATTGTGAACACAGGTTCGTTAAGTATACAACGTAGGTTTGTGAGCAAAACTCGAGGTACGGCTGAGTCCTTTAGAATCATGTATCCCTAACGTCAACTTTTGAGGAGCAGCTTTACCGCCCGCTATTTAACCGCGATGAGGAAGGTGAGGACGACTCCGGTGCTCTGGTGTACGCAAAATAAGTTTATATTACTACCTACGAGAGCGGCAGTAATGGGGAACTTCTCTCCAGCATGGTGGCCTGGTGGCTAAGGTGCGTGTTCTTATTGCGTTGAAGTATTCAGCTATTTTCATCGCGATGGGCCTTCTTGTCGATACGGCCTCGTAGCAAAACAAGGATCTAAATACTCCCCCCGAGTGTGTTCACGGAGCTGCAGTAAGCACTCTCTCGCACTCGGATTGAGGCTATGCAGTAATTACTCAAAGCTATTTTTGAAACAGGCGTGCTCCGCTTGCGCTAATCTCAGTGATTGCGTTTGAATCCCTTACAAACACTATCAATCTAGGTACTAGCCTTACAGCGTGAGGGTTCCAGCTTGCTGGTAATCCATGAGCAACACGGCGCGAAAAAGACCAGGGACGAGACGAAGACTACAAACAAGCGCTTGTTTGTAGTCGTCGTCTCGTATCTGGTCTTTTTCGCGCTGTGTTGCTCATAGGTACTAGCGATCAACGTTGAAACCATAACCCCATCGACATCACGCAGAATTAGGAGGTTTGCAAGGTTCGGTAGAAAGTTGCACCGAGTTTAAAATTTCAAGAAAAAAAAAACATTTCACACGCGTACATAGAGGGCAAAAACGTACATGTATACCGTGGTTTCAGTTAAGCGGGTAATGTGGGAACCAATCACAGGACTTCCTCCAGCAGCCAAACACACGGACCCATCCCGTGTGAAAAATTTTCACTGGTAGAGGGTTCGGCGTTTCAAAAAGGAAACCTTTCCTTTAATATCACGCCTGAAAGAACTCCTGTGGGGTTTGGTAATTAAGCCCATTTTCTAAATAATTAAAACACGAAGCCGCTTCAACCATGTCTAAATGGCGCAACCAGATTGACGTCCGCGTCTTAACGCGAGAGACCCAGGTTTGGTTCCGATCGCGGAAAGCATTTTGTTTCTTGGGGCACTTAAAGAGACTTCGCTTACAATAACCATCGTTTCGTGAAGCCCATTGTGTAAAGTTGGCTTTCCTGCCGATGGTTTTGGTAATGGGATGGTTGACACCAGTGTGGTATAGAAGGCTTCGCTTTTAAGAACCAACCCCTCCTCTACCGGGAACAAGGGCGCACCAGAAACTTGTCCAACCTTTTGGAACCAAAACCAGTCCCTTGCAAAATCCCCGTGAAACCAAATGCTCAACCCTTCGCCTACCAAGACCCAACGCTCGACCAATCGCAACGGAACCATTTTTCGGCGGGTGGGGTGCGGCGATCGAGTGCACTGACATATGTTAGCCTATGTGCTCGTTCGCGTGGCGCCATCTGCGGTCTTCGTCGCGAGGCACACGGCAGCGGTCTCAAGGCATGTGTTCTAAATTTCGGATGATGTTTTTTTGTTAATTAGGGCCTACGTACGCATGTAGTTTAATTCCTCGGTCAATTAGCTCCGTCGCAGTTTATGAGAGAGGCTGCTGGCCGGTGTCTGTTTACATTAATCCAACTTTTTGCCATTTCCCCTTTTTCCATTTTCCGTAAAAGATCCGCGCGCCACTTGTGGGATTGGGGCCCGGTGTTGCGGCCGTCAGCTGCGGGAGGGGAGGGATATCCGGCCGCCAGCTGTGGGTGAGGAGGACATGCTTGAGGGGGCAGTTTTGGCGCACGACGACAACAGCAACACCAGCGGCGACACTAGTCCGACAACAGAGACTTTAGTTGAAAACTTGTTTCCAATACGGATGGCAGTTAATAGAGAGTTTTAGAACTCCGTATGTTCCGTGTTGTACATAGTTACTCGTGTTGATCGGGACCCGTCTGCGCCTGCGCTCGCAAGAAGGGCGAGGAGGCGCATACCACCATGACGAATGCGCGGACAATGCAGGGGCCGGCCCGCGAAACTAATCCCCCCTACCGCGACGAATGCGCGAGTGGTCAACACGGTAACTACGTACAACACGGAACATACGGAGTGCAAAAACTCTATAATGTCTCCTCCGCCATCAACAAAGCGCGCACGGCTCCTCCTCACGCATGCATCAAGGGGGGGAACCTCAAGTTTTCTTCCAGAGTGACCGAAAGTCGAAAAACTCGAGCCGATCAATAAGGCGACACACATTCCCGATTACCCTCACAAAAGGTTTTAAACTAGTCCCCAATCTCCATTCTTCCGAGCTCTCCTTATTCGATTACGACACCTACCGGCAAGCGTCATCCAAGTGCGTCCCTGAACTCACAACGCACTCGGTAGCTAGCCGCCATTTTTTTGCCCGATGATCGTCCACGCGTTACCCGCAGCTCGCCCCACTCGTAAATATCCCCTAATTAGCGTTGCCTCCCTGACGACTACGCGGCATAATTTAAGTGGAAAGCGGAAGTTGAGGCGGAAGCGAAGAGGTACGAAGAAACGAAGGAGGGAAAGAAATGGGGGAAATGGCTCGAAAGAGAGGAAGGGGGCTCTTTGAGCTCGCCGAGCACGCGCTAAGGGAGTGAGACGCGTTTGAATCTGCGCAGGCCACAGTCGCCCGCACCTCCACCCTCTTCTCTAGTTCGCGACGCGCGAGCCCCGCCCGCCGGGATATGTGCAGCCGTGTGTCTAGGTGCTTAACGAGCTAATTCCCGTAGACGTGCGGCGCAAGGTCCCGATGGCTCGAGTGCACGCGCCGGAATTAAACAATGCGGCGCGCTCTCACCTTACAGAGACCACAACACCACCGACGTACGGAGAAGGCGTCAGCACTGCTTCATCAGCACTCAGAGTCCCGCTGAACTGACCTGAGGTACTAGCTACCATCTAGCTACCAGTATTACACAAATACCATCATTACACAAATACTAGCTACCAGCATTAAGGGAAAAGGTGACAGGTGGAATAGTGGTTGTCCAGTCATTTGAACCTGGTAAAGCTGTCGGGTCTCAGACGCTTGGCCGTTGTACCAGGTGGGTGTTGTTGGTACCCGCATTAGTAGCTATGAGGGTATAAACACAGCCATTTTCCACGTCCCGGTATTTCTCCTGACGTAATGTGCGCTGCGCGCTCAGGTACGATGGTTCCTTCGTGTTCTGTGTTTGTTAGGACCCGCTGTTTCGCCGCACTGCTTGATGAGCCTCCGGGGGCCGCGTTTGCACGATGCCTTGAACATAAGTGGATGCCGACGGGGATTCAGTGAGCAGAGGATGAGAGCGGGAGATACGGTGAGTGTGGCGAAGATATACGACGCAACGAAGAATTCGTACAATAAGCAACTGCCATATCTGCGTCTATTTCGTGATTATATTGAATCGCTTATTTAACTGCTAACGGATTTGCGGAAGAAATCTCCTTGTAATTTTGCTGGGTTTTTTAGGCTTGCCCACAACGGAAAAAACATACAGAAGAGACACGCACAATATTTACACAAGTCCAAGAAAAGAGAAAATTGACAAAGAGCGGGTATAAATAGTATGAATAAGTAGTCGAAGACACAGGCGAGAACAATAACAAAGGTGTTTACTTACGTATCGGAAAGGAACTTGCCTTCAATAAAATAAAGTTTAGATCACATAGACTGATATATAACAAATATAAGAAGGTATATAAAAAATGTGATCTACGTCCGTATGGCAGTAATGTAAACTTTGCTCTGATGAAGGCAGGTCCCTTGCCGATACGTAAACAAACACCTTTGTTATTGTTCTCGCCGTGTCTCGGACTACTTATTCATACTAGATATATACAAAGTAAACACCAAGGCTAACTTGAAGAGACCATGAAAATTTGTTCGGAGATTCAGAGATTCGTCTTAGGCGGACTGTTATTGCACAGTGCATTGCCCAAGAGCGCAAAAGTCTTCTTCGTCTTAACCCTAAATTCAAAAGTCATAATAATGTAGTTCCTCTTACGGAAGGTTTAATTATATATATATATTATATATATATATATATATATATATATATATATATATATATATATATATAATATATTATATATATATATAATATAGTAGGAAAATGAGTGGCTGGTTGAGGAAATACGGAAAGATAGGTCGGCAGGCTACAACGCAGGGGTGTGGTTAGGCTCTGTTTTTTACTACGGTTAATGAAGTTACCATTTTTTAAATACACGGAAGAAAGAAAGAAAGAAAAACACGCGCCCAGAGTGGGGACCGAACCCACGCCTTTCGATTAGATCTCGAATGCCTTACCAATTCGGCTATCTGGGCGTCTGTGTTCTCCTTCACTTTCTGGGCTATTTATATTTACTAGAAGTGTATCTGACGCTTGAGGGTGGTAGCCAGCGCCACTCTGACTTGACGGGTTCTGGCAGCCTTGATGCCTAAGTAGCATAAGAGGGCTTCCCGCCAGTTACCCGCTCATGACAGGCTGTAGACTTTCGAGTCACGCCCCGGGGGTTGAAAAGAAGGTCCCCTTCACCCCGTCAAGTCAGAGTGGCGCTGGCTACCACCCTCAAGCGTCAGATACTTCTAGTAAATATAAATAGCCCAGAAAGTGAAGAGGAACACAGACGCCCAGATAGCCGAATTGGTAAGGCAGTCGAGATCTAATCGAAAGGCGTGGTTCGGTCCCCACTCTGGGCGCGTGTTTTTCTTTCTTTCTTCCGTGTATTTAAAAAAAATGGTAACTTCATTAACTGTAGTAAAAAACAGAGCCTAACCACACCCCTATGCCTCCTTTGGCGTTGTAGCCTGCCGACCTATCTTTCCGTATATATATATATATATTATATAGAGAGAGAGAGAGAGAGAGAGTTTTTAATTGACAATAGGATAACCTTTTGACTTGGTTCGACAAAGTGAAGCATGCAGGCAGGTTAAAAATTGCGCCAAAACAGAAACTATCAGATGCTCACTTTGAGCGTACGACAGAGAATTATAAATATCCGCACAATTTATACAGCTGCAAAGAACACGCGGAAAATGATTGTAGACTGTGCACGATTCACAACACTAACGGAACGCAAAGCCTTCGACGATCGCCCTTAGTGGTACACTTCAAACAGCCATGAATGTTGCCCAGCACCGTGCCGATGAGATTAAAGTGATACGGCAGTCTCACTCTCTCGCCGAATTCCCGTGAGCAGAAGAAACGCTACAAACTCCTTCCAGTTGCAATAAAACTCATGGTGGTTCTTTATCCAAGGAATTGCTATTTAGCAGGTGATGGACATATTTCACAAGGAAAAGCACAAACGGTCCTGAACATCGTGTTTCCCAATGTGGGCAGCAGGTAGCGATGATCGCGATGACGATACTTTTTTTGCGTATGTACGTAAACTCTTTCTTAGAGCCAGACGTGCGGCATATTATATGACGAAATAAATTTAGCGAAGTATCATTCTCACGCGGTCCCGCTGTTAACTGCGTACAATGTTAACATCACCCGGGACACGGATTTCATATTGGTAATATTAAATATTAGTTGGGTCAAAAAAAACCCGAGGTGTTCATAGGTCAAGTGCCATGCCTCGTACACAAACTCTCGACTGACTCTGTTTCTCGAGTAAATTGGGTACGGCGAGACGCACACCGGTGAAAGAAACGGCGGCGAAGGCCACCGAAAATTTTCCCCACTGCTGTTGCTGCTTCCCTTCTGCACGAGTGTTGCCCAAGTCCACGTACTCTGTAGACTCTCGTAGAGACATTTAAGTAGACACAAAAACACTGAAGCCAAAGCAAGGAGCAGTCATGCACAGGCGGCCACTTCATTTCGCCATTCGCCAGAAGGGATTTTTGTCTCCCTTTCGCGGCATCGTGCAGCCGACGCGTTGGGGTCCGCTCCAAAGAGGCGGGCGGGAACCAAGGGCAAACTAATAACACGCGTCTAGCGACCAGCGCACATTGTGCCGCTGGCCTCCAGTCCCTAATATTGTCTCTGACCTTACGCACACTCCGTGATAGCCTGTTTTTGTGTGCGCGCTGAGAAAACGCGGAAGAGTCGTTGAAAATAGGCTCTGCCTCTCATTGTTCGCAGACCATGCGTGCTTCCGTTGGAGCTTTCGTGGGCGTTGGAAAGGAACTCGAAAAAAAGGAAAGATACTTCTTCCTGTAATCTGGTGTGTGGACACAGCTCGTTGCCCGCTTTTTTGGGGGGCATACATTTGCAGTAGGGCGCCGTTTTTTTTTTCTTTTTCTTTCAGTCTTAGGTATGACTAGCCTCCCATCGTTCACAATTATTGTTGTTTCCTTTCTAAGCAGTATATATTGTTCCCATTACACCTTATGACACTTCATTTCGTTAGCTGTCTGCCTGTATTTGTGATAAACTCTTGTTTCAAATAGGACACCTTATAAGTTTTGATTTGTGGGCTATTCAGAAAAGCCATGTGCCTTCTCGCTTTGGTCAAACGTACGGACTTTCTTTTAACTAAGTGCTCTCTTTTGCAGTTTCTGCAGGGCGCACGGCTTGTTGGAGTCTCCCATTGTTGTTTTTACTATAGGTTCGCTTTTATTTTCCCTGGAGTGCTGTGAAGCACGACAAAACTTATTCCAGAACATGCAGCAGCGATGAAACAGCGTGACTTTGTTTCAGCTTAAGTGGGAACCCTTTGGTTTACTTTGCGCTGAAAGGGGGCACGGACCAATGCATTCGGTTGACACAGGAACAGTCATTGATTATCCGTAAACCTCAGCGCGGATATCAGACCCTTTCACGGTGGTTCTTGTTCAAAAATGGCCACATATCGACATGGCACCAGCCCTTCATTTTGTAGCGTAAGCTACACTGGCCGAGGTTGAGCAGTTTCGCGTGTGCCGTGAAGGGCCGTTCTGCGCAAGCGCGAGGGGCATTGGATTGGATTGGATTGGCTTGGCTAGGATTGGATTAGATTGCATTTGGATTGGTTTCGGGATTGTGTTGGATTGCGTTGCGTCATAGCCGCGGCAGACGCACTGGCGCCGGCGCGTGCCCAGGTGTGCGCCTCAATTGCGCAGTAGCGAAGTATGACGCTGCGCTGGAGCCGCTTGATAGCCATTTCGCGTGGCTCGTGAAGAGCCGTGTTGAGCATGCGCGAGGAGCAGTGACTGGACAGGACTGGACTGGACTGCATTAGACTGGACTGGACCGGACTGGATTAAACTGGATTGGACTGGATTAAACTGGATTGCTGAACCTTAGCTCAGGCTACATAGATCCTGGCATAGCAGAGCTAAGCCACTATTTGTCCCCGAGACAAGAACGAAATGGGATTTTGAAAAGTGGTTCGACGTTGCAAAAATAAAGCTTAAACTTTGGGCAATGAGGATAAAACGAACATAATTGTTGTTCTTGGAATGGGAGTATTACGGCAACGAGAGTGTTGCTGAGTATAGAAAGTAGAAAACGCACTTACCGAGAGAGAAGCAGACAGACAAAATTTAAAGTGAGGCTTTTTGAAATGTCTGATGAAATCGTCCCTAAACAACACTGGAATAAACCAAATCAACATAAATAAAAGAGGCCAAGGGAGGAAACAGGAGTTTACTGGATGGAAGAAAAAAATAATTAAAACAAGGATATGAAACGGTTGAATACGGAAAAGGGGATAGAAAGATGCAAAGCAGGCTGCTATTAGCAAACCGCTTCCGCAGGGTGGGGCCGGATCAGCGATTTTTATTACTCGCCAGTGTGAGTCATTTACACCTTATAAACCCAAAGGATGATCACTTAGTGCACAACGTTTTTACGGCCCAAGGATGCGGGTTCGGTTCCCGGCCACGGCATCTGCTTTTCTGATGACTGCGAAAAGCGAAAACGCCCTGTCTGTTCGAGATTTCGGCGCAGGTTAAAGATCCCCAGGTGGTGAAAATTAATCCGGCGCGCTTCATGCCCTATGTAGCGTCGGCGCGTTAAACCCCACAATCAATCAATCAATCAATCAATCAATCAATCAATCAATCAATCAATCAATCAATCAATCAATCAATCAATCAATCAATCAATCAATCAATCAATCAATCAATCAATCAATCAATCAATCAATCAATCAATCAATCAATCAATCAATCAATCAATCAATCAATCAATCAATCAATCAATCAATCAATCAATCAATCAAGTGTTCATTCCATCTGAGTTATCTTTCCTTACTTGATTCAAGCTTACATTTAAATTTGATGCAATCCGACAAAACTACGCAATTGAACTGCAAAATATTCGACCCATTTGCTAGCACCACAGCAAAGTGCGTCAGAGATTTGCCTTCAGTGAATCATTAAACGGGAGTTTTCTCAAGGATGAAAGCCAAGAGAGACGAAGTGAAAAAAGCCATGCATGGAGCGGCCTCCCGCGTGAGAAATAAAAGCGAGAATTTGCCAGATAAGCGGCACATGCGTTAAAAGAACCACAGCAGTTTAGGACGAAGGGGCGACGTTAGGGCCTAAGTGAATTATAATATGACTAGTTCTTATATGGTCTGGTGCAACGGTGGGCGCCGAGGAACCAATCAAGACCTACAACACATGCCACATTCAAGATTTGCTTAGACATACGTCGCAAAGACGATTAGTGAGCCCTAATTCAAATTGATGTTCTCTCGATAATCATTCATTGTTCCCCGTCATAGCAGCGCGACGACGATACGAAAAAATACACGCTCCCAACACAGCGTGGTGCGTTGTGCCCTTCCTATCTTTAGAGCTGTCTGCTTGATCACCCAAGTAAGAACGAATTTTGCCTGATTACCGCCTTAGCTCAGTTTAGACCCTCTAAATGAAGGCGGGTATGCCGTAAGTGTTACACTGTACTCGAAAACCACACGTGAAAAGGAAGCTTTGAATTCTACAGCATTGACGATAGCCTGCCAGGGCCAACCAAACAGCCAGCCCATTATGTTCTCAACCCTGCACGCTCACAAACCGCATTCACAGTAGACCACCAATCAACATAATTGGTTTTGAGATGCATGTGATACAAAAAAAAAAACGGAGCAGGGACGTGTGGGAGCTCATTACAAAGTCATCAGCCTTATAGACAAACACTTCTCGTCCCATCCTTCGAAAAACTTTCGTATTGCCGCTGATAAAACGGTGAAAAATGAGAACACAGCGGCATATTTTAAGGGCCCATGAAGAGAAAATAGAACGTTGGTTGATACAAAAATTCTGTTTTGCCCAAATAATAATCATAGAAATTCAATTGCTAACTTAAGACAAATCATAGAGATATTGAAGAAAACACATTAAGCAGGGGCACAAGCCCAGCCACCTTCAGGCCAGGTTTTTATGACGGTACAAAATATTGTAAGTGCGATTCGCGGCTGCCGAGCTAAGCAAACAGCAAGAAAAATGTCTTGGCGATTGTAATTCGATCGCGTCACTTGAACGATAGCCTGTAGCGAACAATCTGATAACTATGATTTAGTGCTCGGCTGAAATTACATCCCTCCTGTCTATAACATGTCACGGTAGCACGAAATCTCGAAGTTTTGATATTTCTCTGCGTTTTTTTTTTCAATAAAAACGTCTTCCGTGCGTGGACTGGAGCTAAGTTTGGTACAAAAGGCTAGTAGCTCTTTCAAATCGAACCCAAGCTCCATTTTGTCTTCCTTGCATTCTTCAGTAATAGGATTTGATATTTACCTTTTTCTCATAACAATCCTGCGTCACCCGTTGCTTCGCCACTCTTTGCGGACAGGTTAGCGTAGGGGATGTGAAGGTTAAACCACTCACCGTCGCACGCTCTATTTAATATGGTTTGATAACTAGTGTGCAGAAACGTTTGAGGCGTTCAAAGTGCACTTTAGAGTGTGCAGGGTGAACTAGAGCAGCAATGCGTGTAGATAAAGTTTGTACGATTGTATTCCGATTGATATATCCAGTAGAGGTCCACAGATTGCTAGGCTCACATATATCGGCGTATGAAAGACTGGGAACACAAATGTCAATTTCCCGCGGAAGATTTGTTTTTCAGCATTTCATGGGTGAGCATAGCTTCTGAGTCGCATGGTTCATTTGGCCAAGAACACGCCATCCCCATATCCCAGCAGCATTGAAGTGAAGCCCGAAAACTGCCGTAAAAAATATGGCCGCGTATCTGCTCTTTTTGGTGCAAATGTCGACGAAAGGCGATAGTCGACTGCCCCTGCGAATTAAATGCCTCCCTTCGCTTTCCCGCTCATCTCTTATGCTGTTCCTCTCCCGGATCCTTCCTCACAAAATAACACGCTAGGCGCTTTTTCAATTCAATTTAGATTTGCCGCGTTCCACTGCTCTACGTCGGGTGCCTCGATGCCAGAGCTGCCGTACGGTGGTGACTCGCGTGATCGAGGAACCCTACGACAACGTTTATAGAACCACGCTGCCCTGCTCCACGAGTGTTTCAAGCGGAACATGGAACCCATCTAGTGAAACCTTTCGTTGCCATTGCCATTTGATTTCTTAAATGGTGCTAGGATCTATAGCAGGGCGAGAAACAGCAGGCGACGGTTTTCTGTAGTTGATGTAGTATTTCATTTGATATCACAAAAACTAACAATCCATAAATTTTTAATAAAGGAACACTGCAAATATCACTTATGTATTGATTTTATGCCTGATATTTGCATAATGCCTAGTTCTTGTTCAACAATGTTGACAAGTATAAACAAAGACACCGAAATTAGACGTTTAGATTTGGCTGTGGGTATAAAGAATATTGCGCAACTGATGTTTCACTTTATCCGGGTGACTGAATCGAGTCACAGACAGACAGACAGACAGACAGACAGACAGACAGACAGACAGACAGACAGACAGACTAAAATTTCTGCGTTGAAGTAGCCCAAGAAAGATTATCATCTTTAATATCCTCCGCTACAAACTCACTTCTAAATAAAATTGCAAAATACGTCCGAGGGCGTCCTTATTTTGACATAGGACTTCTTATATTCCCCCAGGACTACTACTTCTCAGCAATGCACATGCGTGCTGCAGTGAAGCCGACTTCAAAACAGCTCAATGCAAAGCTTAGTTTTGGTGAAATCCACTTTCCGCACAACGGGAGTTGCTGTGAAGCATAATCATTAAAAACAAATGAGTTCTCGTATTTCCCGCGTGTTTTGCCACATCCCGTTACCAGCGGTACAAAACTCAGTCACACTAAATTAAGGGTCATAACTCGGGGTTAAAGTGACGCCAACGCCTTCTCCCACCACAAAAGAAGGCTTATACGCCGCATAGCGTTTTTTTCCGTACAAATCTTTTCCAACCACCCCGGCGCAGGTCCTAATTCCCACGCTGTGAACCAGCGACCCAGAAATCCTACGAGCTTCCCGATCTCCTCATTAGGGAAACTGCTGTTATCAAGTGAAAGGAGTGAACTAAAAATAGATGGCGCATGGAAGCGCCCACGTGACCCGGCCTCCTTTCATTCGCTGAAGAGGGCGCGCCTGCGGTTCGTGCCCGAAACGTTGTTGGCTCTCCCGCGGAAAACTCCTCGTGCTAGCATTTGTTATTTTTGCTTGAATTAGCCTCGCGCGGTGCTACCAAAACAGCCGAGCGTGTGTAGAGGCAACGGACGACGATGGTAAATATGTTTAGCTTGGCGGAAGTTGAGACCCCTCCCTCTTACACACACCGACGAACGCTGAGACACCTGCTTCTCGGGGACTTCGGGGCCGGAAGGCTGTTTTCGGAGAACGCGCTGCTTTGAATGCGCAAGCGGAGTCGTGACGCGAGCGATAAAGCGGTGATTCTTACGCGGGCTGAACCTTCACCCCCACCTTTCGGCCGCTGTTTTTCTATTGGAGCAGCGACCTGATGAAAACAACCCTCGAGTCGGTCGTTAAATTTTCACGCCGTGCAAGTCGTCTGCTTGTAATTCTTTATCGCGTCCTTATTTAATACTGATGATGACAACAACAAATTGCTGAGTGAACCCTTCGATAGCAAAAGTTTGACGACGCATATAGTTGAAATTATTAAATTGAAAGGGCTTATGCTACGCAATGGCTACTGCTTTTCATGAAGGGATAACTGGTGAACATAACCCAAGGTACTTGTTTTCAGCAAAAGCTCGTCGGTTATTGTTTATTCCGTAACCTGTACAATGGAAATGTAGCCAAGGGGTTGTAGTATAGCCTCATTCCCAAGTTCGCGTTTATGAATCTGCAGCAAAAAAGAGAAACGAAGTCATCAACATTTACTAATTTAGTTGAGTATCAAGCATCCATGACGTCTCCGTAACCCGCTGTGTCCTTCCGCGAGAACCAGTGGGTGGAAGGGACGGTTTCAAAGACGCTGGAACGTCCATGTATCTGCATACGGTCGATTATACTTGGAATTAATGAAGCACTGATAATAAATAAAGGAATAAATAAATAAACAAATCAATTGGTCGCAGTTAGAACAGACCGGGGTAATTGGAGATCTATGGGAGAGGCCTTTGCCCTGTAGTGTGCGTATACAGGCTGCTCATTATAATGATGATGATGTTCTTGTTGTTGTTGTTGATGTTGATGATGATGATGATGATGAAGAAGAAGAAGAAGAAGAAGAAGAAGAAGAAAGAAAAAGAAAACAAAAAGAAATCAAGCGCTCCGAACATAAGTTTATACTAATATATACTAAAGGAAAATCTGTCGCTGCAGTCACGGGCCGCCGTGGGCGGCGCCATTGCCGCTAGGGACGTTCCTCGTCTACTTGACTTAGCTAGTTATATGACTCCTTTTTTGTCTCGAAGCAAAAATCAACAAAAAAGGGCAACATTTTTTTCTTGTTAGTCGTGCAAGAAGCTTCTACATACGAACTGACAAATTAATCTTTTTAGAAAGGTAATTTTATAATATAAAAAAATCGATTAATCTTCTGCAATAATATTGTTGCATTTTTGCAGCCAGAGGCAAATTTTTAGCCTGTTTGTGAGCCATGCCAAGGACAAGTGGAACGTGCCTGCCCGGTACATGACGCAACGATCGCTGAAGCGCGGCTCCCCTACACAGTGGCGCCAGATTTCCCTCTTTATATTAATTTGAAACTCTATGGCCCCGATGCCAAACTCCCCTTTCCTGGCGGCATTTCATATTCGTCTGAAGAAGAGGATGATATTCAAGATGAAATTCGCGGGGATGTCTCTTCCCAATACACCTCAAAATTTAGGAAAACTTTTGAAAGGCTTTGGTTGGGTACTACGCAATTCCTCAGCTTCTGAAGACTTGAATGTGCCATCTGAACAATTAGAGCATTAGAATTTGTTTCGGTACGGCGTCACAGGTTGCCGACCCTCAAGCAATACGATTAACGGCTTAGGTTCAACAACCAGACCGTAACGGTCCGAGGTAACTTAGCCCAGGATGACATGATTCACAATACTAAGCAGGTAGGTTCAGCAGATAACGTATTCGAAAAAAAATACTTGTTGATTCTAGAATGGCACCGTGAGTGAGCGTAATTTAGAATATTGGTAAGCGCTTGTGCACACTTTAAAAAATACTCGTTTCCATATGCAGGAGCTGTTTTGCTGACAGTAAGTGTCAATTATAATATTTTAAGAGTTTGCCGGAAATTTTTTTAGACAACTGAACGAAGACAGGCAGCGTGTGGATACATCATGTTCACAACGAAGGAGTAAACGAGAGGAGTAATAGCTTAACAATCCAGAGAGGGAATAAAAAAAATTGGCGCAGCTTGCATCAGTGTTGCAAGGCTGGAGAAACAGCAGAGCTGGAGCCCCTCTCCCTTCGTCGGCTACCCGGCTGTTGCACCTATCATGGATTTCCAAACTTGCCGCTGAAAGTTCTCCATGACTGGCAGGCCCGGATCGCTTCGTCCTCACGCTTTCACAATCTCTCCCAAAGTGGATCGCGTAAGCACGCGCTAGAACCCGCGGCAACCGGATTCGCGAACTCGGACGTCTGTGCTCTCCCCACTTCAGGCGCGAACGCGCGTGAACTAGCGAGTCGAAGAGCACGCGAGAGATACGCCGCGAACGCTGGGCAGGGTGCTCTCTAAGGTCGATTTGGATGAAACTGGGCGCTCCTCACGGGGCGTACGCTCACTTTCGCTGGGATATTTTTTCTTGGCACTTGCTTCGCGATACTCATCACGTGGCGCAAGCCCACGCGCAAGCCTGGCAGGACGCCGGGCGCTCCTCACGTGGCGCACGCTCACGTGCGCTCGGATCTTCTAGTTTGAATTTTTTTTCTGGTAACGCCACATGGAGGGACTAAAAGCTTAAGCAGCCCCGCTGCTAAAAATTAATGAGATGACAACTTTAACCCTAGTTAGTCAGTGATGGTAAAACAAGTTTGACCTAACACCGGGCCAGGGAGCGAAGCCGAAAATTGCAAAAACAGCGTCAGCTTATACGAGTAAATTTTCGGGAGGCTTTTCGGAGTTTAAAACAAACACACAAAAAAAGAAAAGAAACCTCCACTGAAAGCTCAAGGGCGAAAAGAAAGTCTCAAATCGCTGTTTTCCCACATGACTTCACGGGGCTCCGAACAAATCAAAACACACACACACACACACACACAAAACAGGCGTGTTGTAGATTACGAAACACGCTTAACATCTTATGGCGCGCGAAAACCCAAATAAACGAACCACGACGTTTAAAGGGTGGGCGATGTAGCGAGCAGTTTTTCTTCCGCTCCCGCGCTTCGTCTTATCAGCGGTTGCAAGCGAGCTTTCGGTCAGCGGAGGAGTCACTATCGGGCACTTTCTATAGACGGCGGGGAGGCCGTTCTTATTTTTACCTCTCCTCCAGCTTTGCTGCCCACCGCCGCTCGTCTTACACGGAGGCTGAGTGCAATTAGGTAACGTTCTGCAAGAAAGCCCGACGTAGCGGGGGAGATAAAAGAAAAGAAGGAGAGGAAAAAAAAAAAAGGCGGCTGCGGAGACATTTCCTTCATTATTTCGCCCAGGGAAGAAATCAAAAGAGTAGAGTGGATGGGCGAAGGCGCAATTTGGGGACGAAACACAAAACAGTGAACTAAGTAGCAAGAATAAGGGAAGAAAAAACGCCAACGAAGGAACCTCTAAAAAGGAGTTCCAGACTGGTTCGTTCATTAGTCCCGGAGTTGGAGAAATGAATGATAGAAAAAAAAAAGGACCGAAACGAAACACAAATTGCCTGCAAAAGAATCCGGCAGAGTGCGGAATTCCATCGTTTTCTCGAGTTTCGCGATAAACCCGTAGTTCGCGGCCCAGAATAGCGTTTCGTTTAGTCGTGATCATTTTTTTTCCTTCTCCTCTTTTTTAGTTGAATCTGCTCCTACACCGCCTCGCTCGCTTATGGATTGCTCGCCGAGTGCAAGTCTGAAATGTTCCTTCTTTCACGTTACACTGTTGGACTATGCAAATAACACATCCGGTCCTGTACATTCCTCGCCTTGGTTTTGTCAAGCGGTTTTTCTACGCTCGTGATGTTCTTTTTTTTTTGTTCTTGTCCGTACGGTTCATAAATTATCCCGAACTTTCTCTTGAAAACCGAATGTCGGTTTTATTTCATCTTTGTCTATTATTTTTTTGGCAGAGTCGTGATGCTTGGTTATACTTCTTTTGAAGCTTCAGTTCCGATCGCACCCGGAATGGGGTGAGATTTTAACGAAGCATTTTTTTTTTAATTTTAAACTTGCTGCCCTCGGAGCAGCGATTCTGATTGCCCTTCCAATCACCGTTCAGATTACAGGAGACGTAGATGAGATTGATTGATTAATTGGCTGTTTATAAGACCCTGAAGGGGATGGGGGAGAGTGGGAAAAGGAAAATTATAAAATTAGACAAAACAGATAAAAAAAATTCGAAAGTCAGTTCGATGAGGACAATTTTTCTGACCGTTTGAGCTGAGATGACTCATTTGGGACGAAGAAAGCGAAATAAGGAATAAAATAAACGAACGAAATCAAGGGTTCACGACTTGCTTCACGCCCGTTAAATTCCCCCCAGCATTAATTTCCACGCAGCCTTTTGCTACGAGGTCCGTCGCAGTCCAGGAGTATCTGGGAATTGCATGGGACTGCAGGATGAGGAGCCCCACCTACACCTGCCGCCTACAGTTTCAGGATAGATATTAGCTTGATGGGGTGCAAATAAATCTTATTACTAATAGACAAAATTACTAAATGCAGTCCGAAACAAGAACACTTGCAATGAATTGCGGTTGTTATGACAAGGTGACACAGTGCGCGCTTATTCACTCTATTTGTTCGCAGACTGTTTGGGGGTGGAACGATCCGCAATTATGCGGACTAAGAATTGAAAAAGACTTTGGCGAAATTGGTCCCGCGTATCTTTTCCAGTTTTTTCGACCTAATTGCATACCGTACTGCTATTGGTGCATAGTTGGTCTCTAATGAATTTGTAATTTTATATGTCTTAAAGACTTTTGTCAGTTTTATTTATTGCAGTTTTAACAAACATTTTTTATTCCTCGATATATTAAATGAACTTTTTCGCCGCAAACAGTTGCTCACGAGCTGACAATACTACAAACCGCTAGAAAAATATGCACGTAATTAAATGAACTATGCAAAGCAAAAGCGACAACGGCCTCACACAAAAAAGAAAGAAATATATCAACAAAGAAAGGAAGAGAGAAAGAAAGAAGAAAGAAGGAAAGAGAGAAATAAAGAAAGAAAGGAAGAAAGGAGGAAAGAAAGAAAGTAAGAACTAATCAAAGAAGGAAGGAGAGAGACAGAGAGAAATAAATACATGAAAAGAAATAAAGACATAAAGAAGGAAGAAAAGAAAAAAAGATGGAGAAATCAATAATAAAATAATAAATAAAGTAGAACGAAACAAAGAAAGAAAGAAAGAAAGAAAGAAAGAAAGAAGGAAATACAGGAAGAAAGAATTAAAGGAAGAAAGGAAGAAAGGGAGCGAAGCACGTTCAGGGTGTCGAGAATGTAGCACTCGCAAACGATGACCAGGAGGACAAAATGGCCTTGTAAGCTGTTCACGGCCGAGTTGCAGTCTAAACACAGGCAAACAAGTGATTCGCCGTTGGCGATTAGGGCTTGCGAGAAAAATACGAAGCAGTTCTGGGAGATATGTGCGTGCTGGGAACATGCAGCAAACCAGGCTAGTGCAAACTAAAACGCGCTTTCAGGAAGATGCCGTAACTTTTTATTCCCGAAAGGTAGACGGCTAAACAGAAAAGCTAAAGCTTGAACGCTAAAGCGTAAGTCTTCTGCATAAAAAACAGCAGCAGGCAATTACCCGACGCGCAGATAAGACAGATCCAAACGAATAACTGAAGGGAAAAAAAGAAACCGAAAATGTAGTTAGACTTGCACGCTTAGAGAAAAGCGCTACAAGGCACAAAAATCTCAAGCGATAACAAAACAGTTAGGCTGTTTGAGACCAGTAGGGTTGATTGGAAATACGTAAAAAGAATCTTGCATGGTATGTAGTAATCCAGCGCAGGCGATTGGGCATGCTTTGTTCTTATGTGACACTGTATACCGAAATCCCCCCTTCCCGAAGAGGCGATACAGAGCAAGCGAGGTGGAACGACATCGAGGTGACTCCAATAAAATTCTTCTGAAGGAAAAATGAACACGGCGTTAGGAATGCGGATGACTACAGGAAAAAAATTTCTGTGGCTCAGCTGACCCTGCATATGCACAGCGAATGCTTGCCTTAGCCTGGTTAAGTCTTGGTTTCACTTGATTACCCTTCGATTTAGCTGTAATTATACCATTCGTCCAAAGCCTGCCTGTAATTGTCCGCGGTTGTGGTGCCGTTTGTGGTTGTGGTTCCGAGCCGAACGGCTCGCCGGGAGCTATCTACGGCGTCGTCAGGCGCCGCTTGCCGACGTCGGCGCGAAGCCTCCAGCTACCGCGGAACGCTGAAAGAAGACGGCTAAGCCTCGTTCTCATGCATTGCAAAGCTCGCATTCACGCGGCGAGTCACGTGGTCCGGCGCGAATCAGCGCATGCGCCAAGCCGGCAGCGGCGGCGGTAGCGGCGAACGCGGCCGTCGGCGGAGCTCGGTTCAGGGTGTCACGGGATGCGTTGCCAAATGTGCGGCGCAGCTGCGGTCAAATTAAGGTCAAATCCACCGAGACGGCAAAACCAGCCGACGACATTAGTAAAGCTCCGCTTTAAAAAATTTTACCCCATTTTCTTACTCCCATCCCCGGCCATAACACTGAGAAGTGGGAGGACATGCTAGCCCGCTGAGATTTCCACGACCAGCTTGAGCTGGAAAAGGGGGCTTGGTTGGCGGCGACCACTCGGGGACTCCTGGACTAAGAAGACACATTAAGCCATGGCTGCTTTCAACTAAAGATATATTGTTGAATATCAAGTGTGTGCTTCCTGCTATTCATCCTGCATCGAATTAGCAGCGGGAAATCGTGATGGTAGTATTTATATAGATGAAGTACAAAATGTGTGAATGACATGCCAACGTGATTCAGAGAAGATGGCGATAATCAATCAATCAATCAATCAATCAATCAATCAATCAATCAATCAATCAATCAATCAATCAATCGCATAAACCTCGGCATGTAGGCGCACATCGGACCGAGACAGAAACCTACCCCAGGCTTCCCCTACGACATCTTTATTGCTTTCCGTCTAGGTGGCGCCTCCAACGTAGCCAATGAAATAGTGAGCGGCTGTTTTTGTTCTTTCTTACTGTGAAATCTTGAATTTTACTTATTGTTTCCTGAAATCTGAGAGCTGATGTGTGTGTGTGTGTGTTTTTTCCTAGTAGAATTTTTATTGTAATTATTGTGTATTTCTGGAAACTGAAAGCTGATTTTCTATGTGTTAATTGTGTGCATTTTTCTGTTATTTTTTATTGTCACAAAGGACGTGCCATTTCCCGCACAGTCGTGCCAAAGCGGGAAGGGGAGGGGGACGTAACCTTGTCAGGCTTTTTTTTTTTCCTGTAGCCTTTTTGACCGTCCCCCTCGACAACTGTATAGCCTTTACTGTACATGTTGCCGCAATAAACTTTCAACAACTTTCAACAACCAGATGGCATGCTACAAGGGCACCACGGTGAAAAAAGAGACATCATTGAGTCGGCGCATTTCGGCAAAGAGGCAAAAAACCGCGCCTACCAAGTTTACCAACTCCCTCCGATTGCGGTGATCGCTGAAATGAGGCTGGTTGAAACGTCGGACTCCTGCACGCGTAAATAAAAAATTAATTCTGCACGAAATGAAGGTAATACCTCTATGAGAGCATTACGTGCCATTTAGTCGCAAGGGTTGTTAGCTGTGAGTAACGTCCCCAGTAATCCAATCGATGAAACTGCCCGAAAGCCTGCCAGTTGTTGGTTCTGCCTTGCAACAAAAACAAAGCGATATGTTAGACTTACTAACTTCACAAAGTAAATTGACTCCGCGATCGAAAACGCTTTCGCCATCAGATACGGCTGTTTGGAAAAGCTACGTTGAGTGCCCTGTCCACTATTATTCGGAAACCGCCGCCTACTAGGAAAGTCTATATATACAACTCGCATTGTGGGCTCTAGCAGACAAAGTTCGTTCGCAAGTGTCACCATTGTTTGCATGACAGAAAAAATTAACCGATAAGATGATCGATTACGGCCGATGACTTTACCGGTCGCTAATGACAATGGTTCCCTGTAAAATTGTAACCCCAGTGTTTCCCGAGAACAATGCAATCACGTCGGTACGTGCGCGGGTAAAACCTACCACTATCTTTGTCCTCCAACACAAAGGTTCCTTGCCCACAAAGGTACACGAGGGCGTAAAGGAAAAAAGCCACTGAAATTTTCTTTCATTTTCTTTCGTAGGACTCTGCCCGGTTGAATGGCCACTTCGATCCGTCCTGCCAAACCTCCTGCGGCTTCTTTAATAAAAGGGCATCACGATAGGGGACGTTAAACCTCTCTCCTGCTCTCCACAACACTTCCGCCTCAGGGTCTGAGACACACATCGATCGCAAGCGATGCCGTTTTGACTCGGGCGCATTTCCGCAAATCGGTCGATGCGACGCTTACACAAAACAAAAGTAAAATGTAGTAACAAACGGGACAACCAAGAATCACGAAAGATAGTTCAAAAACACCGGCGCGCGCGGGAAATGACTCTGAAGAGATATACAAGGGCAACGTTCGGGGACGCCGCCTCGGTGTGGAACGATTAAAACGGCCGAATCGATTCGCGAGTACGAATCGACGCACCAGCTACGCCGCCACGACAGCGGTAGTGGCGGCAATGAAAAAAACAAGCGAATAGACGAGTTCGACGATTTGCCTCAAGCTCTCTCAATGCGAGGCACTCACATATAGATTTTGAGACTGGAAGTGATAATGGAGGGGAGAGGAACGCAGGCCACATATAATAACCAATTGGCTGGAAACGAAATAATGGAGTATGTCGGAATAGAATGAAAGACCTATTCGAACAAGAAACAAGCGCTTCAACAAGGTAAAAATTTGGGCTGGTTGGAACATATTCAAGAATAGCAAAAACAGCGCAAAGGACGGGAGAAAGGAACAACAACAGGACGAAGAACTGTCCTGTTGTTCATTCTTTGTCCCGTCCTTTGCGTTGTTTTTGCTATCCTTGAAGAAAGAAGTGCTTCGATTCGAGACGAAGAAATTCGTGGAACACGGGTCAAAAAATGTAACGAGACACCGCAGTGCGTTTCGTATAAGCCTTAGCTTTTCTCCTCGATTACTTGTCGCCTGTGCATGGAGGCAGGTTCTCCTACTCCTGGAAAAAAATTCAATTGGATTTCCGCGCCTTCCGGAAAGTATCTAAAAAACAAAAAAAAAATCAACGCGCCTTTTTAAAGAGAAAGATGGCAAAACGCGAAGTTGCTTCGATAATGTCGGATTGGCAAAATCGGATCGAGGTCAGTGTACGAACGCGCGGGTCCAGGGCGCGATTCCCAAACCAAGAAGCGTTTTTTATACGAATGTGTTTTATTCCGGGATTCACGAAAATTTGACTTACGTCTTATCCGTCATGGAAGTGACGCCAGTATAACAAAGCAAGCGGCCTGTAAAGGGTGCACCCCTGCACACTGGGCGTTCTTGCGGGGAAGCAACCTTTACTTCTAAAGCGTACGCTATACTTCAGGTTGTTCGTTTTCGGGTTTTATATTTTAACACGAAAGTGTTTTATCTCGGGATACACCAAGATTTTCCTGACGTCATATCCGTCCCGGAAATGACGCCAGTACACCTTTGCCGAAGCGACGCCCCAGCAGGACGTCGCTCACCAAGCACACCCACAAGACAGCCCCCGACCCGCAAATAATGCTCTGCTGCAGTTTTAAGTGCAATGCACTTCTTAAGCGACCCTGAACCTGCGTCCACCGGCGATGTCCGCGCACGTGGAGATGGGCGCGCGCAGCCTGGCCGCTGACATGGCACATACCCACGTGGGGGATTGGCCAGGAATCTCCTCGTCTTCCTTGGCAACGGGGGGAGATGGGCGCGCGCTGCCTGGCCGCTGACATGGCACATACCCACGTGGGGGATTGGCCAACAATCGGGTGTGAGAAGGGCTAATGCACCTGTTTAAAGGAGTACTGACACGAAATTTCAAAGCTGAGATCCGCTCTAGCAATCAAGTACAACGACAACACAAATAGGTGTCTGTGTATAAATGCATCTTTCTTTCTTTGTAGTTGTGTGTGTGTGTGTGTGATCTCTCTTTCGCGAACATTACCAAACCGCGCAAATTCAACTCGTGCATTCGCACTTTCACATTCTTCCCCTCGGGGAAATGCGGGGAATTTTCGCCCTACATTTCACTTTCGTTTTCTATCGAATCCTATTACAGAGGGGATTCAAGCATTGTTTTTTTTTCCTTGAGGCACTGGATGCACCACCGCTTATCATCGTCATCGGTTCGTGAAACCCACTGTGTAAAGTTGGCTTTCGTGTAGTGCTTTTCCGCTTTTCGAAGCCGTCAGTGAGGCGTAGAAAGGCTCGCTTTAATAACCCTTATTCAGGGCTCCGCACTAGAATGCACCTCATAACACAAGAGACAAATCAGACAGTTAAAAATTGTGCCCATCTCCCCGCGAGGGGGACTCGAGTAAATGCGTCGCATAGGGGGTGGGTGTATTGCATTAAAGTTTAGTGTTTGGGGAGTTGGTGGTAGTGAATGCGTTGTATCAGCAGCTCCTTGACGTAGTTTGAATGAGTCAAGGATATAAGGCGCGTTCGTAGCCTCCCATTCTGTGTCGGCTTTGTGGCGCAGTGGGTAGAGCACCATGTACATTGCGTTCCGCCCGCAGGGTCGAGGAATCGAAACCAGGCGCCGGATAGTATTTTTTTTATATAGTGTAGGGGGAGGGGTGCGGACTACGACTACGGACGTCAACGCGGGTGACATCGTGAGTTACTGAAATGCTCTGCATTTAAAACTGTATGCAGCGTTCCAGAAGTTGGAATGATGAGTAGCATGGCATTCGCATTTATTTACAAGCATGGGCAGAAAGGGGCTGAAGAAGTCTTGCCAAGGTCAGCATGTTTACGCGTCTCCGCGTTCAACAGAAATCAAGACTGCCACGCATAAGCCTGCGAACCACTCGGTAGAAATAAATGCACGGAAGCCGAAGCTGCGACTTGAAGTCGTCCGTCGCTTGCGCAAAAACGTTGGCTCCTAAGCGCACCACCCGCATCCTCGGCGCAGCAAGACACTTACGCAACGAGTCGGCCCGCTCGAAAGAGAATTTATTAGGTTTTACACGTTCAGTCATAGCAAAGTATGAGCAGCATAGTGATCATCTCGCACCGTCCAGAATTTATGGCCGCTATAAGACATCGCTGGTGAGACATACAAAACAAGGGACACGCATACGCCAAGAAAAAAAAAAAGGTAAGGAAACAAGCTATAAAAAAGGAATGGGAGTTGCGTGGTCGCGTCCTACTGGGCGGCTGAGATAAGAAGGCCGCATACGAAATGTCCCGCTTATAGGCGTGATGCGAAATTCGCGTTCGTCTTAGAGCTATCTCAGAAGCACGCGGGATTCATTACCATGCGGAATGGTTAGTCGGAGAGGTAATAGGACTGCGCTCGATCGGGCGCCAGTCGAGGACAGACAGGCGTGCAGCGGGATGACTGCTGTGATCAGACAAACTCTCGCGAGCGTTTCTTTTGTTCTTTATTTTGCGCTGTGGTGATTGATATCGCATACATTCGCACAGTACTTTCCAGATTTTGAATGCTTGCGATATGAAGGTATAAAACTGAATACCGCACTCGGGAAGGTATAAAACTAAAAACCGAACTCGGGATTACCAAGGGTAATCCTGAGCTGGACGAAGAAAAGTTACCGTACAGTTAGTATAGCTAAGATGTATCAACTGGCCAGGAGAGCACCGCTACAAAATTGATCGATTTTTTGGCGGCACCAACCCCGAAATATCGTGCGAAAGCTGGATCATAATCACTGCTTACAAGACCTTGTTTGGTTCTCCATTGCAAATGCGTGCTACTCTTGGAGCATGCGTCAATTTTCTAGAATAAAAGCACCACCTGCGGGGTATGCCGATGAGCACTGGAGGTGTGGCCTAAGGTTTAGTTTAGTGGTTTTACTACGACGACTGGTATTTGCAGCTTGATTTATGATGAATGCAACAAGCTCTTTTTCCAGTGGGTGCCAGTTGACAAATCCAGACCTTCTTCACCCACGCCCAAGCCTTTGCGTAAGCGAGGTAAATTATTTCGTTAATTTGGAAATTTTGTAAAAAAGCGAGAGAGAAATATGTCGTGGTTGAACGTCGTTAAACCGAGTTTTCCGACAAATAGCTCGGTTTTCCCGTTATGAGCTCACTGTGAACGAGCACACAATTGCACAGTAATACAAAACACAGAGGATGCTGGGCGCACTCGGCGCGAACGCGCACGGAACTTAGATGCAGCCAGCGCCTCCCTGTATCATTTTCCGATTCCAAGAGCCCTTTCTATTTCCCCCATGCCCCTGTCCGCGCCGCTCCCTTTGGAACGAACGGACGATCGGATGCTTTCACTGCGCAGCCGCACGAGGTGCTGCTTGACCTTGGCTGAGTTTGAAGTTCAGATTTACTGAACTAGGGTTTCCTACCTGGAGTGATAAAGCCTTTGCTCTAAAAATTCTTTATTGTTGCAGGGCGGACTGTATGCCCGCTGAGGAAAATACGTTAAAGAAGGTTTTATTATAAATAAGAAGGAATTGAGTGGAGTGAAAGAAGGAAATAGTTAAGGAATGGAGTGAAAGAAGGTTATGTAAGATGATTGATTGTAGGGCTTAACGCGCCGAAACAACGCAGGAGATGAGGCGCGCCGTAGTCCATGCTCCGGATTAATTTCGGCCACCTGGGAATCTTTAACGTGCGCCTAAATCTCGTACAGACAGACGTTTTTGCTTTTCGCCTCCTTCAGAAAAGCGGCCGCTGCGACCGGGAAACGAACCCGCGTCCTCGTGCTCAGCAGCGCAATGCCTTCGCCACTGAGCCACGTGGCGGGTGCTTAAGTAAGTACGGAGTGAGCTCCTAAATGGGGAGGAACCTTTAGACCTACTGGAAAGTAGTGGGTAATTCGCAATTGTTTGTTAAGTCCAGGAACTTCGCAAAACAGGGTATCGTAAAAGTTGGTTCAGTGGTAGAGGATCCTCGCAACACCGGACGTGTGGTTCCGGGGTCAGCGACGATTGAGTATTGCTCATAACGCAATTGAAAAGTTGTAATCGTCACAACCACCGCTTTCATCATGATCATCCCCGTCCTCGTCCTCCCTATCATACAGTGTACTAGAAGGTAAAGGTGTGTCGTGCGGGAAAAAAACAAATGGATAGCGCGGGTCCCTTTTGCGATAGAAAAAAATTGTATGGAACGCAGGCGCTCCCCAGGAACTCCTGTTGTGCCGCCTTTGAGTTTTTGTAAATCAAATTAAACAGTTATTTGACGGGTTTTATAAAACCTGTATGATAAAATAAAGAAATAAGACTAATTATGACAATAAATAGGGATTAATTTAACCAAAACAACTTCTCGAACCAACTGGTAAGCAGTGGCTTCCAGGGACGCTGCTTACAACCGGGGTTTCTCAGCAGAAATGTTCATGGGAAAAGGGACCCCCTTACCGGCCCCGAACGACATACCTCTCTTCTAGTACACTGCACCATTATCAAGCAGAAGCTTTATATCCACACAGAAGCCATTCCTCTGACATTGAAACATTTCCATCGTAAGTGAGACGAACATACTGGGCCTTCTGAATGTACAGTCTCTGGCTCACTGAAGGTAGTCCGAGGGTAGTCCGACGGTTCCCCACGCCGTAGAGATGTACGAAAACAAACGAATGCCGGACTGCTTCTCGGGGAGTACGCGGTGAATCCGAAACCGTGAATCGAACAGCCCCACTCTGTGCCCCAAATTTATTGATCTCGCTATATGACGAGCTTCATGCCAATGCGTACATTCTTTTGCTCTTGTGGCCCGCTCCATGCATACCACTTATAAAGCTTATGTGGTTTGTACCTGGCGTCTTAATGGCCTCGCACAGCTGTCTCCAAGGACACCAATGGATCTCCCCCATTGGGTTAAGGACAAAATAACCCCCCTGAACGTGCACGAAAGTCCGCGACTGGCAGTTGCAGCGGGCATTTAAGGGACAGACAACCGATTTTTTGTGGAATGCATGTCCTCTAACTGAATGACCGGCAGCGTTTCATGTACTGGGGTAACCAGAATGGACTTTCTTAATAAACAGGTGAAAATATATTTTCATTTGGGACAAAAATTTCTGAAGCCTGAACGGTGGCGCCACGTAGTGTGTAAACGTGAAACTAGCTTACGTGTCCAAACAACTCCGCCTGATTTCAAAGCCTGATTCTAAAACCGCATTAAGGAATAGAAAATGTTTCATGTCATCGGTGTTTTAGCCGTGCACAGGTTTAAAATACTTCTTTTAATTCCTCCCTCGTGCAGTTAAAAGTGTGTTGCCACAATGATCACGGTCCTGGTTGCCAGCATTCCCCTTTGCACGACACGCATGATTAGTTGGTAGAAAACGTCTGATTTAAAACGTTCTAGGGCTATCAGAAAACCGTTCCGAGTTAAGGGGGGGGGGGCGATTTAAGTGATTCCCTTTCATTTAAGATAAAGAAAATATACTTAAAAATCGATTGAATGTCCCTTTAAATCGATACCCCGGACATGCCCGTTACTGTCGACCCATCTTGAAACTGCCTTTAAGCTGTCTAAGGGGCGTTGTAACTTGAAGCCAAACGCACGAACTCGCCAAGCCTGCGCAACAAAAGGATTGCTGCATCCGCGAGAAAAAGAAAGCACGCGGCAAGAAACGCGATAGTAACGAGCCCAGCCTAAAGAAAACCCCGGCACGCGAGGATGACCTGCCATTATACCCGTCATGTACCGCGCTGCGTGAGCCCGTAACCTCCGCGCACCTACAGCACCGCACGGGCACATCAGTAATTCATACTGACTGGGACACGCCGGTGCACAAAAGGCTCAAAATACATTTCCCCTGTCAGTCCCTGAATACAACACAGCCGCCAGAAGCGAACGGGACAATAGTGCAGACGTCACGAAGGAAAAAAAAAGATCCGTTACAAGAACACCTATTCGTATTTTTGTAACGAAAAGGAAACGCCACGATTTCTTTCATACGTTCAAGCGGAAGACGTAGAGACGGTCCGTCGAGATTCCGGGTAGACGGTGGCGGTTTGGTTTATTGTGAAAGGGTTGGACTAACCTGGGAGAGATAAGGGCATAAAAGATAACGGGCGGTGGAGAAGACGGGGGCATGTACTAGCGCAGGAAGGAGTGGGCGACGAGAATGGAAATGCGCAGAACAAGCGGCTGTTATACAGTCGACCGCACCACCAGGCACCGGAGTCGTGCATCACTCAAATCGGAGGGTGGGCGCGGTTGCCGGAAACGCCACGGAGGGGGCCATCCTTTACGCCAGTTTTCTGCCCCTCGTATTCGTTTGCCCCGTACGGCGTTGTCGAGTGCACTCGTTTCGCGCTTAGTTTCCCCACCGAGTGACGTGAGGAGAGTGGGGCCCGCTTCTATGCGGCTCTCGGGTGTGGAATGAAATGGCGTGCAACAACGTGCACTGCGGCGGAAGCGCCGAAAGCGCGCAATGCATAAGCGCCACCCCGACAAGTGTTGATGGATCGTTCGCCAAGAACGGTGCGCTGAAAACACGGGGAAAAGGTTTTCTCGAGCGCAAACACTGCAACGTTGCACGCCCACAGCCACCACAGTCTTTCCGCCCCCTTTCCCTGCTCCCTTTTTATGTAATATATATATATATATATATATATATAATAATATACAACAGCACCGGCACCTGTCCTACGCTGCTCGAGTGTCCATTAATTGGCTCCGAAATTCCTTATTTAATCCCTCCACCGAGCTTTTGTCTTTCCCTTTCTTCTAGAGTCGTCTTTCGATATCCTCTTCGTTTCCCTGGTGGTCCATTGGTTAGCACTTCTCCTAACTGCGCCGCCACCCGGTTCATTTATTTTTCTTTACTAGCACTACGATATCCTATACTGGAGTTCGTTCTCTGAAGACGGAAGCTCTTTTCCTCTACTTTACTCTAGTTATATATATATATATATATATATATATATATATATATATATATATATATATATATATATATATATATATATATATATATATATATACATCGTCTTCAACAACCCTACAAGAGCATTTCGTTGTATGGCATCATTCACATTATACCTGTTGATATTTAAAACTAAAAGTTCCCGCGCAAAATGTTTCTGTTTGTGATGCGACTTGGCCGGTGTGGTCAGTGTTGCCTTCAAAGTATAACTGAGAGTGTAGTTTACCAAACTTCATGAGCAATTTCACTCTGTAGAGGTGAATTACCAGCGAAGCTTGCAGCCTTCGAGTAAGAGGTGACGAAACCTGTTGGTAAATGTGTGGGAAAATTGTATTTTTTCTTGAGTGTTGTCGGTGTTAATCTGTAATATATACACAAACATGCCCGCGCAGACTTTTATTTTGACTCTTCTGATCTTGACAATAGTGCATCTTGATTACGAATCTACCGAAAATGCGTTGCAGTTGCTGAGACAGGTTAAGTTTTAGTCTTTAGGATGGCACCTACTTGCACCTTATTAACTAATTCATTGAAGATGCTATCTAAGTGATGAGGCGTATACACTTGACATCCTCTTGATGTTTTTACTTTCTTGAAACTTTGATGGTGACTACGGGCTACTAAATCATATAAACCGGGACGTTCATTTTTCAACGACTCGCGTTATGGAACACTTTCAACTTGAAAGACACGGAGAGCTTTGGGAAAGCAAGAACGAAAACCTGCGTGGCGTGCGAACTAAACTTTTAAAGAAGGGCGATGACCCCGCGCCGGCGCCGGTGCCCGCGGAGGCCGCAGACGCGGCCGCGGAGACGCCAGCGCCATCTCTCGCCCCCGCCGCGGATCCTCCCGCGGCGAAGTGCGAGGAGGTGGCGCCGCTCGTCGGCACCCCAGCAAAGAAAGAACTGAAACTAAAGCGTGGCAAACTGTTCGCATGGCGACGCAGTGAAACATCCCCCTCGCGAGGGGCACGATCAAATGCAGAGCATTTCCGGGGGAGCACGACGTTAAGTAGTTTGCGTTACGTTAATGTTGTTGCACTTGTGGCAACTGCTGACGAAAGAGCCCTCGTCAGCAGTAATTTGAATGAGTCAACGATATAAGGCGCGTTCGTAGCGTCTCATTCTGTGTCGGCTTTGTGGCGCAGTGGGTAGAGCACCATGTGCATTGCGTTCCGCCCGCAGGGTCGAGGGATCGAAACCTGGCGCCGGATAGTATTTTCTTTTATATAGTGTAGGGGGAGGGGTGCGGACAACGACGGTGCGGACTACGACGGGACAACGCGGGTGACATCGTGAGTTACTGAAATGCTCTGCATTTAAAAGGTCATTTTGGAGTCTAGCTGTGTTCAAAGTATTTCTCGGCTTCTTGGCAAGGTTACATAGACTTACCGTATGTTCGCGCGTATAACCCGCTCCTGCACGTAATCCGCACCCCCGCATTCCGCACGCCGGAAAAAAAAATCCTCGGGTATTGGCCGAACCTTTGATACAGGAAAGGTTGCATTAAAGCTACTGCTCAAGCCACACATCACCTACTATGTAGACACAAAAAGCGTATATTTAGTAAGTAGAACACACCGACTACAACTGGCACAAAAGTCACTTAATTCACTAACTAAAATTTCATGTGTTGGAGTTGCGCCTCGTCCTTGTTTTTGCTTCATCGTCCTTGTATGGTTTGTGCAATCGCTGCCATGGAAGGGTTAGTCAGTGTTACTACGTATGAGCTTCACGACACAACGCGCCTTGCTGTAAAGTGCACTAAAAGAAATACAACTCGTAGTGCTCGCTCCCCTACTTTGCCACTAAAATTTTCGCATTTTTGCTGCGGGTTGTACGTACGAAAATATGGTATCTAGTCCCGGTCTGTTTCGTACGTGGTCCAATTGAACTCTTTAATGAAGCTTAGGGCCAACTTTGTTTTCGGCCATACAAGCTTCGCATTTAAGAACAGCATACATGTATAACCTAAAGAAAAAGCCGGCGAGAGCCAGCGTGAACCAAAACATTATATTTAGCGTAATGGCGGGGTCATACGGGAAACGAAACTGCTTGTTAAAGACGAAACCTGCTGTTTCGTAGTATCCCACTCGCTGTTTCTTTCCGAGAAACGCGCCCCTCTACGCATCGGGAAAAGCGGCAATAGACCGTTCGTGCTCTGAAGGATGAGGCACACTAACCCAAATGTTTCTGCTCCGAGATCGGTCGTTTCTTTCGTATTCACGCCCACCCCGCGTTTTTGGGAGTTTTGTTTGAACGGTACACGGCGCTAGGAATGGCGGTTGGTGCGTGTTCCCAGCTTTTCCGGAAATCTCGTCTCCTTTTGTGGCGCAGCGAAGCGAACAAATTCGGGTAAAGGAACGTGACTTCTGGGAGACGGTGCCGCGAACGCAGGTTAAGGAACGAATGAGGGCGGTGCGGCAAAAAAGAAGCTGAGCAGATGGCTACATAAGGACTCCCAAAATCTTGCAATTTTCTCTTGAGAGAGAAAGAGAGAATAGTCTTTAATGATGCTGGTGAGGTTAGCCTGGCCAAGGCGCCTAGCTCGCTACACCAGATGTATAAAAAAAAGAATCGATGGAGTGATGTTGATGATGATGACTATGATGACTATGATGCGCTCATTAATGGAGTCCTGTTCAGAAAGTCTGATCTAGTACTGCGCTTCGCAGGAGAGACAATAGAGCTTTTGTCTTTCGAGATCCTCGTTTAAAGTTAGACCAAATTTGTCTTTCGAGATCCTCGTTTAAAGTTAGACCAAAGGCCTAACACGTCACTTAGAGTCAGTTTTCTAGAAAGTGGAAGGGCCCAAGACACTAAAAGGGAAGCCCTTACTGCCACATACCAGGTACATTCACATAATGAGTGGTTCAAGTCCTCGCGCGCACTCCAAAGAGTGAAGAAGGGGGAAGCAGCCTGTTTCACCTTGAAGGGAATGTAACTTGTGCAAGCGACATTTAGCTGCACGCGGTGAAGAGCCGCTTCGTCATGCTTGGACAGTCCGTGTTCAGAGAGAAGAGAGAGGAATTTTATTGAAATGAAAAAAAAAACGCAGAAAGGTCGGCCTGATGGTAGTATATCTGGCCAGCTATTCTGTGAATGGGAAGGGAAAGAAGAGGAAAGAGCGTGGATAGAGGACGAGAGAGATGAAGATGGCGGAGAAATGAATAAATGGCTATGTACAGAAGATGCCTATACTTATACTGTGCATGTGTTAAAGTTCAGCCGGACGGGCCTCAACTACAATATCGCTGAGAGGCTGCTGCTGCACAGAAATGTCAGCACAGCTTTAAATGACTTCTGGGAACGCTGCGTGTGTGGCCAAGGTCCTAGCAGTACTCCCTCCGACACTACAGGACAGTCCAAACGGGCCAATGATCTAAGGTTCAGTGTTAAAGCGAAACATTGAGCATAAACCAGCGACATTATCTGGATAACATTCTGTCTGGCATTTCTCTCTCCCCGATAGACTCACACAGTGCTCGTGTGGCCTGTCTGTGTTTTGTAACAATGACTGCGCTTGGATCAGCGGACCATGTTTCAGCGCCATCCAGTATCTCTCTCAATTACTTCGCAAACCTCCGAGTATTATTTATAGCGGCAGAGCGCTCGGTGCTAACCGCCCTAAAATCGCTTCGCTCGTGCTGTCACAGTGGGAAGCTCGTCAATCAAGGCGGTAAGTTGAAAGAATGCCACGCGAGCAAAAAAAAAATAAAATAATAAGGGCGTAGCTTTCCCAAGTGGTCCAAGGCTGGAGAAATAGCAGAGCTGGCGGCGGCCCCTCTGCCTTCGTCGGAGACCCGGCTGTAGAACATCACGTGGATTTCCGAACAAGCCGCTGAAAGTTTCCTATGACTGGCAGGCCCGAATACGTTTGTCCCCAAGTTCTCCCTTCTCTTCCAAAGTGGACCACGTTAGCGCGTGCTAGAACCCCCGGAAACCGGGGCTTCGCTACCTCGGCGTCTGTGCTCCCCATTCGAGGCGCGAAAGCACGTGAACTGGCGAGTAGGACAGCACGCGAAAGATCACGCCAATAAAGCCGGGCCGAGTGACCCCGGAGGTCACGCTGGCTGACTCCGCGCGCTCCTCACGAGGCGCACGTTCACGCGCTCTCGGTAGTTTTAGATGCGCAGCATCTCATGCTCGGGGCTCACTTGTCGTCAGCCGTCCGCACTCTACTGGGCATGCGCGTCTATTGAGCCCCGTGAGCGTTAGGGCTGACGTCAGCGCAGTCCACTATCAGAAGTAGTTAGGCGGCTCCCGGTTTCGATACCACGCAACGGGAGGTACGTGGCGCTCTTCCACTGCGCTACAAATCGAGACGGTAGCATGTGCTACGAACGCGCCTTACGTCCTTCACTCATTCAAACTACGTCAACAAGCTACTGATGCAACGAAGGCGCGCGAAGCTGGACGTCAACGGAAACGACGAACTGAAACTAATAGGAACTTCTGTCGACCCCATTGCTTCTTCGCATACTATTCAGGGTTCCCCCTACGGGAAGATGGTGTAATTGTTTTATAGGTATTTTTTCCTGGTAACCCTGGATGGCGGAACTCATAGTTTAAACACCTCTGCTGTTGAAACTGCTCGCGTATCTGCTCGCACCGCTGTAAATGTAGTCGAAAGACAATAGTCCTTGCCGCCCTTGCGGCGTGACTGCCTCTCTCGTTTCGCCCGCCCACCTCTCACTCTTTTTCCCTTCCCCTCTATGTCCTCCGTTTGGAGGTTTGCTGAATTCAATTTTGCCGCGTACGCATTGCTGGCCGGTAATGCGTTGGGGCTGTTTGAACTTCACGCTTGAGCCGTGAGCGCGATATCCGGTCAAGAGCGTTTTTTGTGTTCTGTGGTTAAAACATTATCTTAAACGCGTTTTTTTTGTAAACTTGCTGTCGCGAAATTTAAGCAGGATTCCATTTTTATGTAACAGATTGATTGATTGTACGCTTTAACGCGCCGACGCAACACAGGCGATGAGGCGTGCCGTAGTGGAGGGCTCCGGATTAATTTTGACCAACTGAGGATCTTTAACGTGCGCCGAAATCTCGAACACACGGGCGTCTTTGCTTTTCGCCTCCATCAGAAAAGCGGCCGCCGAGGCCGGGAATCATACCCGCGACCTCGCGCTCAGCAGCGTAACGCCTTAGCCACTGCGCCACCGCGGCGGGTAAAATGCGGGATGTAAACGGGCCGATATATTTTCACAGTATTAGAACAGTGCAAGTAATAGTTACGAGTACGGTATTCCAAAGTACGGTATTTGTCACCCAAAGAGAGGCGGATTCGGTGTCTGTATGCACTTCTTTCTTTTGCACTATCCGGAAATTCGCGATTGCAAAATGCGTACTCAATGATGTTTGAATACCGACACCTGAAAATACCCCGCAGCTGGCGACTGAGTGCTAACTTTTTCGTCGTGCCTTGAAGTCCGTCTGCCTAGTTTTTTTTAGTCTCCTCACAAGCACACTCTATCCAACTTTAACAAAACTTGTTGCTGAGTTCGTTCGTTTATATTAAAAAAAAAAAAACGTCGCGATACTCATATATGGACGAAAAAGACACTGGACTGGACTGGAAATACTTTATTTCAATAAAACCTGCAGTGGGCTTGGGTCTGTTACGACCCCCGCCCCGACGTGGCCCACCGTCGCATCTTCTTTGCGGCCCTACTAAGCGCTAGCCCCTTTGCGGAGCCCGTGCCTTTCGAGCGCAATGAAAAAAACAACAGATACAGGCGCCACTCCTGCATTTGTTGCCGGTACCTGTCGTTTCGCGTCTTCTTCGTCCACGTCTGGTTAGCGCCACGCTTTCTTTTTTGCGGGGCGAAGCCCCGCACGGTCAGCGGCTGTTAGCGTCGCCTGTAGTCGTCGTTGTCGTAATCGCCGTCTTATGTTGTCACGGTACTAAAACACCAGGAAACTCGTTTACGCCTCGCGCGGGAGCGCTTCGTGCTTCAAATACAAGCGGCTTTTACAGTAAAGCAAAGCTGTCTGCCTCTACCCCACAACGGTTCCATCTCCATTGGCAAAAGTGCCAAGGCGCCAAGAATACACTTACACACTGCATGCTTCGCCCCTTTCCAGGTTTTACGTTAGTGGATATGGCTCTGGATTTTTAAATATCTCGGCAACTTATTCATTTCACGTGGAACAAATAAGTGGGGAACAATTCACGTAGCCCTTATCGAAAAAACAAAAAACTTTCAGTTGAAGACCTGCGCGTTAGGATGCAAACAACTGTGCGCATTCGTAGATATACACTTAAGGAACCAGGATGAGTTTAAATACCAACCGCCAGACAGAAAACAAGAAAAAGGTAAAAACAACCAAAGAAATATCCATGCATAGGCCGCGTTTACCAACTGCCGACAGGCACGGCCATCGCTGAGGTGGTGTTGCAAGCGCGTAATATTTTTCATTCAGCCACCCGGCTTCCCCGACTATCTTGTTTTCGTCTCCATGCACATTTCGTTGTTCTGTACATGCTCGTTCTTCTGCTGCGCCGTGAGAGTGAAAAGCGGCTATAGCTGCTGGAACTAGAAAATAAGGAGCCACGATAAGGATGCGGCTATTTATGCTATGATGAAATCCAGCAATTGGAACTTTTATCAGCACATGCGCAGCATACGCAATCTCAGCCGATCGTTGCTTGGACTACACGAAACGCATTTTAACGCTGACACGTCCTCGAGTTCTTGGTACTGAGTTGTTCTACTGCGAAGAGTTTTGCTAAACTGCATTCGTGTCGTGTTCTGCGCGTTCTTCTTGTTTCGTGATATTTCTCACCTCTTAATATTGCTCAATCAGTTTTCTCACCGACGCTCTCTCTGTCTTTCGTTGCCTCTCTTGCATGTTTCTTTGTCGTTTTTATCCTGATGATATGAATTAATCGCGTGCATTTTTTTTTCAAAATAGTGCTTTTATATTTCACTCAAAGTCAGTGGATCCTTTAGAACACAGCTGGGGGTAGCGCCTGTAAATGAACTATACGCAAATTGAGATGCGCCATGAACTCCATGATGTTTGAAATTGTACTATCATACAAAGTAAGCCAGGAGAGAAATTAAATTGGATTCGAAGCATTGGCTCGTTCGGGGTAATCGGTTTTTGCAAAATCTTGAGCGTGTAGCTACTCAACGCTGCCTCAATCAGACAAACGAGTCCTCGGACCCATGCAGCCACAATAGAGTGAAATCGTCCAATTATACTGGTCTCTCACGCGCAAAGCTCTCCCAACCACAAAAACAAACTCAAGGTAGAAGAAGCCACGATCTATCGGCGTCCACAGGGCTACACGTAGGCGCACCTAAGCCTATTACACGCCATCTAGCCGAGCTGCGACCCGTCAAAGAAGTTTCCTCCTCCCCAGGACGAATACGGATCACTCCGCCACATCGTGCGAGCCTCACAGAACACGCAATCCGTTCTTCCCATCTACACTCATCTCCTGAGCAGTGGAGCGTCTCACCCACTAGATCGGGCCCCAACGGACCACCGTGTGGTGATCACCAGGGCTCAGGCCACGGCGCAAGACTCTGGCCCGCCACAGACGGAAAAAATCAAGATACTTTTAGTCTATTGCCGTAGCCTTAATTTATTTTACGGAGGACCTTGTCCAGGCGACATGTAAAAACCATTTTTTGGTAAAATTGGTTTCGGTCTTGACGCAATAATTTGCAGTTAGCCTACATTATTTTTGAGCTACCCATCGAATTCACATCGTAGTTTCACAGGCATCGTTTTAAAGGTACCTATTTTGAGCTTAGAGCCATCAAAGCTTCCGTAAATTTTTCGTTTTTCTGCCGACAGTTTTTTCTCCTTGCTCATTTCGTCCCATTCGAGCAGTACATGCTTCCTGCTGATAGGCGAAACCGTTAACATTCCTCTACGCCTCCTTTACATCTCTAACGATTCGCTCTTCTAATAAAACGTCCGGTACCCGCCTCAGTTGGTCCCCTACCCGAAGACGCCAGTCGCGTAAATCTCCGGCAGAGCCTGCGACGTTTCCGATACTCAGAATAAACATCAGGCCATTGCCGCCCACCCATTCCGTAATTGCTGCACGCTTCCCCATTCGCACGCTTCCCTCCCCGTATGTACATTCGGGGGCGCAATCGCTGTCCACCGCGCGCTGGGAAGCACTTCGGTGTTGCGAGTGCCCCTCGCCGACATTCGCTGCATGACGTCACGAGTGACGTCAAGTGGGGATAACGCCCCGCCTAACGGTCCTCCGGGGCCATTAGACGGAAACTGCCGGCACGGGACCCTGTGCGGGAGCAATGCGCGCAGAAGCTCTTAAGCGTGGAGTGCTATATAGCTTAGGGGCAAGACAAGCGGCCGCAATCACCTCGATCTGCTCTCGTCTTCGGTGCAGACGTCGCAGGCGTTGCTGTCCGCCACCCACGAATACCGCCGCACAGCGTGGCGGCCTGATATTAGACAGCTGCTTGAGAGCCAGAAGGTGTAGGAAGCGTTGCAGCTGGAACCCTCGCTATGGTCCCAGTGTGATCGACATCCTTTTCAACGTTATGAATTACCTTACAACGGCTTGCGTTTGCAGAGTTTGTGCTCGGCGGAAGTTGTCTTAACAAGCACGATAATTTGAAATTGCGGTAGGTTTATCAGGCGAATGAAATGCTTCGACTTGGAGTTGCCTGAATACGACGCGAAGTGGACGTGATTATGCGAGTGTTGGCCTTTAGAGTGATGAATGTCTCGCTCGTTTAGAAAGCCTAATGACTTTCGTGATGGGTAAATAGCCTAATGACTGCCCGACAAGTGGCAGCACTTGTTGCTTCAACGCTAAAGCAATCTGTTATTGCCTTGTAGTAGTGGGTACTATCCTTCGCGCTTAATGACGTTATTAGAATCAGGGCGAGAGACTAGAATGTCCACCAAGGAAGGTCTGAAATGATTGCCGGAACATAGTGGTAACGTTGGGGAAAAGTATGAAACACGTTTTTCTTAAAGAATGTGATGATTCGACAATCTGGTTTAATGGAATATCGCAGGGACTTACTGGCGCATTTTTCAATACGAACTTTAAGGTTTCGTCTCAATCTACCCGCAGGGACAAGTATTTGAAAGTCCCGAAATCGCCCCACCGTAAGACACTCGCGTTAAGCAAGGATTGTTTCCGAATTGGGGACTCAGACGAATGATGAGGACGGGAAATTGCGGCGCCCTGGAAGAGGTGTGCGCCTTCCACAGGAATGGGATTTTTAACTCCCCGCGCACAGTTCAGTGCTGCGAACAGCGTCTAGCTGAAGGTTAGCGCTGCAGTTTTTTGGTTCGGAGGCAATGCCGCAACTGACTGGAGTAGCGGAGTGTGCTATGTGCTTTCAAATGACGTGCCAACGAGGCTACAATTTTGGCAGGGAGTCCACTTAGCATGGAAATTGGTGACGAGGGAACGGGACGTGTTCGTGCACCCCTTGCGAGAGTAACCCACTACCATACAGATCGAGCTGGAGATAAATACTCTTGCCACACAATGGGACAAGATTTGCAGTCCCTACCTAACGGTTCTTTACAGCGGTTAAGCAGGTTTGCCTAGTTGACGTCATTAGGCAAGCATTTGAACTACTTAGAAACCCGAAACAGGAAGCCTTATAATTTATTGATGATGGTTTAAGTTTAATGGCGCAAGGCCGACATGGGCAAAGAGCGCCAAATACAAAGTTATTTGATAAGGAGGGAAATCGGATAAAGTCAGTTAAATACTATGAGCACGTCTGGTGTAAAGGGCCAGGGTGAAAGAACGTGAGTGGTTTAAAAGATAAATCGGTGGCTGGTGTATACGGACCAGGGTAAAAACTATGGGTGATAAGAGATGAGTTGTAAGAAATGAACTTCAGATAGGAACCTTAGGTTCGCTGAACAGAGAACATGGCTTCATCTCCTAAGAAGTATGACGGGTGTGGTGGAATATGTCGTGTGTAGTTGTGGGAAGTGTTTTCGTCGTGTAATGTCGAGTGCCTTACATTGTATGAGGATGTGATCACGGATAGGGCCTCTCCGCACCTGCTGCACAGAGGTCTTGGAGACCCCGTGAGAAGGTGCGAGTGCGTTGCATGAGTGTGCCCTATCCGTAATCTAGCCAAGGCGACTTCAGTGTATCTATTGCGTGTGTCGGTGGTGTATGGTCCCAAGTGTGGTTTTATTACGTGTAACTTGTTGTCTGTTTGTTCACTCCAGTGCGTTGGCCATGTTTTGCGAAGTTGTTGTCTGATGTGTGGTTTCACGTCGGTGTAGGGTAATGTGGTTATGTCTACTGTATTCGAGAGTGTAGCAGCAGCAGCCATTCGGTCCGCTGCTTCGTTCCCGGCTATACCACTGTGGCCAGGGACCCAGCAAAGAACCAGTTCAAACTTGCGTACATACACCGACATAATACCCTTGACTATTAGATTTACAACGTGATTTTTCGAAGACTTTGTTGACGACAACGCCCGCACGACACTGAGGGAGTCTGTATATATAATGGATTGTGGGATGTGGACTTTGAAGTATATGATTGACAACAAGAAGTACACCGTAAGCCTCTGCCGTAAATATACTAGTATGACTATTGAGAGTTTTGGTGACACTAAGGCCGGGCCCATGCGCCGCGCAGGACACAGAGGTGGAAGTCTTAGAGGCATCCGTATAAAATTCAGAGCACTCATACTTCTGCTGCAAATACAAGAAATGCTGCAGAATTGCACATGTGGGAGCTCGGTTTTTATCTACATGTGTGAATGATGTGTCGCATGAGACAGGGCGGAGATGCCATGGTGCTATGAGATCTGTTACAGAACTTTGGATGGTATCTAAAAAGGAGACAACAAGCTCTGACGCTTCCTCTCTAACTCTGTAAGAGAAGGGCGCAGAGAAAGATGGTCGATTTAAAAGGAGTTGAGTCATGGAGGTATCATGAAAAACTGATTTAAAAGGATGGTGAGGCATGGATGAAATTTTAAAACGCATAAAGAAGGTCTGTGTATGCTCGCTGACATTGTAGATTCCATTTGTTGCACTCTACATACAGGCTTTCGACTGGACTAGTCCGAAAGGCACCACAGGACAAGCGGAGCCCTAGATGAAGCACAGGGTCCAGCATTCTGAGGGATGTTTTAGTGGCTGACCCATAGACAACGCTGCTCCATAGTCCAATCGTGAGCCTATCAAGCTGGTAAAAACACGCAACAGAAGCTGTTTTGTCAGCATCCAAAAGAGATGTGCGAGAGAACCTTCAGGATATTCATTGTTTTTAAGCATTTATGTTTAGTTGTTTTATGTGTGGGATGAATGTGAGCTTTTCGTCAAAGATTATACCTAAAACTTGTGTTTCCTTTTGACAGGAATCGAGACACCGTGGAGTTGAATGTCTGGATCCTGCCGGATGCCACGCCTCTTGGAAAACAAGACACACTGCACTTCCCTGGATTAAATTTAAAACCGTTGCTGTCTGCCCAACCAGCTAGCTTGTTAACACCAAGCTGGACTTGGCGCTCGCAGACAGACAGGTTACAAGACTTAAAGGATAATTGCTACGTCGTCTACATAAATTGAGCAGGAAATCGACGGTGGCAATGCCTTCCTCAGGGAATTCATTTTCACAATAAACAGGGTGCAACTTAAACTCCACCTTGTGGCACTCCATTTTCCTGCACATGCACCCTAGAGAGTGCAGTTCCAAGTCGCACGCGAAACGTCCTTTCGGACATGTAACTGGAAAGCGTGTTTATCATGTTACCCGACATGCAAAGGACTTCAAGTCGCTAAGGATGCCGTACCGCCAAGCAGTATCGTACGCCTTTTCAAGATCAAAGAAGACTGTCATACAGTACTGCTTGTGGAGGAAAGCATCTTTGATATAAGACTCTAATGCAACGAGTTGATCGTTGGTAGAATCGCCCCGCCCTGAAGCCCGCCTGGCAGCTCTCGAGAAGGCCATTGTACTCTAAGAAGTACACAAGTCTCCTGTTTATCATCTTCTCGAAGAGCTTACACAGGCAGCTTGTCAGGGCAATGGGACGATAACTGGCGGGAGAGGAAGGGTCCTTCCCTTCCTTTAGGAAAGCCACTACTATGGCCTCCCTCCAAGAGCGTGGAATGTGCCCCGAAAGCCATATTTTATTGTATAGGTGTAAGAGTGTTTCAAGAGTGTCTGGGTGTAGGTGCTGTATCATGGGGTATTAATCTTATCTGCGCCTGGAGCTGAAGGTTTGCACGAGCTCAGGCCAGCCCTCAACTCATAGAGAGTGAATTCAGAGTTGTAAGAAGTTTTTGATCTGTCTTTGTCGTGTAAGGGCTTTTTTTCTGCAGATGTTTTGTGTTTCATGAAAGTGTTCGTGTAGTGTGCTGACTGGACACGTGTTCGAAGTGTTGTGCAAGCGTGTTAGCCTGGTCTTCAAGGTGTGTCCCCTGTTGTGCTAACCAGGGGCAGGCTGTGTGTCTGTTGTCCTTTGAGCTTGCGTATACGTGTCCAGACTTTGTGTGTGTCTGTGTATGAATTAATGGATGTCAAGAAGGTGTGCCAACTCTCTCGTTTCGCCTCACGGCGCACACGTTTTCCTAACGCCTTGGCCCGTTTGAACAAAATGAGGTTTCCCGACGTGGGGTACCGACGAAGGACACCCCACGCCTTGTTCTGGGCCTCTCGCGCCCGCCTGCAGTCCTCATTCCACCACGGCCTCCGCTGGTTGCGCGGGGCACCAGAGGCGTGGGGAATGGACTTTTCGGCGGCGTCGAGGATGTGCGCCGTGAGGAGTTGGGGTGGCTTCTTCGACGTGTAGGTGTGCTATGGATGTGTGGTGTAGTTTCGATGTCTCTGTAAATGTGTTCCAGTTAGCTCGTGCTTCATTGAACCTATTATGGGAAGAAGAACTGCTTGGGCCGTTACCTATATATGTTAGTGAAGTGGGGAAGTGGTCACTGCCATATGGGTCAGTGCCCACTCCCACTCAAGACATGGAAAGAGAATTGCCGAACCAATAGCCAAGTCAAGATTTGAGTATGTATTGTGTCCTATGTTATGGTATGTAGGCTGTTTATTGTTGAAAAGGCATGCTCCAGAAGATGTAAGGAATTTCTCTATCAGGCGACCTCGGGCATCCGTTCTGGAAGAGCCCCAAAGAGAGTTGTGAGCATTAAGGTCGCCTGTAAGTATGTATGGTTCGGGCAGCTGGTCAACCAGCGCCTCGAAGTCGGTGCTCGTAAGTGCAACATCAGGAGGAATGTATATGGAGCATACCGTTATCAATCTATTAAATATTATTGTGCGGACGGCTACAGCCTCGAGGACGGTGTTCAAGGTGACAGGGTGGCATGCTAAAGGATTTGCGGGTGATTATGGCAACACCGCCTGAAGAGTGTGTGCAGCCATCCCTGTCTTTCCTGTATACCATGTAACTATTCAAGAAATTTGTGTGTTTGGAATTCAGATGTGTTTCCTGGACACACATTATACTTGGCTGATTGGCATGCAGAATCTCATAAACGTCGTCAAGATTATTCAGAAGGCCTCTGCAGTTCCATTGAACTATGTTTTCTCTTCCCATTATTATGTGTTCAGAGCTACTGGAGTGTGAATGTTTATGTAGGGTCTTTCGGGGCTTGGACTCTTGGGAGGGGTTTTCTGACCTTCTCTACTGACCTGGACGTCGCAGCCCGTTGCCTTCCGCTGCGATGAAAGCCGGAAGGGCTCGACGTCCATGTCGTCATCTGAAGGCAAGGGGGTGCCCAGAGGACTGGGCCCCCTTGGCGTGGTACCCTTTCGGTGTTCTTTTGCCTGCGCTGCCAGTGCCGAAGGCGTGGGAGCACGACAGACGGCAAAGGCAGTGAGGCGTGGGAGGGGGGTCGCTGCGACTGCCTCCGTCTCCATCTCGTCCGGGCCCTCGCGTGTGCTTCGGGCCGGTAGAGAGGGGGAAACGGTGGGTGCAGCAGCATCCCCACCGGACGTGGATGCCACCACAGCCGCTGCTGGCTCAGCGAGCGGTGCGGAGGCGGGTTGGGCTGCCAGAGGCAACCCCAGGGGGGGGCGGGGGCGGGACCAAGTCCGACTCGCGGTACTGGGTCCCCGCCGAAACCAGACGCCGCTCCGCCCCCCGGCGAGCTGCGTCGGCGTACCTCCCCAGAGGGAAAGAGGCGAACCTCTTCCGCGCCTCTGGGAAAGTGATGTTTTCAGTGACCTTGATGTTAATGATTTCTTTTCTAAGTGAAACTTTTCGCATTTTCTGGAGTAGGCCGCATGTGGACCCTGGCAGTTTAACACAAAGAAGTTGTTGCACGTTGCAGTTTTCGGCCAGGTGATCGTGCTGGGCGCATTTTGCGCAGGTAAGTCGGCCGCGACAGGTGTTGTGCCGTGCCCGAACCGTTGGCACTTGAAGCAGCGCCGTGGGTTCGGGATGTAAGGCCGGACTGAACAACGGATGTAACCTGCGTTGATGAATTCAGGAAGGGTCGCCTTGTCGAAGGTTAGGATGAGGTGCTTTGTCGGTATTTGTTTATCGTCTCTGCGGATGGTTATGCGCCTGACCGCTTGTTACGCCCCGACTACGAGGCCCTCCAGCAGGTCAGCTTCAGATTCATTGATTAGGTCATATTCGGAAATCACGCCCTGGGAGCTGTTTAGGCTGCGGTGGGGCGTGACTCGGATGCCAGATCGGCGATGCGGGTTTGTGCAAGTAGTTTATCAAGCCTGATCCTGGCTACTGACTTCAACAAGGATTTCACCGGTTCTTGTTTTTTGGCTTTATATGATTCGCCGATGACACCTTCAAAGAAATTTGGAGACGAGAAATACTGACTTTGAAGCAAGAGGGTTCAACTGGTCAACTGATTCTATTACTAAGAAGCGAGAGTAGTTGTTCGGTTTCGGAATACTCAAGTTGGGAAGTGGTGGGAACGAAACTTCGGTGCGGGCCCCTTTTCGGGGGCCGATCACGTTTGGGGGGGGGTTTGGAAAATGCCATATGATACATTGGAAAGCAGGGAGACGGGGGTACTTTCTTCTTTGACCTTACCCTGGTAGCCAAAGAGGTCCCGGAGCTCCCTGCCTGGTGAACAGACAGGGAGCCCATCCGCCGGAGCTTGACCTGGGCTCCGACGGCCACCGTTCATGGTTTCTAACCCTCCACCTATAAACACATTGCCACGGTTGGATCCAGCGTATGTTTGGGGGCTCGGGGTCCGCGGTATCGCCAGTACCGTCACCAAGATTGCTCAAGGTGCCCCGTGCGGGGACAGGCTTATAATTTATTACGTGCGCAATTCCAAGATCTATAGACCACTATCGATTTTTCGCCGGGGATTGCAGAAATAGCGTCGCCGACGTTCACCATTGACAAAATGCGCACAGAATAATCCGCGCGGACAACTTTATTTCTGGTTGTAAACGTCGTTCCAAATAACGCCAGTGTCAGCCACTATTTAACTGACCAAACTTTAAGAGAACCGAACGGGTTTTCGTTAACTAAGACCTTCAACTGCGCCTTGTCGAGCTATTCCAACGGTATCACTAAGCTCTGGTGCCTAAAATATGCACGTTTTAATAGGCCGGTATTGTACTCATTCATCAAAAATGGTCGATATAAAGACCATGCTGACTGTTCACCATGTATACGTAAACATTACCGCGATCGTTCATAAATCGAGGCTCGCTTTCAAACGGTGTTTTACAGAGAGAGACACTTAAGCCGCAGTGAAGGCAGTGACAAGAAGTTTCCAGCGAAGAAAGTCACTGCGTGTGGGCTGATAATTATAAAAATAATGTATGCCGCCAGAGCCAGAAGCTACAAGACAACATAACGTCGGAGGTTTACAAGCCTGAACATTTAATCCCTAGTTGTGCAAGAAAGCCCATTAATGTGCAGTTTTAAATATTGGTACAGCTATAATTGCCAACAGTACCTGAATATTTGATTGTCGCGTTAAGCGACGAATTTCTTAATTATGCAGATACGTAAAACGTGACATCATTTTTAATGAAGAACAAAAGCGTAGTTGGTCTTGTAGCTGCAGTCTGGGTAAGAAAATGGCCGTCGCTATAAAGAGTAAACAAAAAGCCCATGTATGATGCGATGGGATTCGAACCCGCGTCTCCACAGAATAGCCCAATGCACAACCACTCGGCTATTTCCACACTTTTTTCTTCAACGAATGGAAAATTTGGTAAATTTCAGATATGATAATTAACACACGATATACAAACTAACAGACAGCGAAGAGTAAGTACATCAGTCTAACAAAGATTTGCACCATTTCAAAACTCAAGCTACCAGATTCACGCATCCAAAAGAAGCATCCACTCCGGTGGATCACTCTGCACCGCATAAAATCTTCGTCCCAACGCTGCCTGCTCCAGAAAAATGCTCCTCGTTGGCCTTGGGTTCCGCATGCCTATCAATCATGCGGCACATCAACAAGTCAAACAATCCTAGCGGAACAAAAACATCATAGGGCCCCCGATTAACCTGTGACTGTTAGAGCAAAAGCTGTTGCTGTTGTACTTTTCTTCTTCGCACCTACTCGCTTGTTGGATAGTCAATCGAGGGCTTTAAGGGGTTTTAGGGGTTAGTGTGCCCGATGCCTAACACTATAATTAGAATTAGAGACGTGACATTCATTGTGCAGTTAATGCAGCGTGACACGTGAACGTGATCACACATGAGTACGACACGTGCAGACCAGCAGCGCCGAACTCTGACTCTTGGGAAGCTGCGGCATGGACCAGTCAGCTATCTTGTCTTTCTGAAGCCTGGTGCAGCGGTTAAAAAGCCCGTCAATGTAATTTGCACCACTGGTAGCATTCTTTTTTTTTACATAATTTTGGTGCCCCCCAGGCGCACGCCACTACGTACTCGCAAAAATCTTGAAGTTTGGTTTCACTGGGAATCTAACGCGAGCTAATGACTTTGAACATCTGAGCTGTTTAAACTTGAGCTTGGTTCGGTGGCGTTAGCAGAAAAAAATACAAAAGAAAAAACTCATTTGGCGCGAGGCGCACGGCGCGACCTTCATGCCTCTGCGTAGGCGGAGCCACGCCTTGCCTATCTATGACGTCACTGCGCCGACGCAGTGACACGAACACAATTGCTGTTCGGCACAGTCACCGGTACAGCTCGAACGTGCTTCGGCCCAGCTCGAACGTGCTGTCGCGAAGCCGAGGTCTCTTGGTGTCGTCTGGTTGTTTTGAGTTCTGTTCCCGCCGCCGGGGCTCTTCCAAGTGTTTCTGTGTAAAAACGTTTCGGAAGCGGCGATGCCCTGGCCCCCCTTTTTCTGTTAAACGGTTCCGGCGTGCGGGTTTGCCCGTCGGCCTACCAGGACACGGCTGTTGCGAGGGTTAGGTACTGCGCCGCAGTGGCGTCTCCGACTCCCCGTTGCGTCTACGCGGGCAGCTCTATTCTCCAAACCCCCGGTCTCGTTCAAACGACCGCCTGTCTTTTTCCCTTTCGAGTTTGTATACCTTTACTTTATTCTCAACAGTAATTCTTTTGCCAGAAACTGGCGCCTTCGAGTTTGAACTTTGTGACTTCCGTGATTGTTTCCTTTTTCCTTTCAAAAATGTGGCTGATTAGAGCTAAGAAGCATCGCGCCGATTGGCTGCAGAAAGCCTTGTTCCATTAGGTCCGCACGCTCCAGGATGCACTTTTTCCCCCAATACGTCCCCCACCGGACCGCTTGAAGTGAATATAACGCGGCTCCGCTGGCTATTGAGGGAGCCGGGGGCGGCAGCTGCACCAGGGGAGCCACTTTCTGCCGGTCGTCGGGGCCAGACGCCGGGAGCCCTTCGCCCGCCAACTATGTTTCGTTAAGTACTCTTGAATACCTGTTTTCCCTATTTTTATGTATCAGTTGTAACGTTTTGCCTCTATGTTTTAAATCGAAGTTTCAATAATTAAACAAGTTTACCTTTTGAACCTCTAAAACATTCGAGTGCTTCTTCGTCGGACTCATCCTTCAACAGTAGCGGCGCTGGACCAAATTACGCCATTACAGTGCGGTGAACTTTGATTCAGCTGGCGGCTCCTTGTATGACTTGCGGATGGCCCGCGCCCTTAATTTTTCCGCTATACTCCACTCCGCGCCCATACCCTAGAAAAGAACGAGCGATCGGACACACAGCGCCTTGTGACTCCGCGCAGAGCACATTGTTTACATCTTCGCAAAACATGGGTGGGCCGAAGAAGTATGTCACTCCTGAGGAAGGGGAAGCGCAGCGTCAACGCCGCCGTGTCGCTGCTCGAGAACATATGAGACGATGAAGATCCAACCCCGAGTATCCCGCCGAAGCATAGCCAAACCTAGCAGAACTTAACAAAACTGGAAGATGCTAGGTGGACCCCCAGATCTACTGTATCTCTAGCCTCCCACCCCTAGCACAAGCTGCGTCAATTTTTGTACCGGTAATTCTGATTGGGGCGGAATGTCCCTATCGTGCCGTTTGTAATGTTTGTATTCTTTCTTGCCTTCAATATTTTCGTCCGCCCTGCTTGGACCTACCTAATAATGGCCCGCAGTATGTAATAAAAAGTAAATACGCACGTACCCTCATGCATTCTTCCTCTTTACAATGCGCGGAGAGTTTGACCGAATAAACCTGATTACTGTTACTTTGGGAGGTTTGTCCAAGGGCAAACTCGACCTAAAGGCAGGCGGTTAAACCGCTTCCTATTCTCTTGATTTTGTTCCCTGATATTTGGGGGGAAAAGAAAAGAAAACTGAAAAGGAAACGGCGTATCATTCATGCTGCGCGAAAGTGCTAGCTATACTCATTCCCAGCGCGGCACGCAAGGCCTTTGCCTATCGCATTTCCTGATTGGCAGTGGGCCTGAAAATGGGGGAACAGCCATCCGTACGTGGCCACAAACCCATCCGCATACAGATAAGGTGCTGGGAGTGAGCGAGCAAGGATGAGCAGGAATACAGCGGTCAAGACGCGTGGGTGCCAGATTCTAGCGCGGCGTTCCTGGTGGTCATCGGAGAACAGCGGACTCGTTAGCGAGAATCATTGCACCGGCATCGATTGGCCCGCCCGCAACATCATGCCATAGCTGCCGCAGCGGTGAGGGAGCTGGTACGCGTTCTCCAGAAAGGAGAGAGGAGAAAAGAACCAAAGTGAGAAGGAGGAGAGAAAAAGCGATCAGTTTCTCCTGCTCCACCTTTGGTGGGCGAGCAACGCCACCTAGGTTGCAAGACCCACACCTCATACTTGGGATTCTAGAATTGATATACCCTGCCTCGGTTCGTGTGGCAGATGTAGATGCGAGAAACCGTCAATGCGCCTGGCTTACCACGCGTACGGATCTGACAGTACAGGCTTAAGTGACGAGAAAGCCACGATGCTTTCTAATCTACAGCACGTCGACTCAATAGCTTCGAGCCTTGCCGGCTATCCCTGCGGATGGGACCGTCACCCGCCACGTCTCCTCTTCGCGGCGTTCGGCGGTGCTAACTAGCGTATGTCGACGGGTCCGTGGGGGGTTATTGATTGCATCGTTAGTGTCGTGCCGTTGGCGGTGTCCCGCCCACCGTTTGATTAGAGCGCGTAAACTTTCCGCCCCCAACGCCTGTCTCCCCGCTGCCCTCCGCACTCCGCAAGGAGGCGGCAGAAATCGGATCCAGTGGCATCGTGTGACTCTGTTTTCTTGTGTGTGGCGCTCGTTTACACGACATCTGCCGCCGAAGAAAGGCGAGCAGAGCGGGAGGAGAGGCGTGTGTGGTTGGGATGGAGGAAATTTGAGACTTGAGAAAGTGGCGGTCGTAGCTCCTTCGTGACAAGCGACTTTTATAGCTAGATTTTTTGTTTGTAGGTGGTAGCTACGAAGTGATAACTCGCGTTTCAAGGATGAAAAAAAGTACAAAAAGACAGTCCCTGAAAAGATCTGCACCGAAATGATTCAGAGGTGGCCAAAGGAGAAGAGAAACTGTCACCCGGTCCTTAATATTGTCAACATATTGCGGCAGTTTGCGCAAACCCAATAACGAAACCGGTGAGATGACACGTAACACTGTGCCTTACGGCAAAAAAGGAAAATCATTCCACCTCTTCTTTCTACTCCTCCAAATCAGGATGCCAAAATACAATGGTATATGGAGGAAGTAGGAACTGTGCATGGGTCTGGAAGAAGGCACAACGACGCTTTCTCTTGGAGCCAGGCATTGATAATTTTGGGCTGTAAAAAAGTCGTCCCAGTGATTTTCAAAAGCGAAAATCCTTCGATGGAAAGTTATCTCTGTATTCTTCTTAGCCTCATGTCACGGTATTTTGATCCGTACCATTCTTTTTTGTTCTTATATTCGTTGCCGGATTTGGGGTTAGTACAAAGGCTGCTAATTATTAGCTGGCTGAAGGTTTCATCTGGTCATCTGGTAGACTAGCGGCGGAATTGGCTTCGCGGTTGGATACAGAGGCTGACGTATTCCAACCGAGGTGTGGCAGACTGTATATATATATGTATATATATATATATATATATATATATATATATATATATATATATATATATATATATATATATATATATATATATATATATAGTCAAGAATTCCTCGGAAAGCAGAGGGGGAGAATTCGGTAGGTCATTGAAATAGATGAAGAATTTGGAAAGACAGAAAGAAAGTGGAGAAAAATGCCCGCCGGGTGGGATCAGAACCGAAAGACCTCCAGAATACACGTCTGGTCCGATAACCACTACGCTACCGGCGGGGCTGTTTTTCCTCCACTTTTGCGGGTATTTATGTTAAGGTATTTTTGTTTCCTGTGATTGGGGGTGGTAGCCAGCGCCACTAGGACTACTCGGGGTGAAGGGGACCTTCTTTTCAACCCCCGGGCTGTGACTCGAGTGTCTACGACATGTCGAGAGTGGTCGACCAGCGTTGAACCCTCTTAAGCTACCTATGGCCAGCGCCACTTTGGTGGACGCCTGTTTTTCTTTCTTTCTTATGTAAATTACAATTGTTAACTTCACTAACCGTGGTAAAAATAAAAAGCCTAACCGTGCCCTTATGCATCCTTTGGCGCTGTACACACACACACACACACACACACACAATATATATATATATATATATATATATATATATATATATATATATATATATATATATATAGTCTGAAAAGATAAAAACCCACACAGAGCGCGAAAAACAAAAGGTTAGTAGAGACAGAGACAAACGAGAAAGACGGAGAAAATAGAGAAAAGTTTACTGACGTTTCAGGGAGAGGACTCCCTTTCTTCAGAGTACCACTCTGAAGAAAGGGAGTCCTCTCCCTGAAACGTCAGTAAAACTTTTTTCTATTTTCTACGTCTTTCTCGTTTGTCTGTGTCTCTACTAACCTTATATATATATATATAAAGGTATGACAGATATTTACTTGTTCCAGATGCCGCCGCGAGATTTTCTTCTCAGGGGCTCCTTCGGCAGTAAATCCCGCCGAAAACGGTAGCATTGATCCCGATTGGACACCCGCCTCAAGGCAACAATGTCGGCAGTGAACATGGAGCGCTTATCCCGGAAGCGCCCGCCTGTCAGTTCCGTTCAACAAGGGCATGGCATCGGAAAGCACCGGTACGCCGCGGAGAATACGATACCCAATTCCTCAGGGGCCCGGGACGCTGTCAGCGCACGCTATCAGGAACGCACTGCTCGCGATGCGACGAGCCGAGAAGGGCAACGGGTATCGAGATTGTGCAACCGTGATTGCCCGGTGGGGGGGATATATCAGACGTAACCTCCACCAAGGAACGTCGTAGCACTCCCACGCACTGCCTGCGCCTGCCGACCTCGTACTCACGGGGTGAAGGCCCTCTGGAGGCGTGTACGGTCCGCCGCTTTCATAACCTCGGCTTCGGCTGTTGCCTGTCAGACCCTTTCGTTCACGAACAATGCAGGATGCAAAGAAGGCGTTGCACTTCCGAGCAATGGATTCCGAATTTCGGACCACAGTTGAGGGTAACAATATTTCCGAGGAGATTTTGCGTTTATCGGTGGACAGTGTGAAGGTGTGAGCGTTTTGTACGGGGGTTTCAGGGGAATTTAAGATGCAGACAGAACGTCGCTCAATATTCGAGTGCCTGTACTCTCTCCGCCAATATATCGATATAGGAACAATGAAATATAGAAAGGGTTTCGCCGGGTGGGCGTCATAAATAGGGAGAAGGCCATGACATGGGGTTTCTACATCCGCCAGCGTGCGATGTGAAAGAAAAGTTGGCAGTGTCTTTAGGAACGTGTCCTTTATTGGGTGTCATAGCCGTGTGCGAGATGATGAAACGACCGCTCTGTGCTTTTTCTTAGTGCCGTCGAATGCTGTTTCATCATCATTCCACATCGCGCGACTACGGTCCCCTTTTCGAACACGTTGTTTCGAGTACTGGGCGAGGAGCGGTGAAGAGAAATATTTATAAAATCGGACAAGTCGACATATTTGCTTTTCAGCTTTGGTGGCCGAAATGAAAACGCGTTCAGTGTTTTCATTTTGGCCACAAGACATAACACCCACTTTACAGACTTTCCGCGTGTACGAACGTCGAAAGAACAGGTTCCGCAACAAATCAAAGCCCTCTTTAAAGGAGCCATGAAGACAAAATACAAGTTGGGTTTATTAGAAAGACTGTTTAGTCCCGATAATAATGATACCAATATCATCGAAATCTCCGAACAGATATTGGAGATATTAAAGAAAACGTGTAAAGCCGCAGCGACCCCCTATCCAATTTCCCGCAACTTTTCTATGACGTCACAGAAACTTGTCTGTGCGATTGGCGGCCGCCTAACTGACCTGTCCCGGCGACACATGACTGGACGTCTGTAATGGGGCCTCTAGTTCCATTTGACCGCATCGCTTGAATGCTAACGTGCAGTTAACGCACTGAAAATTATGTTTTATTGTTGGCCCGTATGACGTCATTCTTGCTCATAACGCGTCACTGTGGCGCAAAATTTGAAAGTTTTTGAATACTTATTGCATTTTTTCGTTAAAAAACATCTTTTGTGGCTCTAATGGAGCTCAGTGAGACACTGAATGCTAGTTCTTCCAAATTACATAAAGTTGCATTTTCTTTTCATGGCTCCTTTAAGAGAAAGATGGTTAAAACGCGAAGTTTTGTTCCATGCAACCTGACGCAAAAGTTGAAGTCCAAATTACAAGCAGCTTCGACCAGGTCAGAATGGCGCAATCAAATAGAAGTCGACTTCATAACGGGAGGGCACCAGGTCCGACTCCTACCCCAGGAAGTATTTTTTTACGATGTGCTACTGTGCCTTAGGCTTAACCCGTTTTTTAATTGAACTTTCCTTTAGTGCGTTTTGGGTGTAACGATTTGGAGTTTGTACTGTGACTTCGGACTTCCAAGAAATTGGGTTTGTAGCGGAGGGAGCTTCGCTTTTTAGCCATCTTTCACTTCATCCACGATTATCATCATCGCCAGAGGAAGCTGGCTTTCCATCAGTGCGTTTTGGGGTGGACGGTCCACATCAGAAAGGCAAAGATAGCTTCGGTTTAAAAACGACGGGCCGTTTCTTGAGATAGAATAACAGCGCTTAAACGGGACGCAAAAAAAGATTGACACGACAAGGCGCTCAATCTTTCTTGCGTCCCGTTTAAGCGCTGTTATTCTCTGTCAAGTATATACCAACAAGCCCGCACTACCACACTTTTTCGTTTCTTGAGATTCTACAGTTGCACGGTACGCCCGACATCCACAGAAACAGTGAGGATAAGTACTAAGTTCATTTTAACGACCAAAAGAATACTGCAGAGTTTGGTTTTAGATACTTGCCTACGCAAAATTGAAACGTTTCTACCGCGCCATCTTCGATACTATATCATGAGTACTGGCAATAACGTAAAGCCGACAAAATGTGGAGTAAAGAAAAACCCGGTTTTGTTTCAACGCGAAAGCTGCCCCACAAATGGTTCCGTTGCTCGTCGACAGAAAACGCAGCGGCACCCTGGTATTTCTCTCCCATTTTATTTCTGGAAGCACGTTGTGGAGGGAGTGTCCAGGCCTTATAACGCTTCGTTCAAAGTGTCTCCCGCCCGGCGTCCAGCGGCTTGTAAATTAGACAACGCCGCTGCAACCAGCCACTACACGGCAGACGCTCATTTCTCTGTGGGAGTTTGCGCGCTCCTAAGGCGTCCGACCGTCGAATGTAACCTTTTAACTGCCCCCCCCCCTTCCTTTATTCCCATTCCGACCAACGTGTCCACCTTTCGTAATAAAGTTTTGTTATCTTATGTTATTTCTGGAAGCGTGCATTTATTTCTGGATAAATATATCTCGATATCACTGGATACCGGATATCGTATCCAGGTGTACCTGGATGTCGTATTTTTTTTTATTTCTCGAAGCGTAGATTTCTTTCTGGATAAATATATTCGGATATACCTGGATGTCGTACCTGGATTTACCTGGATATCAAATATCGTATCTGGATATGTCTGGATGTCGTATACATTTCATTTCTGGAAGCGTACATTTATTTCCGGATAAATATATTTGGATATATATTGACCTCGTATCTGAATATATCTGGATATCGTATGCATTTTATTTATGCACGTAATACGTCCTGAGTCTGTGTAATTGGCGGGTGTGTTCCAGCAGATCTATAGATATGCCGGCCAAAATAGTCCTATGCATTTGTTTAACGTTCGCGAGATCGTGTGCGAACGATTGTACGCCGAACTCATCAGTAATGTTAAGCATGTCAGCATTTACATGTTGGGTTAGGCCTAAGACGCCGTTTTGAGGACTTGCGACGCCAATGCGACTTCGACGTAGGATGAGATACTTTGTCCAACGTCTACCGGTTGGTGACGAAAGGCATCAAAGCGCGACGCTATCCCCGATGTCCAGTGTTGAAGTGGCCATGGAAACAAAATACAACTTCGTTTATTTTGAAAAAATAAAAGAAAACTAGGCTTGAGTAGCTCAGTTAGCTACATTTCATCCACTAAAGACGTCTTCAATCAAAAAAAAGAACCGCAAGAAGTAATGAGACCCTTTCAAATTTCGCGCTTCACTTAAGTCTTATGAGCAGGAGTGACGTCATATGGGGCAGTCCTATAAACATGATTTTCAGCGTGTTAACTCCGCGTTGGCATTGAAGTGATGCCGCAAACGAAACTATAGGCCCCAGTACAATCGTCCAGTTTTGTGTGTTAGCAGTGGGTTATTTAGGCGGCCGCCAATCGCACAAATAGAATTCAGTGACGTCATAAAAATTTGCGCGAAGGTGGCATGGGAGTCGGGATTGTTTCACGCGTTTTAAAAAATCTCCGTTATTTGTTCGAAGTCTACGATAAAATTCGTAGCAGTGTTATAAGGACAAAGCAGCCTTTTTTTTAATGAGCCAAACTTGTATTAGGGGCGATGTCCCTTACGGACTGGGGCTGTTGGCGTCCCCTGTCGCCGTCGTCGTAATCGTCGTCTCAAGTAGTCACGGTACTAAAACACCGGGAAACTCGTTTACACCTCGCGCTCGAACGTAACGCGTACTCACAAAGCCCTGGAACACTCGTTTACGCCTCGCGCTAGAGAGCTTCGTGCTTCAAAGACAAGGGACTTTTACAGCAAAGCTGTATACCTCTACCACTGAACGGCTTCATCTCTGTTGCAAAATCACCATGAGGCCAAGAAGAAACTCATACGCTGCATGCTTCGCCCCTCCACAGGGTTTCACATTAGTTTTTTTTTGTCTTTATGGCCCCTTTAGAGGCTTAACGCCAGGCAACCTTCGTACTGGGACTCAGGAAGTGCCAAGTAGCGTGATGCTCATTCTACGTCGAGCTGCGGTTCTATTCGACTACTTCGAACCTCATAGCGTAACATAAAACCTAACATCGGGTAATCCCCTACCCGCACCACCGCCTCCCTCTGCTGGGAACGAACCTTTGTGCTAGTGAGTTATAAACACGGAAATACGGGAGGCTTCACAAATGCGGCTTCCCAAATGAGGCTTCACCGACTGAACTGTTTCCCGCAAAGCCGGCCGAAGTAGGGTAACAGTGTTTTCGCTCTAAAAAGCGGCTTTAGACCGGGAACACAAGAGAGGCGCTCAAAGTTCACGCTGCAGCTCTACAGTCGACGCGGTATTAGTATATCCACAACGAAAATCTGCTGGGGCGGCAGCTAACTGCGAGCGAACGTTGAACTCAGTCTTTGCGGTGGCGGCAATCCTCTTTGCAGTTGGCCGAAAATGGAGGCAGGGGAACTCGGTTCACTGCTCTCACCCCGGAGCTGCAGATTATCGTGCAGTTGAGTGCCAGGGATTGGAAAAACGAGCCTTCGAAGTTCAGTCACTCAAACAGAAAAGAAAAAGAAGGCTGTGAAGCGATCGATGGTGTTCCGGCGAAGTGCAGGAGGTCACAAGATGAACGGCGGCGCCAAAACAGAGACCAATATCCGCCCGACCGAAAGATCTCGGGTTAATCTTTTCAGCTCGGCGTGTTAGATTCTAAGTCACATGTCCGTTCAAGGCTCAGCAGTTCGCCACCATCCGTCGTGTAAGGAGTGCGGTGGTTGTCTCTTGCAGCTCAGTAGCACTGCAAGACCGGTTAGATTGAGAAATCCGGGTAGACTCATATTTTTCCCGAGCATTAGCGGTCTCGGTAATCAGCCACAGCTGGTCAGGAGGGGAGCGAGGTCCGCGTTACACGAGTCTGGTGTTGGCAGAGCCCAGATGTCTTTTGTTTACCATTTTGAATGCGGCGGTGCGTACTTCTGAGAGGTGTGGCACACATGCACAAACACGGATGCGCTTTCTCGAACCAAGAAAGATGTCCTAGGTTGTTTCTTGTTGTTGTTCCTTGGGGTTTTCGCCCTAGAGGCAACAGTAACGATACGGGTGTCAGGTTCGGGACAATATAATAAGAGAACGAAAAACTTTCGACGAGACTAAGTTCTATTGCTCCAAACCACCCAAAATGAACACAACCGAAACAGATACAGCGATGAGAGAATAACAAAAGATGAGCGTGGCTAACTATTGGCAAAACGTTACAGTCCAAACAAAAGTAGAGAAAGTACGTGGTTTGTCACCGAAAATGGTCCACCGCACCCCACTTCCCGGTAGCACAGTCAGGGCGTGACATCTCGTGGCTGAAGGTAGGGCAACGCGCTCCGAGCTTCCGTCGCTGAAGAGCCGACGCAGCTCTCTTGGAACGTCGCTGCCTTCTGCCGATGTCCGACGAGACAACTTGCTTGCGGGAGAGGGCGTCAGGGGTTTTGTTGTGAAGGACCTCTTGGACGTGGCCCGGGTCAGGACACCCGGCCGCCAGCGTTCCGGTCTCTCTTCACTCTCGGTGTTCTTCTTCGGCCCCTTCTGGCGCCACCTGCTGTCGCTGGCCGCTTCCCATTGGCTGGTCGCCGGCGCAAGCTCGTTCCGTGGTCGCGAGCCTTCGGCGCCGTAGCCGGTGTCTATGACCTTCGCGCCGCGTGCCTTGCGTCTTCTTTGTGTCGCCGTTTTCTTCGTTTTCACTCATGACAACGGGGTTAGCTGCCCAGTTGTATGTTGACGTGACCCTTCCAACGCGTTTGAATTTTTTTGAACCCACGTTTAATTACGTAATTTATCTTACTGCAATTTCTTGTAACCGTGAGTACCCTCAAGATCTGTAGAATTGCTGCTGTGTTATTTCAAACCACGTGACAAGGAATCACTAGTACCGGTAGCACGTGGTAACACCGTGGAACAACGCCCATAAAATCTTGCGCGCATGAGGAGGTTTTGCAGTCGGGCACAGGCAATAGTAGCTGAAGCGAGGTCGGCAAAAGTACAAACGGACCCATCACACTTGTCGGGAATATCTGAAAGAGTGTACGATCGCACCCACGTGCCCTTCGAAGGTTGGTCAACTGGACTCTCCTTACAGAATCAGTCTCAGTGAGTGCGTCCAATGAAGTTACGTATAATTCCTACATACCATTTATATTATTAAGTTCCCGGGCTCCTTCTGGAAAAGAAATCGGCTTGTTCTTGCTTAAGTCAAAGAAGTGTGATCCAGAGCTTTTGTCCGCATATTTAGTCATTGTCACTAGGTAATAAGGAGTCATGCATATCCCTCTCGATTCTGGAATTCATGGATTCCTCAGATCTCTCCGCAAGAGTCAGGAGGGCGTTAGTTCTGTAAAACTCTAAAGATTCCGTTAACAGGATCCCTGCAGGCATCCCGTTTTCTTGAGACCGTGTTCCAGCAAAACCAAATAAGCGCAGTAATACGAAGCATGTAGAGGTAGGGCGTTGACCGAAGCAGAGTGACAGCGGTGTCGTCGCCCTGAGCTACCTCCTTAAGCCTACTCAATACTTTGTGGTGTCCAGTTGCGTAGGCCATTGTGCTTAAGTACGGAGATCAGGTGTTGCTTTATGCCTCATGTCCGGTATTCTCTCGGAATCCGTCGCGCTGCTCTGTAGTCCTTAATCACAATTTTTTTCCGAGCCCATGTAGAAGTGTCACCATTCCCAATCCTTGAGAGCCGTTACAATCCCCAGCACGCTGGAAAGCCAGAGGGCAGGCTGCTAATTCGGTGCGCTCATGAAAACGACCATGCCTTGCATTTATGACACTCTTCAATACAATGGTGACAACCAAAGTTTTTTGAAGGCAAGCGTGGTCAGAAGAGATTCTGCACACCACAAACTGATATGCCGCATTACGGCATGTTCCGTGTGCTCAACTGCTCATACATCTCAATGCGCGATGCTTTTCTCAGCAACGCTTTCCAACACCTTTTACTAGTTACATCAATGTGTAGACAATGTGAGGTGAAGGAGTGTGACTCCCCGAAAAAGAGTCATACTCCTACTAGAGTCATACTACTCCAACCACTTTCCGCCTGGAGTCATGCTGGAGTCACTGAGAACCCTTGGGTTGCAGTGTAGGGTAGAATCGTGGGCAGGCGGCACGTTAGCTGCTCTTTTTTGGGTTAACCACAATCCCCTTCGCGTGGATGCACGAATTCTTTACGCATTACGCCTTTTCGATTCATGTGTCAAGAACACCGTTTGACTTTAGTGGAGACGGCTTCACGGATCGATCCCTTGAATGCCGCCCCCTAACGTGATGAACTCTCCCTATCCAGAGGGAAGCCTGCTCGGCATACAAAATAAATGAAACGAGCGCTTCGCTACAAGCAAAAATAACACAGCCGGTCGCGGACAGACGCTGAAAACAAACCACATAATTAAACAAAACAGAAGGCATTGTTAGCGGCACTATTACATCATTCTGGAATGATTTGGAACCAATGTCACTTAAGCGCGTCGGGTGACATCGACAAAGCTCCTGTGAGGGAACATGTTTCTTCAGAAGCAACCAATTTACTTTGCAAAAATCCCAACCATTTAAGTTACTACGCACTGAACCCAAACGAAAAAAGTAAGCAGTATTCTCGTGACAAGTACGTTAAGGTGTTGACAGTTACGAGACTATTAGGGGTCGATAGTGGGCGCCAGTGCGTGTCTCTTTACCGCCGACACGCGCGAGAAAGGCGTTCAGGGAAAAGGGTTACGACAGCCAGACGACAAAAACAAATCCCAGCAGGCGTCGCACAACATGCCAATCTGCGCAGCAGACAAAACCGAAGAGATGGAGGGAGAGTTGCTGTTCCACTGTTTCGACGGCCGCCTCACAGGGCAGCGTTCTGGCGAAGCCCGCTGTCAGAGAAACGTGTCGAACCGAAGGATGCCAGCCGCGTTGTCATGTCGTATTCCGCGTAAAACAAGCACTGCGTGGATCAGGCGGTAGCGGTGAAAGCAACAAGTCAAACAAAACCTGGCACGAAAAAGAAAGAACGCAGCGTTTGATGCTGAACCACGTCGTGAACTTCTGTGATAGGTGGAGTTCACACTCTTCGTTAGACAGTGTCGTAAGAGTGACAAATAACGAACCTCTATGATAGAATTGGTTACATCCCAACCATCTGGTAGGAGGGGTCATTTCTAAACACTGCTCCTAGTACATGTTTTTTGGCACAAAATACTGTTAAATAGCTTCCTTCATTGGGTACATCGGGCTTTTCTGCTGATTCCCATGTAGTGTACCTGTCCTCTTCGAGAAGAACAACGACAACGTACGCATTAGAGCGTTTTTTCAGAATGTTTTTTTCATTTTATGTTCCCCTTTCATTAATGTCGAGGTGCATAAAGTTGGCTTTCTTGCGTTGTAAGCCCGCTCTGCAGGGAAATGCAGGCCCGCTACAAAGTGGGATTGGCGTTCGCTGCAAATTAATAATAATAAAAAGGCTGCATTTAAACCGAAACTTTCTATGCCCCCCTGACAACGTTGAGCGTACGAGTAAATTCCAATGCAGGAAAGTCAACTTTAAACAATGGGCCTCACGAAACAATGACGATTACCGAAGGTAACCCTCCGAAATTTGAAAGCGAAGCTTTAGTGTCCTTACTGATGCCGTTGTACGCAAGTACGCCCTGCATGAAAGCGAACTTTCTCTGACGATGATGATGAATGGTCGTGTGTGAAGTGAAAGAAATAAAAAAAAAAGGCTTCCCCGGCTGGAATTGAACCTGGGTCCCTCTAGCGTCACTAAATAAAGGCTTTCAGAGTGTCGGCACTATTTTCTCTCATTGTTTTGTGCCGCCAGGATTTTCATTTGTCGGGTGGCACCGCGTGGTATTTGTTTACATATGGGTGCAGCCATTTTGTTTCTGGGCACCTCTCTCTCTCTCGATCTCTCTCTCTCTCTCTCTGCTGCGCAGACGTTAGAGCAGCCGGTCACTCTGCCCGTCACAACCGGCGGTGGTTTCGTTGGGAGAGGTGGCAAAACTACAAGCCAGAAACAAAATGGCCGCCAGATGGCTCCGGGTGCACGAAAAGGCGGTACTCTTAAGCGTAGCTTATTTAGTAACGCTAGGTCTCTCGCGTTATGAAGCCAGCGTCTGCCCGATTGCTCCTTTTCGGCGTGGTCGAAGCGGTTTGGAAAACTCAGACGAGAACCGAAGAATCCGTCACGATTGGAATGACGTTGCTCTGTGTGCCGTAAGGCTGCTAGCCACAAAGCGTTAGGACAACACTCCATTTTGAGGTTTATGATGTTAGGCCTAACGTCCCATCTTGTGGTTTAAAACCTCAAACCGGCACCCACTCAAACAATTGCCCACTGAACGCCAAGCAGCAGGTACCGATTCGCACCGTACGCCCCAAAACCGAAATGTTGGGTCGACGGATGCACACCCGAGTGTTCTCGGGGTATTCTAGACAAGTGATGCGTACCTCCAAAGTGGTGCATACTCGCAGTGGGGGATTGGCCAACCAAGAAATTCATTATGAGAAAGCTTCTCGTTCACCCATCATCGTCGTTAGATCAAGGGGTACAGGGGGATTAAAAGAAATAAGAACAACGGAGCACACAGCCTCCGACGCATGCCGCACCGTCTGGCTGCACTGTCAGTAAACTGCACGCATGCGTAACTCTTTCAGAGCGTTTGAGAGTGTGGCCTACTGTTGGGGTAAATACTTGATAAAGAAGCGACCCCGGTCATTCATTTTAAGGCGTTTTTTTATGCCCTGTCGCCACTGAGCGTCATGTTTATTTATTTCTTTATTTATTTTATTTCCAATACTGTTAGCCCTTGCGGGCTGTTACAGAGGTGGGAGGAAAATAATTTTCCACAAACATGTAACACCAGTTCCGCGATAGACAAGCAACGCATTCAGAGAACACACAATGACAGCTTACGCTCAAATGATTCAGTCGTGGATGTGTCAATAAATACATCTGCATCAAGGTTGTTCCACTCAACTATAGTTTTTACAAGAAAAGAAAATTTGAAGACATCAACGCGTGGCGTAGCTAGTACACTGGGGAGCCAAGCGCGCAGCAGGCTAATTGCAGCAAGCCTGATGCCCTTCAACGATCATCCTGCTCAGTGGCGACTGCAGCGTGAAAAGGCGCCTCAAAATAGAAGACCGGGCATCGCTTCTTGATCAAGCATGTCCCATAAATGTAGGCCACACTCTCAAACGCTCTCGAAGAAGTGCGCATGCGCGCATTTTACAGACTTTGCAGCCAGATGGTGCAGCATGGATTGTAGGCTGTGCGCTCCATTGTTCGCCTTTCTTTTAATCTCCCCTGTACGTGATTTTTTAATGATATCACGGTAGCGAGGACCGATCAGCGTGTCAGTGCCTTATCACTGAGTCCAGAGGCCAAATAGGCGAGAGTGCGCGCACGCGCATAGAACTATCTGCTGGAGTGTCGTCTGCTACGCGGTTCTACCTACATAAAGCGCCTCAAGAAAAAAAAAAAACGCCTCTCGTGGTCGGAATCGGTCTAAGGTCTTAGGGGGGTAGAGGAGTTGAAGTTGACGTCTATTAGATTGCGGCCTTCCGATATGGTCGAAGCACCCCGCGTTTTAAATGTCTTTCTTTTAATAAAGGGGCTTTGATATTGTTTCAGTCTGATCGCACAATTAGGAGTAATAAAAGACTCCCACGAACACAAAAAAACTCAGAACCTGCCTTGGTTGCGTTGATAGCAAGTTCTTCAGTAGTGACGTCGATAGGTTGATAACTAGATTTCTATGAACAGAGGTGGTATTGATGGAGCTACAAATACAAATAATGAGAAGAGAAAATTTAGCCCAGGATATGGTATTTCCAAGAACAGAACGTTGTACATGGAACACCAGGTGGCGGAAATTATTGAGTAGTCGTTCATTAGGGCGCAATTCATTCATCACGCGTGTCGATGCGACGTTGAGCCTAAATTTGATTAGTGTTTAGATGGTCGGAGCTTCGCGACGGCCCATGCGTTTTGTTAACTCCATCGTATAGAGCTGTACGATGCACATTCCCCAAGCTTGCCTCGTAACAAACTCCTAACAAACACATCTGTAGCAAACTACAACAAAAATGTCGAAGAAGCAGACAAACGAAACGGCAAGCACAGTCGAGCGTCCGCGAATCGAATACCGCGGCGTTTGGTCTGGGCGTGTTTACCTAGCATTACGCCTTTCTCGTTAAACAAAATAGCCAGTTGCGACATAACGCCAAAAAGAACAATCGAATACTTCGCTTTAAAGATGAGATAACAAAAAAGACCGGACGCTGGCAGAAATATAGCAACAGAGGAAGATCATGGCACTTTGGTCCACGGCATTACTTGTTACCAATCGGAAACGCTGGCGTACGCGCGGTTTCTGCGACACAAGTTGCCGTACGTAAACACCTCGATGTCCCTAGAGCACTACGTGGCCACGTTAGTTGTGTTCCTGTTTGAGAGAGTTCGAAGTGGTGTTTGGTTTTATTTTTGAGGAGGACACAACTTCGACGAAGGTGTCGGCTAAATTTCCCAGGACAAACCAAAACATTTTGCGATGATGAAGTCATAAAACGGCAGAAAATGCAACAAAAAGAAACACTAATCAAAATCATCTTATAGTCCCGTTTGCATGTTCAAGGCATTTTTGTGTTGAAAAAATATTTCAATGAAAGTCGTTGCCATGCGTTTGGACACCACACTACACAAAGAACGCCTTACCAATCAATATAATGGCAGGCAAAACTTAGCGGAAGTAAGAAAAATAAATGAAAAGTTCTTTGACACCACCACTAGGTGAGACAAGATTGATTAGCGGGGCTAGTAATTGGAGTCTCGGACACAGCACTCAGTAACTTTCTCTGCTCCATTAGAAGTACCACTGTAACAACCGCCGTTCTGCTGAAACTCTGCCTTTTTTGTATTCCCACGTGTGCAACATAGATTTGTAGATGATTAACCAAGAATCCTCGGGGCAAATACAACATATGGCAAACAAACTTGTGAGATAATAACTAAGGAATGATGAAAGCACCACGTGTCATGCTGGGAATGCTGGCTGTCTCTCTAGTACCCTATTGCAACAAGAACTAGATGAAGCGCTTCTATAACGGTTTTGAGACACACTCATTTCTCCCACGACAAGCACCGGATTTGTTTGATCCCATTTCACCAAGGCAAAGTGCGTCCGCACGACGCTCTCGATGTCAGATTTGAGCATACTGGAGAGATATGTACACAGCGAATATTCCGATTCTGCACCTTGTCAATCCCCCGCAAGTGTACGCTGGAAAAGTGGGTATTAGCCAGAGGTTGAGTGTTTGCGTGACGTTCGAACAACAGGATCTATGCCTGGGCGAATGAGGTATACAGCGTCCCTGGGAAAAAGGAAATCAAGCTCCCTTCCATGGAACGGCGACAACGGTTGAACGCGAAGCTTTCTTGTGAAGGACCATCGTCGACTCTACACCGTAGGGGGCACAATTTTTCTGTCCCGTTTTGCAGGCCCATGCACCCGTCTCCAAATGCAAACCCCTTCGACTATGTGTTTTCTGTGAACTGTCGCTTTGCGATGTAGCGGAAACTGTTGAGCACAGCTTCATTAGTTGTAAGGATGCCATACTATTTTGGGATGTCCTCCAAAGAACACTTAAGAAGGACTTTGAATTGACTCCACGTGGTATACGGTATCTCGTATCACCCGCAGACGGTGATGTGCTATACGATTATTATTTTTAATCACTCTGCATAGTTTATAGAAAACGTGAACGCTTGATAGACACGCTGAGCTTATGGTTTCTTCTAGAGCACACTTCTGCCATATGATCATTAATCTTAACGATGTCTATGACCAAAATGATTCTCAGCCTGATTGGTATCCCCTCCTTATTAGTTGTTCACTGTTGCCCAAGTTTTAAACTAAGTGTACGTAATTGTTCATTCAGTTTAGTTTTGTTTCTCAGCTTGTATTCAACTTATTTTTATGTGTACGGAATCAACTTATTTGCATGTGTGCATATTTGTACATATGTGTTGTCAAATATCGTTTCCTACATTGACATTTTGTGCAATACATACCATGTGGAAAGCAAAAAAAAAAAATTGAGCCAGCGAGCAGACGCCGGTTGCATAACGCGAGAGACTCAGGTTTGATTTCAGCAACCAGAAGCGTTTTTTTCTTTCACTTCACCCGTTTTCGCTTTACAGACGACATTAGTGAGAACACTAAAGCTTCGAATTAAAACGAAAGAACAACAACAAATCGGAAAGCATCCAGTAACAGCCTCAAAAACGGGCGTATATATACCGCTACCGCTAACGTGCTCTGGAAAGGCCCGGAGAACACGGGGAAATGTTCTTGCGGGCGAATTAAACAATCGATACGAACGTCACAAAAAAGTTGGGGAATATAGCTGTTAGGACGGTTTAGCCAGTTTAGCGAGACTGGAAGGGTTGAGGGGAGCAGGTGCTCTGGCGCAGCGGCCAGCGCCGATAAGCGGGCGCTGCTGCCCAGTCTGTGCTAATCCCCGTCGGCGCTAGCTCGAAAGGTTTTACAGCAAGCTGTTGGTCCGCGGAGCCCAACACGAGACACTGGGTTTCACTGGGTTACGCTGGATTTCACTGGAGAATGTATTGGGCAAGCTCCGAGGAAAGATGTTGCGGGTGAGAGGAAAGGAGAAGGAGAGAATACGCGCTAGCGAGAATCTTTTGGACGTCATCTTCACGAACGTGGAAAACCGTCCGGAGACGAAGTAAAATAAAACCAGAGGGAGGTTTCGCGTATCCTCATTTTGTCTGTCAGAACTGTGCCATTCTGATTTTGCCGCTTGTGAATACTTGTTTGCAATAAAGAGCTTTGGAGGTCGCACTAAACGTTTGTGTGCAGTGACAGTTAACAGTTTAGGTGGAGATGTCTTCTCAATGTTAACCTGGCGATTTAAATTGAGAATACATCATTTGCCATGACTGACGCTAATGCGAAAATAATTAGAGAGCATTCTAAGCGATGTAAGGTATGTTAGCTATAGGGAAAGTGAGCTCAAATATGTGCCTTGTGCCTACCCAAACGACTCAGGGGACTGCAACCAAGCGGTTATAGCTGAAGCATAACCCTGGTAGGATAGCAAAATGGGTGGCTTATTGATTGCTAGTCGGCAACGTCTGATGTCTTTCATGACCTCCATTTTTGTCAATGTTAGAGCTTCTTTCTACCACGAATTGAATCACGTGGCACAAATTAGACCCGTTTGACAAATCATATACTTCATTTGCACGCATATGAACCGACGCGAGTACTGGTCAATAAAAACACTTTCATCAAACTGAAAACCAGTCACTCCCGCTACAACCAAGTGGAATCGACATTCGGAAGAATAAAAGGAATAATCTCAAGAAGTGATCTTCAATCCTTATTGACTGAATTTGACTGAAGTAGGGAGATTCGTGTGTCTGCGGATTTTATACCCTAAAACTTGCACTTCCCAAGCTAGTAGTCAGTTACGGAAGGGTGTTGGTGGTTTCTCAATTCTGTATTAAAGATATATTCTTTGGGCTGTCGTTATGAACGATTTCACGTTTCTTGAAGGTTCTTAAGATTTTATTGAAAACGCGATTGAAATCTTTAGAGGCACTGATTAGCGCCAACGGTGGCGGATGCTTTATTATCTCCGACATAGAGGAGGTGTTTTGTTAATTAGGTGAAATTTAGTGCAAAGTGTGATTTGGCCGCAATAAAAGGACGCACAGGAATTCATAAATTTGTTTCCTAAGGCATTCTTTGCCACTTCATTAATGTTCAGTTTGATCAGTGATAATTTGGGTATGAGTAGCCACACTGATCTACTGTTCATCGATTTTAGTTTACTTTAGCTACATTAGACAAATTTTCGTTTTTTTTTGTTTTTTGACCGAGGATTTACATTTACAGTAGTATGAATAATCAATCTACTAACTTTGCAAGTATGCATATTCGCGCAGATGCAAGGTGCAAATACAGGTTGATGACATTTACGATCTTTTGGTGTTTGTGATTCCATTTTTTAAACTGCTTCCCCAAAGCGCGAGGACGGTGATTAAGACCGCAATTTTTTTCTCAGGTAGTTTTGTTTATTTCTTTTACAGTGTCCTTAATTTGCGTCGACAAAAAATCAACATTACACCATTACAACGAATAAATGTTCTACGTTTGTCAATAATGGGCTTTTATGCAGATACGAATGGTACAACGACACTCGCCAAAGAATGCTTATGGATTAAATAGGCATCATGAGCTCCCCTCTCGGTCTTTTAATATGGATGAAAACTTTTGCGGAAGCAGAATAAAACTGCCCACTCGACAAGTTTGACCTCGTAGCTAGTTCCACCTGGTGGTCGTGATCAAGATTAGAATTTGGTATGTACGAGATGATATGTAGGGGAGAGTGACCGATAACGGATCGGTGCTATCTCGCGTGCTGTAATAATTACTAAAGCAAGAATAGGGGAAAAAAACGGGAGCCTGCCGGCGTCAGTACGAAGCGCAATATTGAGCCGTATTTTTGGTAATACGCCTCTGCTTTCTTCAACCCCGGTCACGTTTAGCACCTCTGCGAGATCGGAGCTCTGATATTGGTGTGAGCGTTTACGAGTTTCCCGGGGTCGTAATACTTCCAGCACACCTAAAAAGTGCCTAGCCATTCTCACACTTGTGTGACTGGATTGCGAAAAATGAGAGACGGCTATAAAGATTGTTGGCATGCATCGACGTGTTCAGGTAAACTTTCTTCGCAAAGAAACGATCATAAAATCTGTTGTATATCTCAGCGGTAAAACGAGGACTGAACTGAGTAATAAAAGCATACATTTCTACTGTACGAGCCTCCCGTCTAAATTTGCAATAAAACACAAAGAAACATTCCTGGGAGCACAAATACATTGCGACAACTTTTCGTTGGTGGGGTTTGTCATGCCTTTTAGTTCTCTCCTAATTCTTCAGTTCCGCTTACGCTGTTCTTTGCTCATCTCCGCAGTTGTTTATGTTTACAAGTGATAAATTACGGCGCTGCACAGAAGGGCCTGCTGATAACCAGAATAAATGGCAAGCGCTTCTTACAGGCATAATAACCCAGGTACGCCCTCTTACCCAACCGTACATGCACACACGTACTGCGCTCTCCGAATTAGTTCTCTGCACATCGTCGTCGTCATCGTCATCATCATCATTATCAATAGTCATCATCGTCATCATATCTACGCCCACTACAAGGCAAATGGCTCTCCCATGGTTAATTATGTAGCCCCGTCCTGTGCTAACTGCGACCAATTTGTACCCCAAACTTGATCTCATCTGCCCATTTAACTTTCTTCCGCCCCCTGCGTCGCTTGCCTTCTCTATGGATCCACTGTGTTACCCTTAATGAACAACGGTTACCTCGCCTTTGCATTGCATGGCCTGCTCACACCCCTTTCTTCTTCTTAATTTCTACTAATATGTCCTTTACGGGCGTCTGTTTCCCGACCCACTCCGCTCTCTTCTTGTCCCTTACTGTTACACCTATCATCTTCCCCTCCATTGCTCGCTGAGTCGCCCAAAATTTAAGTTGAACCCTCTTAGTGAGCCTCTAAGTTTCTCCCCCATAGCTGAATGCCGGTAAGATGCAGCTGTCATACACTTTATTCTTCAGGGACGATGGTAGGCTGCCATTCATAGTTTAAGAATGCCTGCCGAATGCAGTCCACCCCATTCTTTTACTTCTAATTATCTCTGCCTCCCTCATGGTTGGCATCCGGGTCACTACGTGGCCTAAGTAGAAAGGCCACACAGAAAGAGGAGAATTTTTCTGTCCCATGTGTCGTCGGCTGTCCATCGGCAGTAGCCTGGAGTATGTTAGTCCTCCGTGCCACAGAAGGTGCACAGCCTATGTTCTTCTGCTTCCTTACAATTACTCGCCACAAGCTCTTGATGAAAAATAATCCATTATCACAAGTCCTAAGGGTCATCCCTCTTATCACACACCTTGGAAGAGAACGAGGAGCGAAAGCTCTCCCTGTGAAGAAACCAAAATTATTGGATAATCGGAAATGTCGTTTCCCGACCATATTTTCTTCACTTCAAAGTAAATCCAATAGGTAAGCTCCAACAAGGGCACATTCAATACGTTAGTCCTGGCCGATCCCTCTTTGCTGGTACGTGCCAAACCCTTCAAGGGAATCATCATATTTATCACAATCATCCCGAGTATCATCATCCAGCTTAATAATTCTTCACAGTTTCCTTTGAGTACCCGTGTTACGCCTGTTTCAGCAGCTCTGTAGAACGTGAAGTTCTTACATGTTCATGTGCCTGCTTATGAATGGCCTTTCATCTCCTCCTTCTTCCTATTAATCCCCTCGAAACAGGAACTAATGTCGATTTTCGCTTTCGGGAATATGAAAACAGGGTGTTTTGCAATATATTTCTCTCTCTCAATGTATCGTTAAAAATGACAAAATGATGCAAATCACGCAAACAGCAAAACGTTTGGAGGCAATCGCACCAAGTAAGGGAGAACAACCACGACCCCGCTGCATGCGTAGCCGATCTGTAAGCTGTGGTACCGAGCAGTTGCCCAACGGCACGATCATGGTTTCGCCCGTGGTGGCCACCAATTTATCCGGCCGCCAACCCCACCTGACAGCCTCTTTCAAGAGCAGGCCAGTATGACGAGAAACTTCGCAGTCATCCATCACACATAAATAAGTAGGATCCCTTTTATATGAGATATTCATGGCACCAAAATTTTCCATCTTTTTCACTTTTCTCACTGACATTCAATTTTCTGAACAGAGAGTTAGTTTGTCGGCGAGAACTTCCCTCGGCTTCTGCCCTGTTAAAAACGGGGGGTGAACGGGGAGGGGGGTGTTTTGCTCGAGCTAGAGGTCGATCACTATTATCCATTTTTTTGCAGCCAGCAGCGCGAGGAGAAAAGACTTTTCATTATGACCGAAAAAGATGGATCGAAACCTCCTCCTAGAGAAGAAAGTTTTCGGGCTAAAGGCAACGCCCACAAGGTGTGTGCGTTGGAACAAAAGAAAAACAAAAAACCGATACTTTTCGAAGTCAATCGCCTTCCATTGGTGGTTAGAAAAATACCACCACTCTTTCTCGGCTTCGTTATGAGTCTTTCATGTTTTTATTTATCTTCCGCTTCCCCCAGTGAGTAGCCAGACAGTTTGCTGCAGCTAAGCGCCGCTCGGACGACTCAGTCAGGACGTGGATATAAATGAGCTGTCGTTAGCGTGACAGCCTTCCAGCAGTATAAATCATTGACAGAGAGCTGCTGCGTTGTGCGATTCTGTACAACTTGACGGTCCTTGACGTTATTTCCTTCGCGTTTATCTTTATATTTTCGGCACTTTTTCGTGCGGTTCTCATTTCTCTGTGGTGAGGCGTATTGGGTATTGTTATCAAGAAAACGTCTTGGTTTAGACACGAAGCCAGCATTACATCTTGTTGATTAAAATGGACAGCTCGTTTTTTCTCTATTTGTATGCGAAACATATTTTGTGAAGCCCGGCTGGTTATTGCCATCGCTCCTTGAACCATACTACAGCTAACGTGGACATTCCTTTTCCTGATATATTGATGTCATAGCAGTGAGCGAGAATACTGTAGGATATAATATATATATATATATATATATATATATTATATATATATATATACACACATATATATATATATATATATATAAGGTTAGTAGAGACAGAGACACCAGACGAGAAGGACACTGAAAATAAAAGTTTTCTTGACGTTTCAGGGAGAGGACTCCCCTGAACGTCAGTAAACTTTTATTTTCAATGTCCTTCTTGTGTGTCTGTCCTCTACTAACCTTATTTTTCCCGCTCTGTGTGAGTTTTTGATTCCAGCCTATATATATATATAGATATTAGATATATATATATATATATATATATAGCGAATCAGAATAGGAAATGAGGGGCTCGTTGAAAATAAGACAGAAATAAGAATTGGCAGTCAAGAAGACCTCGGAAAGCAAAGGGGAGGATGTAGTAGCTCAAGATAAAGAATTTGGAAAATAAGAAAGTGGAGAAAAAATGCCCGCCAGGTGGGATCCGAACCCACGACCTCCAGAATACCGGTCTGGTGCGATAACCACTACGCTACCGGCGGGGCTACTTTAGCCTCCACTTTCTGGGGTATTTATGTTTCGGTGTTTTTTTTTTTTTTTTTTTGTTTCCTGCGCTTGGGGGTGGAAGCCAGCGCCACTCGGACTACTCGGGGTGAAGGGGACCTTCTTTTTACCCCCGGGCCGTGACTCGAGCGTCTACGACATGTCGAGAGTGGTCGACCAGCGTTGAACCCTCTTAAGCTCCCTATGGCACCAAGACTGCCAGAACAGAGGCCCTCGCTATGCATGTAGCGAATCAGAATAGGAAATGAGGGGCTCGTTGAAAATAAGACAGAAATAAGAATTGGCAGTCAAGACGACCTCGGAAAGCAAAGGGGAGGATGTAGGTAGCTCAAGATAAAGAATTTGGAAAATAAGAAAGTGGAGAAAAAATGCCCGCCAGGTGGGATCCGAACCCACGACCTCCAGAATACCGGTCTGGTGCGATAACCACTACGCTACCGGCGGGGCTACTTTAGCCTCCACTTTCTGGGGTATTTATGTTTCGGTGTTTTTTTTTTTTTTTTTTTTTTTTTGTTTCCTGGCGCTTGGGGGTGGAAGCCAGCGCCACTCGGGACTACTCGGGGTGAAGGGGACCTTCTTTTTACCCCGGGCCGTGACTCGAGCGTCTACGACATGTCGAGAGTGGTCGGACCAGCGTTGAACCCTCTTAAGCTCCCTATGGCACCAAGACTGCCAGAACAGAGGCCCTCGCTATGCATGTAGCGAATCAGGAATAGGAAATGAGGGGCTCGTTGAAAATAAGACAGAAATAAGAATTGGCAGTCAAGAAGACCTCGGAAAGCAAAGGGGAGGATGTAGTAGCTCAAGATAAAGAATTTGGAAAATAAGAAAGTGGAGAAAAAATGCCCGCCAGGTGGGATCCGAACCCACGACCTCCAGAATACCGGTCTGGTGCGAGTAACCACTACGCTACCGGCGGGGCTACTTTAGCCTCCACTTCTGGGGTATTATGTTTCGGTGTTTTTTTTTTTTTTTTTTGTTTCCTGCGCTTGGGGGTGGAAGCCAGCGCCACTCGGACTACTCGGGGTGAAGGGGACCTTCTTTTTACCCCCCGGGCCGTGACTCGAGCGTCTACGACATGTCGAGAGTGGTCGACCAGCGTTGAACCCTCTTAAGCTCCCTATGGCACCAAGACTGCCAGAACAGAGGCCCTCGCTATGCATGTAGCGAATCAGAATAGGAAATGAGGGGCTCGTTGAAATAAGACAGAAATAAGAATTGGCAGTCAAGAAGACCTCGGAAAGCAAAGGGAGGATGTAGTAGCTCAAGATAAAGAATTTGGAAAATAAGAAAGTGGAGAAAAAATGCCCGCCAGGTGGGATCCGACCCACGACCTCCAGAATACCGGTTCTGGTGCGATAACCACTACGCTACCGGCGGGGCTACTTTAGCCTCCACTTTCTGGGGGTATTTATGTTTCGGTGTTTTTTTTTTTTTTTTTTTTTTTTGTTTCCTGCGCTTGGGGGTGGAAGCCAGCGCCACTCGGACTACTCGGGGTGAAGGGGACCTTCTTTTTACCCCCGGGCCGTGACTCGAGCGTCTACGACATGTCGAGAGTGGTCGACCAGCGTTGAACCCTCTTAAGCTCCCTATGGCACCAAGACTGCCAGAACAGAGGCCCCCGCTATGCATGTAGCGAATCAGAATAGGAAATGAGGGGCTCGTTGAAAATAAGACAGAAATAAGAATTGGCAGTCAAGAAGACCTCGGAAAGCAAAGGGGAGGATGTAGTAGCTCAAGATAAAGAATTTGGCATTCAGATGCGTGATAGGAAATGAGTTTAAAAACTTGACGTCCGACAAATACTCAAACACACGTTTCACGGAAACAATGGCTTCGTCACCTAGAAACGATGGATGTAGGGGAATATGTTGTTTCAGTCTCTGAAGTGTTTGGTCAGTTTTCTGTGAAGTGCCTTGATGATTACTGCTAGAGGAAAGGCCTCTCCACACATGCCACTGGGGTCTAGAAGATCCCGCAAAGATACGAGTCGTCCATGGTGTGCCCTATCGCACCGACCAAGGCGACTTCCGCTGTTCTGTTGTGGTAGATGTTTACCGTCCCAAGTGTGGCTTTATTACTGTAGTTTGTTGTCTGTCTGTTATCCCAGGGTGTTTGCCATTTCACCGAAGGTATTGTCGATTTGTGGCTTAAGGTCACTCTGTGGTAGTATGGTTATATCTACTGTGTCCTGATGCAGAACTGGGCCCTCGCAATCATGCAGCAATCAGCTGGCCTGGAACCCAGAAAAACCAGAACAATTTTGGCATATAAGAATGATAGTGTTGAGGACCATATGACAATTCTGTTTTTGCATGGCTTGTGTCAATGCGCGCCAGCTGGATCTGAAATGAGGATTCGAGATTTGTCAGATGTGTGGCAATAGTAAGAGCCTACTTCAGCGTAAATGTGGTGTATGTGCTCATGGTTCTGCATGCATCAAAGTTGGTCCTGAGCAGCGGACTGGTGCAGTTTTAGCGCAGAAAACTCTGACATTATTTACGCGGAAGAAGTGCTCAAATGCAGTGTGGTCCCGGTTTACCTTTAGACAAGCACAAACCAGGTGAAGCTGCCAGGGTGTAAAAATCAGAAAGGAAGATGGAAATGTTAAAAGGAGATGAAATCGAATTGTCATCAAGGAGAATGGAAGGAAGGAGGGGATTTACAAAATAGGATTGGAAATTAAAAAAGTTTAAAAATGTCCAGTGAAATTTGAACAGACATCCAGTACGTCTGGTCCTAAGCACCATGTTACTCAGTATAGCTCTTTCCGGGTGTGCGGAGCCTGAGGGGCCCGTGGGTTGGAAGCATTTTAATCGGTTTTTGAGCGACCCTCACACCGCCGTGCTACCGGGCCCGACAAGGCGAAAGCCCAGGAATAGTTCCTTTGCACCAAGATTGGGAGACAGAGATGTTATGTTTTTAGGATTTAGTTTAGGTGAGGGGTATGATAGTTGTATCAAAAGAACCTAAAAAGGCCCTTTTAAAGATAGATAGGAAGGAATAGGGTCGATAAGCCCGCCTGGGGAGAACAGAACCAAGATTTTGCGGTCGTAAACCTACGCCACCGCAGCTTCTTACACCGGGTATTAGTTCGAATTGTTGTTTGTTTTGACTCGCTAGTGGAACAGATGGTGGGGAAGCCTTCATTCCTGCTAACAAGTACAAATCCACTTGGCACCTTTACCTCAGTCCCGGCAGAGCCAACCTACCTCCTGGAAGCATAGAATGGAATGGGGTGTTGAACAAGCATAGATGCGAGGCTTCGGAGCTGGTCATGTAGTAGTCAAGATTAATGAATTTGGGGTAAAAGAATTAGAATTGACCAACACACCAGAAGCTTATAAATACAGCGTATGACCGATTTCGGTAGTAGTAGCTCAAGATAAAGAATTGGAAAATAAGAAAGGGAGAAAAAATGCCGCAGGTGGATCCGAACCCACGACCTCCGATACCGGTCTGTGCGATAACCACTACGCTACGGCGGGGTACTTTAGCTCCACTTTCTGGGGTATTTATGTTTCGTGTTTTTTTTTTTTTGTTTTTTTCTGCGCTGGGGGTGGAAGCCAGCGCCACTCGGACTACTCGGGTGAAGGGGACCTTCTTTTTAACCCCGGGCCGTGACTCGAGCGTCTACGACATGTCGAGAGTGGTCGACCAGCGTTGAACCTCTTAAGCTCCCTATGGCACCAAGACTGCCAGAACAGAGGCCTCGCTATGCATGTAGCGAATCAGAATAGGAAATGAGGGGCTCGTTGAAAATAAGACAGAAATAAGAATTGGCAGTCAAGAAGACCTCGGAAAGCAAAGGGGAGGATGTAGTAGCTCAAGATAAAGAATTTGGAAAATAAGAAAGTGGAGAAAAAATGCCCGCCAGGTGGGATCCGAACCCACGACCTCCAGAATACCGGTCTGGTGCGATAACCACTACGCTACCGGCGGGGCTACTTTAGCCTCCACTTTCTGGGGTATTTATGTTTCGGTGTTTTTTTTTTTTTTTTTTTTTGTTTCCTGCGCTTGGGGGTGGAAGCCAGCGCCACTCGGACTACTCGGGGTGAAGGGGACCTTCTTTTACCCCGGGCCGTGACTCGAGCGTCTACGACATGTCGAGAGTGGTCGACCAGCGTTGAACCCTCTTAAGCTCCCTATGGCACCAAGACTGCCAGAACAGAGGCCCTCGCTATGCATGTAGCGAATCAGAATAGGAAATGAGGGGCTCGTTGAAAATAAGACAGAAATAAGAATTGGCAGTCAAGAAGACCTCGGAAAGCAAAGGGGCCGAAAAGCCTACCTTTTCTCCACTTTCTTATTTTCCAAATTCTTTATCTTGAGCTACTACATCCTCCCTTTGCTTTCCGAGGTCTTCTTGACTGCCAATTCTTTTTTCTGTCTTATATATATATATATATATTATATATATACAGAGAGAGAGATAGAGAGAGAAGAGGGAGAGAAATAAGGGTAGGCAATCAAGAAAGCCAAGGAAAGCAAAGGGGAAAATTTGATAGATAATTTTTGTTCCTCTTCAAACAGGTATCTTTTTGTGAAAGATAGAAAGTGGAGAAAAAATTCCCGCCGGGTGGGATCCGAACCCACGCTATATGCATAGCGATGGTCTCTGTACTGGCAGTCGATGCCATGGGTAGCATAAGAGGGTTCAACGCTGGTCAACCGCTCCCGACATGTCGTAGACGCTCGAGTCACAGCCGGAGGGTTTAAAAGAAGGCCCCCTTCAGCCCGAGTAGTCCGAGTTGGGCTGGCTACCACCCACAAGCACAGGAAATAATTTCCTTGAGATAAATACCCAAGAAAGTGGAGGGGAGAACAGCCCCGCCGGTAGCTCAGTGGTCATCGCACCAGAAGCGTATTCTGGAGGTCATGGGTTCGGATCCCACCCTGCGAGCATTTTTTCTGCACGTTCTTTCTTCCTTTCACAAGAATATATGTTTCAAGAAGAAAAAATGATCTACCAAATTTTCTCTCCTTTCTTTGCTTGGCTTTCTTGAGTGCCTACCCTTATTTCGGTCTGACTTCAACGAGCCACTCATTTTTCACCCTGATGCGCTATATGTGCGTGTGTAGAGAGAGAGATAGAGAGGGAGACAGACAGACAGACAGATGTCCAACAACTGGTGAAACTTTGGAGATGGTGGGCAAACGAGAAAAAACATTGGAGAGGGTGGCGGCGCCCGTATGGTACCATCATTGCGACAAGACGACTTGGCGCAGACAGCTCTTGTCCAAATGGTGACGTCGGTTGCAGAAGACCCTTACCTTGTCCAAAGTTCTGTCTCATATATATATATATATATATATATATATAATATATATATATATATATATATATATATATATATATATATATACACAGAAATAATCGTTGGCAGTCAAGAATACCTCTGAAAGCCAAGGGGAGGATGTGGTAGGTCATTGAAACAGATAAAGAATTTGGAAAGAAAGAAAGAAAGGGGAGAAAAAATGCCCGCCAGGTGGGATCCGAACCCACGACCTCCAAAATACCGGTCTTCTGGAGGTATTCTGGAGGTCGTGGGTTCGGATCCCACCTGGTGGGCATTTTTTCTCCACTTTCTTTCTTTCTTTCCAAATTCTTTATCTGTTTCAATGACCTACCACATCCTCCCCTTTGCTTTCCGAGGTATTCTTGACTGCCAACTCTTATTTCTGTGTTATTTTCAACGAGCCCCTCATATCCTATTCTGATTCGCTACATATATATATATATATATATATATATATATATATATATATATATATATATATATATATATATATATATATATATATATATATATATATATATATATATACATGAATAAATGCCAGTAGTCAAGAAAACCAAGTGAGGCAAAGGAAAAGAATTCAACCGTTTTCTGTGTGTGTGCATTTAAATTTGAGAAAAACAAGCTCTCTCCGGGTGGGAACCGAATTGAGTACCTCTAGAATAATGGTGTGGTGCGATACCAACTGCGCTTGCGAAAAGCTGTGCGGTCCTCCACATTCCTCGGTATTTATGTTACGGAAATTTTTTTCTGAGCTTGCGGGTGGTAGCCAGCGCCACCCCGACAACTCTGAGTGAAAGGGGCCTTCTTTTTAGACCACAGGCAGTAGTACGTCGAGTGTCTAGGACGTGTCGGGAACGGTAAACCAGCGTTGAACCCTCTTAAGGTACCTAAGCCCCAGTTGTGCCATATGTAGGTCATACGCACGGTTGTAATAAAAATAACTGATCACGGCGAACGGTATGTCCGCAGAGTTATCATTTTCCGGAGCATGCCAGCTCGTATGCGACGAATAACAGCGTGCCCAAACGAGCAAAGCTAACTTCGTGCCTGCAAAAGAGCGTGATCGCTTGCCGCCATGCCAAGGCGCTTCGGGATTGTAACGGTTCACTAGGACTCTTAATGGTCAGTATCGGCTCGAAACAATTTGTGGGGAACCGCTGTACGGGAATGACGTGGTGTCCAATATAATTCGCGTCAAAAGACGTAACACTCAATGCCAACTTGAGGTCACCGCAGCTTTCAAACCAATGGGGCTACCCACCAAAACAAAGTAATGGTTTACGTGACAGTTGTCCCTGAAATATCGAGAAGGTTCGGATGCATCGCCAAAGACGGCAGCTTCAATCACGATTGAAATTTACCAGGGTGTTTTAATGCTTTAGGTGGTTAACGTGTTCCTAACGAGTGCTTTTGATTTTATTTTACACCCTAGTTTGGTTGTACCGCTTCATTCGGCTTCAAACCGCGAAAACTCTGCTCAAATATGGCCAATACCTGCCAGCAGAGCCATAAAGGCACGGACTGCACCGGGAATTTTGCGCTGAAGTTTAGCCATGAAGCAACGCTATGAACTTAGTTGTGCGTATTACGTCGCATTGGAAACGAGGTGTTTGAATAATGACTGGTAGTGGAAAACGATACCGAACAAAGTGAAACAAAAATAGAGATTTACATGGAATTTTACTGCGTAGGAGGATCGAGCGTATGTGGCAAATCTGGCGCGAAGCGTCATCTCGCATTTCTATTTGCTGATATCAACATTGTACCTGAGTACGGCTAGAGAACACCATAGGACGCCGTAATGAGGCTTGGATGCCAGAGCCTGCTATATCCCCTACTACGGGTAACATTTGAGCTACGCGTTCTGTTAAAGAAAAGTTAACCAACACGTGAAAAAAGCTAGAGTAAACGATGTTAGTTCGCAAAAAAATGATTCCCTGATTGAAAGTTACCTATGCCATACATTTATGAGCCCATAACTCAGTTGCCTCCGGGAACGATATTTCACTCTACATTCTAAGTCTCCTTGAAAAATGGGAAATCCGCCAAAAGCTCGCAATCGTGAGTAAAAGAGACACAGATAATAAATATGAAAATATAACGTTGTGAACGAAATGTCTTCAAGCGTTTCGGCGAAGCCAGATGTATAGATGTCCTTTCCAGGTGGCGTTATTTCATAAAGGAATACCACCCCATCTCCTCATTTCTTCAAATATTTTCTTTGATCCATCTTCAAACTTCCCGCGTATTCTCACCCCTCTCTTTCCCCAATGGTTTCGTCCTTTTTCGCTGTTATCACACGACGCCAGTGGTGCGAGGACTAGGACGACGATATCTGGCGAGACTCGAACGTAAAACGTCAACGCCGCCGGCTTCGGCGTCTCGGGGCCCATATCTCAGCGCTATACGATCGCACCCAAGGCGCCCGCGTCCTCTAAGTTTGGAAGCCTCTTCGAAGACGGCACGACTTGGCCAGGCTTCAAAGAACGCGCAAGCTGAGATCTACGACTTCTGCCGCGCCAGGGGCATTTAGGGGCACCCGCATGATAACAGAAATGCGCTATCTTACGCCTACCCTATTAAATGCAAAATTAAATTCCTATCTACGAAAGCTTCATTCATTACATTTCTTGGCTCGTTCGAGCTCTCCTAACAAGGCGAGGGGCGTCATCACAACTGTCAGCAGGTGTTGATTCACTACTGACCTTGCCTTTCCTATCTGTAGGGTGTTGGGCGAAGCCAATGCTGAGACGGGAAGCATCCTTGAAAATCGCACATTCGGGATGTTTCGTAACAGCTCGGAGCAATATGTGTCTGTGCGTGCGTGCAGTGGTTCATGCTGACATTTACCCTGGGAGCCCGGTGAATTGCACTGAGAAAAAAAAAGCGAAGTAAAACAGTGCAAACGCCGACGAATTAGGATGGAAGAGGACACGGAAGAGGAGAGATTGGGCGAAGACATCCCTGAAATATTGTTCAGATTACGAAAAATAGCCCCGACGCCGCGAGAAAAGCGAATACGTCGTTCCCCTAGTGTTGCTAGATCGTACCCAAACGTTTATGACGCTTGTAGCAGTACCGTTTCCGCCGAGTTGAAAGGGGTGGCCGGGAAAAGATTGAGAGTAGCAGCAGTCGGCCCGATCTTTTTCTCCGCGTCCGTCCGGACGGGGAAAGGAATGTAGAATCGCTACGAAATAGAAAAAAACAAAGATATAAGGTATGCTCGAGCAGCACTTGTACGCCTCGACCGCCTGACAGATGGCGCTGTTTCAGTCGCGGTTGATTCGAGGCTAGGGATTCGGATTGGCGCTGCGGTGGACTTTGACTCCCGTCGTCTCCCCCCTTTTTCCCTGGCTCTTTCGTCGTTACGGCGTAATCTGTTCCCCGCTGGTATCTTTCGCTTAGTTTTGCTTTTGATTCCTGCATTTCCGGAGACGAGCGCGCTCGGGCAATAAAATGCCCCTTAATTTTCTCTTCGCCCAACTGGTCTTTGCGGAACGTTTTCGCATTTTTTTGATGCCCGCATCGGGTCCCCATTTTGCACGCCGCTTATTTTTATGGGCAGGAGCTGACTATCCAGCAGTGGGGGATTTTTCAGTGCAGAGCTATGTTCTTACGCTCCCAGGTTCAACAAAAGTTATTTCGCTTCCCCGCCTTCTCTCTTTTTTGTGTAACCTTGATTGCTAGTGCAGCTTTTACTGTGCGTAATCAGTTCAACGCGAGAGTTAAAGTTGCAGAAACCGAATTTGTTTTTTGTTAACTTTTTTCGGGAAATTTCTTCGTTAACTTTTTTGTTGGGAAGGATAAGAGTCACTGTAGTACCTTACGTGCTATAGGGTGAAGGTGCTGACTAAAACAGCCCGTCAGTTAAACACATTAGTAGATCTTCCGCGTTGCTTGATATTGATCGGTGCTTACCTGGATTCTCAGTCTTCGTCAGTATAAAAAAGAGCTGTTCCATTTTTTTTTGAAACAGAAGCCCATAGAACCCGTGTATCTTTTCCGTACAAGTGCAACCTACAAATGCAGTCGGTTTCACGTAGTCGCATTTTTGTTAGTGACGGATTCGCACTGAATTCCGGAACGTCACGAGCCGCTTGTTGAAGGTAAAATCAAGTGGCGAAAATACAAATGAACACGATAGAATAAAGGAGTTCAAAAGAAATTTGTTTTACGCAGCGTACTCTGAACGGGATCCCAGCAGAGCTGTCAAATATTAGAGGGAATTTTTGATTGATAAACGGCGAAAATTTCAAACTTCCATTTTGGTCCACGTCTTTTTCCAAAGCCGGAAAAAGGGGTGCTGGATGCTTGTTACGGAGGAGAAAGTCTTGGCTTGGCACATGCGTAGATTTTACAAACATTTTTGACTCGTTTTTGGGTTAGAGTTTATAGAAAATCATGACGTACACGCTGCGGGTTAATCGTGAGAGAATACGGAATAAAACTAACAAAGAAAGTCGCCTTTTTTTTCAGAAATTGTTTGCTGTGAGGCGTAACAACCATAAAAAACAGCAATTGTGTGAATGCAATCACAGCCCTACTCCATGGTAGTCCTAATCAGCCATATTCGGCTTTGACCCAGTAAATAAAGGTATATTAACGAACGTTCTCCACGTTAGTCTAAGTGGCCATTTCTTCCAGCGAAACTTATATAACGCGCATCGCCAATTATGATGCAAAGAAAGTCCTCGAAATATTTTGGGAATACCACGAAACTAATAAGCTTTTTTTTCTTACTTCGTGCATTAATGCAATATCTAGTTTTAAGTAGGCTTCCTAGGTCACTGCCGTACTTGATATTGGTTTGCCGTACAGGAGACGAAAATGCAAACACAAACGGATGCCTGCCAAAAGACAGCCTACTAGAAGAAGTGACAGAAAAAAAGAGTTCTCGAGCCACGGCAACAAATAGGATCTATGACGCCTATTAGAAAGAGAGAGGCACGAATAACGAATGAAAATATTTCACAGGTTAGAATTCCTTTGGGAAATGAGGAAGGGTGGTTGGGCAACGGGGCATTTCATACCGCCGGCTTTAATGTTTTTGAGTGGGCACCAGCCAGCAAATAAAAAGCTGATACGTCAGAGGCCCTGTTCTAAAACTACCACAGAGATTGCAAACCAAGAACCTTCGAGTTGCCCGCAAGAAAAAAATGATTTGTTCCGAAAAAGCCTAAAAATGAGTCTTTTTTGTAAGGAGCTAATCACTGACTTCAGCGAGGGAGCGTGACACTTCAAGGTCGAACCATATTAGTGCGAGAAAAATCGCTTTGCCTTATAACTACTAAATATTGAATCACGAGACGTCCCAGTAATCTGCCCGCCACCCGAGACATTCCCGAAAGTTTGAAAATCTCCCGAATGAGATTTAATAATTCAATACCCTTAATAATCTCTGCTGCATAGAGCCCCTACGAGCGTCCGTGACGAAAGTGCATGAATCGAAGATGTCACAGCAACCACAGCGGCTGTTGTCTGCAATTTGTGAAAGCATCGTTTTTATATACTGATTAAAAATTGCTAATTCATATTCCCTAGACTGTCGTCAGTTGGAAAATGTTTCATGTAAGTCAGGTTGCTATTGTAAATTGCATCTACGGCGCATATTTTGAGCAAACAATTTATTCATGTATGCTGCCGATGTTCTCCTAGTATGCATGGTTGATTGCTGGTATCAAGACTAACAATATTTCAAAACGGTTTACGATGCAATAGCTGGCGTACCAACGACCTCAGAGCGCCACTTCGAAGCCGGTATTCAGTGATTGCTTCATAGCCTGGGTGCAAATGTGAAAGAGCGCGTACAGCCATTCTGTCAGCGAAGAGCGGATTCAGGACATTACGCCGCAGCAATAAGACGTTTGACTAGGTTGCGTATAAGCAGTAATATGTACTGTCGGTATAGAATTGCCCACGCGGCAGGGTGGTTTACATTATCACTTCGATACTACCGTTAAACCTGAATATAAACGAACCTATATGTAACGAATTCCTCGGTCTAACGAAGTTTTTCAATTCCCCATTTTCAGGCCAATTGAATCCCATGTATTTGTGAACCTCGATGTAACGAAGGTGCTTGTGATGGTTCACCTTGATGAAAGGAATTTGCTACTCTGATAAGCCATTGCCATTTGCACTTTTTCAGCTCGACGGCTACTGAACTTGCAGCCATCCGTGAAGCTCTGCAATGCATTATGGCCGCTCCTCCCCAAAATGGTCCGTTTTAACCGACTCCAAAGGCGTCCTGCAAAGTTTCCAAGCAGCCTTGCGCTGCGCTGTTTTCCACAAACTTGTGACACAAATGCGAGAAATATTTCACCAGGCCATCATAAAGGGGCAAAATATTTTATTTCAGTGGCTGCGAAGCCACTGTGGAATAACCGGCAATGTTTTGGCTGATGCCGCTGCCCGGACAGGACATGACTGTGAAAGGACCATCTTCCTTCCGCTTTCAAGGACTGATGCCGCTAGGCTGCTTCGTCAGTTCACGCACAGGACCTCCATTACTCAATGAAATACTCAGTACTTTGTGCATCCGCGATTCCATAACCAGGACCCTCTACTCCAGCGTCGTCTTCCGTGTGGGCTGTCTCGATCCCAGTCTACTTTACTTTGTAGACTGTGGTTGGGAGTGGCTTTCACGAAAGCTCACTCATTCGTCATCGGGATGGCCAGTAGTGCCCAGTGCGACGCCTGCAAGGTTGAAGAGTCAATCGAACATGTGCTTTGTTGTTGCCCCCGAGTATTCATCGGAAAGACGCGTTTTGGCAGCCGAGCTCAGCCGATTGGACAATCAGCAGTTCGAAACTAGAGACTGTTCTAGGACAACGGGCCGCTACAATCGACTTCGCGGAAGGCGACAAAAGCCCTTCTGCGTTTCATGAAGGACACACGCTTGGACGAACGGCTACAGTGCCCATGAAGGGACTAAAGTGTGTCCGCTCCCATCCCCTCTTTTTCGCCTGCCCTCTTTTTTATCCCCTGAACACCCCTTCCCCAGTGCCGAATAGCAATCTGGGCTCTAAGCCTAGATAACCTCTTGGCCTTCCCTTTCACTTTACACCACCTCCTCCTCCTCTGAAAAATCGGCGGGAGCAATGTACTAACTTAGCGAAATTCCTCCTCGTACCGCAAACTACCGTGCGCTTCCACCACGTGTGAGTGCGATGTCGGTTATGCGCTAGGCCGGCCTGCCGTCGAGTAGCCGCTCGTCTTCACTGCCATCTGTAATGTCGGTTCCTCTGGGATGAGTTCTGCTGCCAGAAAACGAAAAAGTTTTGCCTTTACAAGACAAGTTCGCATTTTTAAATGTCGTCTCCGCAGGCGAGAACGAAGAACGGCGCGCCCGATACAACATCCCAACAAGCACCCTCTCAACAATGTTAATGGGGGGCAAAAAGCATAAAGTTAGCAAGAAAGGTTCCTTTTCATCACAAGTTTGATTTAAGGCCCCGCATAGTGCAAAAAGGCAAAAGTGGAACTTCAGCTACTCTTGCGATTCGTGGGTAAGTGACCTTGTTTCTTTGGGACTGCCGAGTAGTGACTAAGTTCCTGGGAAAGCAGCCGACGTAAATCATGCGGTTTCCACCGGGAAATAAATCTTTTAAGGGTGATTCCACGATCGCTTAAGTATAGCACCTCGGTTTCGTTTCTGCTTCGTTCATGTGAGCCTTAACTCGAAACATGCATGTAACAAAAACCTGCATGTAAGGAAAAAAATTGCGATTTTTGTTAACTTCTTTTGTTAACTTCCTTACAGCCAGGTTCACCTGTATACCAGATCACATAGATGCTGTATCGCTTTGGAGGTAGACAGAAACGCTTTTTATTTGAAAGGACCGAATGTGTGGAACGCTCCGAAGAAATTCAACCAGTTTACGAAACACTGTCAATAATGGGCTTAGCGTTCGGCCGTGTTTGATTGGAGCTGAATGTACCCGCAGGACGGGGTTACCTTCGTGCGTTCCGTGTTTCAGCCGTACTGCGTAGGAGCAATCGTAATCTACTGTCGTCTGTTCTTCATCGCGAGGCATGGAACCCAACCCCCCAAATGTGGTACGAATAAATTACTCCGAGGTCAGAGCGAGTTCTATGCGGGGGTTGACAATGGCGGTGGCAGCCTTTCTGCGAAATCGAAACAGCAGCAGCCGCAACAAGAACAACAGTCAAGAACACTCATGCACAGAACTTATATTGAATAAATTGGAAACGCTGGATATCTTCGTGGGATAGGAAGGAGGCTCCTCTTCCACCCTTGACCAGACAAGGCAGGCGAAGCGGAAAGGGGGTGTAGGGCACGTTTTCCGGTATGTCTTGACATATCGCAGGAAATGCGAGACAGTTATTACTAGAAAGCCCGGTACATTACCCTAGCATATCGCGATTCCTGCCAGACTGCAATTTAATGCGGGTCTGGCTAAACTATAAATCAATTGTTTATTCGCTGAATCCTTTTTAATAATCTTTATTGCTCAAGTTATGCGTTTTGGTACTCAAACCATGTATTTTGTAATGTTCAAGGTGTCCATGGTTCAGTATTCAAAGCGTGGAAACATATTCATCTACGAGGAAAAATATTCTTTTACGAAAAAACCTAAAAATCACTCTCTTTTTGAGGAGCCAAGCACTGACTACAGAGATAGAGAGAGCGACACTTGAAGGTCGAAGTATATTACTGCGTCAAAAATCCCTTTGCCTTATAGCTACTAAACATTGAATTGCGAGATGTCCAAGTAATTAGCCACCACAAGAGACATTCCCGCAGTTTGAAAGTGTCTCGAATGAGATTGAATAATTAAATACGCTTAATAAGCTCTGCTGCATAGAGCCCCTGCGAGCGTCCGTTGCGAAAGCGCATGGACCAATTATGTCACAGGAACCACAGCTGTGGCTGTGTGAAATTTGCGAAAGCATCGTTTTATAAATTAATTTATAAAATTTTCTCATCCGTATTTCCAACAGCATGGCTTGGCTGAAATATCAGCTGATTATTTGTTCGCTGAATCCTTTTTAATGAACTTAATTGCTCAAATTATGTATTTTAGTATTCAAATCATGAATTCTTCAATGTTCCAGGCATCGATGGTTCAGTTTTCAAAGCGTGCACTTCCACATACCCTACATTGTGACCTTGAACGCCGACAGAAAATATTTTAATTCCACAATTTGTGGCTTTTAATGAAAATTTTTATATTAACTTCAAACAAGTGTCCAAGCAGTGTAGTTGTTCTGGCTATGACGCATACGACATTAGGACAGTTCGGAAACTTCAGAAAACCCATACTGCATATATGAGCACAGAGAGCGTAGCATCGACCCGTGATATAGTCTCGCAGCTTTCTCTGCGTGCAGATATTTGAAGAAAACAAGTTGTATCGGCCATTTCTCAATCTCCCGCCAGACGTCAAGTTTTAAGACGTCAAGTTTCAAGACGTCAAGACGTCAAGTTTCAAGACATCAAGTTTCAAGTTTTAAGTCGTCAAGTTTAAGACGTCAAGTTTTAAGACGTCAAGTTTTAAGACGTTTTAAGACGTCAAGTTTCGTCTAATTACCATTTACTTTACACTTTTCCCTACGTCCTTACTCCTCCTGCATTATATAGACAATTTTCTGGAAAAAAGGGAGCAATAAAATATAGTCTGAAGAAAAACGACCAGTCAAAGGTTGGGAACTGAAAATTATGTTTACAAAATGGTCTTCTTACCCATACAACTTGCAGAGGTGTACAACCAGTTTACATATAAAATCGCCTTTTTTCACGAGAATCTGCTGAATATAAAATAGTTTATTCCCGCAAAAACACAGCTATGTTTACGCCTGGAAACATAAGAAGTCGAGGGTCTGTATATGTACAAGTCTCATCAACAGGGCGTAATAACCATCACCGGCGGCGTGCTTGGCGCATTTTGTCTCCAAATGCGGTGTATATCGCCCAAAAGGTGGAATTACAAAAAAAGTCACGGCAACGTTTGCGAAAGAACAATGGTTTCCAAGGTATAACACTTTCCAAGCGACGTACTTAGAACAATGCCATTTGCGCAGGACAATTTCGGCCCGGGAAACACTCAGCTATGCAAATGCATCTGGCAACAGCAATCACCAGTCCTAAAGCAGCCGGCGTTTTCACCGACAGAGACAGCGTCGCGTAGAGAGCATTCCCACCATACCGCTCGGATAATTACAAAAGGCGATATCGCCGAGGGAGTTCTGCGCTGCGTGCGTTTTTTAAAGAGATAACAGACCACAGAAGAATCCCGGAGCTGCGTCGGCGAGGTATTCCTTTTCTACGTTTAGTGCCCACATTGGGAAGGGCAGGGGGGCAGGCCGACAAGAATTGCAGTCCACGTTTTCCCGAGAGTGGAAACCATTGTTGCTCCAAATTAAAATAGCCATATCTGATTTTCTTTCCGAGCCACCCCGAAGCCGATGCAATCCGCTGGCGGGAGTGGAGCCGCCACTACGAAACGAGCCGAAGTGCGCGCCCAATTGCGGGCAAACCTCGCGAAATGAGATTCTAGGCCCTGGCACTAAATCTCGTCTCTCCTCCTTCGCCAAAGCCGTCCTATTATACCGCCACGCGACGTTCGCACTTATGCAAGTATCGTAAACGACGCCCCTGCGGAAAGTCTATAATAGGACTTCGACTACCTAAAATAAAAAGAAGGTACTAATTTTCGAAGGTTTTGAAACAGTACCGTTCCTGCAGCGGTACGTATTTGTATCAGTCCGACACTTCGACTAAAAAAAAACTCCCAAGCATTTCCCCGAGGGTGAACATGGTTAAGTGCGAATGAACGGGGTGATGCTATGAGGGGGAGTAAAGTTAAAATCCGTTGGCATTCGCCCGTGAGCGCGCGCGAGCCGACCCACGGAGGTCTGGCAGTTTATCGCTGCATGTATAGGGGGGTACGCCGCGCCGAGCCAGGTGGCTGAGAGAGGAGGCGAGCGCAAGGGGAGAGGGACAGCGGCGCACGGCAGCTGCAGCCGAGCGAGGGGGAGAGGAGAGAGTGTGACGTCACGGTGGAGAGAGAGGCGCGCGGCAGCTGCTGGGGGCAGCTGCCGCGCGCAGCGCGTCATGGTATGACGGAGCTGCGCGCGGCAGCTGCGTCATACCATGACGTCACGGCGCGAGGAGCGGTGCGGGGAGCGGCGCGCACCCGCGCAGCCACGGCGAGGAGGCGGAGCGAGCGCGGTCACGTGGTGAAGTGACGTCACCGCGCCGTTGCTACCGACGCTCCTCTCCGCTCCACGCCGTTGCTAGGGAGAGGAGGACTGCGGACGCCGCCGCCGGCGGTGGAAGGTTTGGGGTCGCTTATAAAGCGCATTCGCACTTAAAATAGCGATTTTAAACAGCCAAGCTAGCCATATGCAGCAGTATGGTCGATTTAAATATCAGGTAGTTGTACGGTAAAGGACATAATGACGCCAGGGCACTGCTTTCCCGACATCCTGACACCACATGCCTGCATGTTCTGCAGCATGCAATCGCAGTTTTAGTGTCCCCGATTGCTAGCGTGTCGGCTTTTTGGTGGCCGTAGTGAGAGTGTGCCGATGGCATTTATTGGTGCTCTAAATTGACATCGCCGTGGCAAGCCAAAAAAACGAAAGAGAAAATAGGTTTTGAGGGTGCTAGGGAACGCTTCTATTTGTCCGTAGAGTGCACGCATTCCGTAGTTGCCTCTAATAGTCAATAGAAATAAGGCGCCGAGAAAAGGTCCATCAATCATGAGAGAGTTAACCGCTGGCAAGCAAAAAGTTTTACGCAGAGATTGGGTCTCTCTTTCTCGCCACATTCTCGCCCGCGGTTTCGTAGCCCGAAGGCTTTCCAATAATCCCGCTAAATTGACCAAGCCTGCTCTCATCCCATTTCTTTCCGTGTGGATGATTTTAGAAAAGTGCCTTCAAAAGGAACAATAACATAGCTTCCCCTGAAAGATATAACGCACGATAAAGTCCTCCACAGACCCTGTAATGACAGAAGTGTCTGTTTTGCAACAGAGCGGTCTTAGTCAACCAAAATCGGCTCAAATAAGCGACAGAAAACCGACGGCAATATTCAGACGCATGCTGAAAATTTGGCTGCTCGTTCCTATTTTTAATTCAACGCCCAGATTGAACTTTGTATTACCCATGAATTTTACTGCGCGAACTTCTTTAAGCCTTTAAAGCGTGCTTTGCCTGTAAGGCACCCTGTTGGAGAAGGAAGCCCACCCAAGTACATACGATGCGGCACGAGCGAACCGCCCAAAGTGACCCCTCTCAGAAAAGCGGAAGCTCTATTAAAACACTCCGGAGATTTCTTCCGAGCTCTCATTGAAGCCCAAGTACTTTCTTCTATGTGAAACAGCCAATACAACAAGAATTCAAATCGCGACATTTTTAACTTACCGGCCGTAGTCAACCTCGACGTCTCCGCTTCTCTTCCCTCTGGCGCGTCGTGTATTTGTCACGGCTTCCGACTAACTTCAAAAGTTATAACGCTGCGGGGCTTCGTAGTCATTTTCCTATTGCTGTTTTGGGGTGGTCCGAATTAAAAAAAAACTTTGGCAAACAGCGCTTATTTTATTATAGTTGCACCACGAGGCTGCTGCGCTAACGAAGGAGCTTGCCTTAGAATAACGAAACCGCCTCCGGTGTTTTCCTGAAAATCTGCACCCTTTCCTGCACCATATAGACTCTGGGCTGAGGATGAGACTACCAGAGCGAATTCCACGTAAGCTTGAAACTCTTTACCACCGGGTGCGTCTCAACGCAGCACTCACGAACTCGTACCGTCATCGTCTCGGTTTAACTGCAAATCGCTGTTGTGATAATTGTGGATTGCGAGAAACAGTAGACCACGTTCCTCTAGAATGTGCGGTATACATCCAGGAAAGAAATAATCTAGCAAAATAGATTGAGTGCCTCAACTACGGATCTATATCTTTGAAGGGTCTCCTTGGACCCTGGCCCTCTACTTCATCTCAGAGAACAGTGTTGGTTTCCTTATTTGACTATTCACACGAAATCGGCGTCGCAGAGACAATCTACAACTTAACCTGTGAGATCATTTAGACTTTTACGTCACCAACCAAAGCTTCGTGTTCACTTTCTCACTGAACCTCTCCTCCACCCCCTCTCTTCTGAACTTCTTTAAGGGCCTTTACTCCCTTCTCTCCATCCCCACAGAGTAGCATGTAGGCGGGAACATGCAGGCCAACCTCTCTGCTTTCATCTAATAAGGAGCTGTCTCTCTCTCTCTCTCTCCCCCCCTCTCTCTCTCTCTCTCTCTCTCTCTCTCTCTCTCTCTCTCTCTCTCTCTCTCTGCGAATGATCCGCGGAATATAAAAAAAAGAACGCTAAGACATTTATATTAAATGAAATGAACTGCCGTGTATTTTTGTTTCCTTTATCTCTTAAAATACATTGGGGACGAAAGGGCAAAGAAGGGACTTTCTTGTGAAAGATCCTTTCGAGGGCGAACGCCCGGCTAGGTTCAAACGGAGCTGGCAATTTATTCACCTTTCCCCGGAGGCTACTCGCTGACAAGAACGCATCAAGGAACAGCTTTTGTTTACTTCCCCGGACAGATAAAATTAGAATTCTCCCATCAACCGAAACAGACTGGATGCCGGAGCGGTTCAAGCACGACAAGTGGAGGGAGAACACCAGCACCCCGACGCGGAGCTTAAGGCGGTGTGCTTTTTCATTCGCGAACAAGTGACCCACGCCTGAGCGAAGAAAGTGCGTGCGCCGGGAGCAACTTTCTTCTATGCATGAACCAAAAAGATGCTCTCGAAAAAGCGGGGATACGGAAGCGAAATTTCCGGTATAACGTCTCCAGGCGTTGTGAGGAACCAAAACTCTTAGAATTTGGTTGTGCGTCTTGAGAAAGAGACGGGTTGCGTTGCCAGTAAAAGCTTACTAAGCAGTAGAGGGCTCACGGCGTAGAAACACGCGAAATAAAACTGTAAAGGAAATGGATAAGATAAACTTCTCCCCAGGAAACTTCGTGCAGGTGGAATAAGCAGCATTTATAATAAACAAGACCATAGGGCGCCTACACATTCAAATAATTTAACAGCGAAGCTGTTTATGAAATCGTTATTTTTTGTGTCCGCAATCAAGAATAGCAAGAAAATGCCGAGCGGATTGAGCGCGTCCCTCGCGGCGACGGCGCAGGATCCCTGCCGCACGTTTGACATGCGAAATATACTCTCTTAGCGAGATTGACCAAGATTGGCAAAAAAAAAACAACCCTCCAGCGTTCGCCGTAATGCTGGCAACAGTTGCTCGGAACGAGAAGGACCGTCGCTGTAATCGCAGCAACACTTGCTCGGAACGAGAAAGACACATCATAGTGTACGGCTTTCCAAAGTGATGTCCAATGATTATCCATTCGAAAAAAAACAAACAAAGAAACGAAGGAAGCTCACACTTATAGCCACAATTACGTAGTAACGGTCATTGCAGCGGCGAAGAAGAAGCAAAGCGGCTGCAATCGTGTACTTAAACCGTCGTGATGGTCGTGTAGGGGTCGCACAGCTTCGCTACCTTCAAGTCTGACACGTTAGAGTGAGCTTCCTTCATTTGTTTTTCTTATTTTCGCCGCTAGGCCTCCCAGAGAAGTGGCAGAAGAGGGAAAAAGCGGCGGTGGACGGACTCTACGACGCAGGTACGCGCTTACGTACGGACAGACATTTCGGTAGAGCCAGACATTCATCTCACTCCACGAGAAAAATAGTGCCGCGAATGGTAAAAATACACCGTTTATCCTTTTCGGCGCACGTTTTGGACAAGGGCGTGCCTGATGGTATGTGTGTAGAGCCCAGCTAAAGATCCGGCGACGACGTGAAGAGGGCTTTGCTACCGTCGCGAACTCCAAGAAGGTTTTCTTCAACACCCCAAGGTACACGCCCATTTCTTCCTCCACATTCTTTTTTTTTTCGTTCCACCCCACGTGAGACCACCAACGTTCGTAGAAGAAAGTACTCGGCGAGAGCCTCATTTAAATTCAGCGCTTCGAAGAAGACTCGCCGTCTGAGGGTCTTGCGGGAACGTGCTTCGCCGAATTTGCTTGCCAAGCTTTTCAGGTGTTCCATAGGAGTATTATACCTGACGAACAGGAAGTTTAGTGCTAGGAAAATATGACGTACGAGTGCATTACGTTCTACCTCCTTTGCGGCGAAGGCTTTGGCAGTACCAGGTGAGAGAAGGATCGGAAGAAAACGCGGAAGTTTCTTCCGGTGCTGCCTCTGAACTGAAGGTGGTTGATGCTCTTGAGAAAACTAAAAGGGGTGTGTTAGTTTAAGCTTTTGGAGAAAGGTGCTGACCCCGTAAACGGGCGTGCATACCGCCTCGATCAAAGAAAGCTTTCATAAGACAGAAAAAGGACGATGTGCTCCTTCTATCTGCTGTTGACTGCCATCGTTATTGTTGTTGTAGGGCAACAAGGAAGCGTTGCACAGCTCTAAGTTTGGGAGTGGTTGAGAACTCTGGAGTATTCACTGTCAGCAGCTCACAGATGCTTAAGAAGCGAGTCACCCGAATTGATGTTGTGCATGTTTTTACTTTGCTCTCAGATTTTTTGAAGAAGGAAAATGCGGAGTGGTGCTAGAATAACTTTAAATAAATGCAGAGGCAGAAGCGTAAAACGTTTGATCGAGCTCTGACTGTTAACGCTAAGTGTGAGTGAAGTAGAAGTGGAAATGTTTTTTTTTATTCTTGTGATAAGCTTGTGGGTGACAGTGCAGCAGAAAAATCTACTTTCGTAAAACGACAATAAAACTGACGAAGAGCACCGGTCGATGATATTTTTGATAACACCTCACAAATGATTTAGAATGGTAATAACATTATTTTTAGTGGTATTGAGCAGATATATCTTGCTATTATCGCATGCGAACTTTGTTTTCTGGTAAAATGTAGGGCCATCATTTCTAATATACAGGACAAATGTCAAAAATTTATGCAATTAGAAACAAATTAGACAATCAAAAATTTCTGCTGCATGCGCACAGTATCAGTATTATAAGCAGAATAAAGTTTAATGTGGTGAGCTATATTTACTTTGATTCGAAAAATAGTCAAGGCCCAAAACAAGCCCGGGAGTGACTTTACATATTTTAAATCAAGCAGAATCCCAGGATAGCTACACAAATCAATTTTTGTACCTGTGATTCTTTATAATGCGCCAAAACCTTGAACACACAAACATAATTTTTAACTGAGTATGAACAAAACTGGAACGCAACTTAGATAGGTCACATTCAAACCGGGACCTATCGTCGGGGTTGCGAAACTTTGCACCTCAGCGAAAATAAATCTCACCTGCTACGAACGGGCAATAACACTGCAATCTTCCTGAGTGGTTTCTCAAACCGAGGTTCTCCCTATATGAGCCAACGGACATATCCATAGGGACACAATGAAGATAATCAGCCCTGTTGAGAAATCCGGCAGACAGTCGACGCTGGTTGCCCAGCCTCATTGCATCTAATAATTCAGGAAACACGTAATACTGCGGTATGCTCCTCGATGTGCCATTAGTTTACCAAGCCCAGAATCTGTGTTTGCGCAGTCGAGTAGAGGTACGTTAACAATATTGTGATCGGACAAGTGGGGAACGCTCTGACAGGTACCTTCGATGCCCGCTGCCGTCGCGGCCATCAATACTGTCTGTGCTGGTCCTATGGGGGTAATTAGAGATGGTCCGAAATGAGTCCCCGGAGGTCTTGCCTTTACCGATCAATAAAACACAAAAGAAATAAAAACGGCTTTGTTACTTTAGCGATTGCCTCTGGATACGTGGGCTGTTTAATATTTACTTTCGCCAGTGGTTCGAGCCCCCATCGGCGGCACGTCGTGGTGTCTCGGTGCCTGAATCTCCGAAATAGCGCTCCTCATTCCTCTGATTTCTTCTCTCTGCAAAAAGTTTTGCGACTAGGTGTATAAAAAGGCGTCTGAAGTTCGACGAAAAGAGCTGTAAGATGCCTGAGTCCGACTATGAGCTATTCTAATTAAAAAAAAAATATTCGGCGCTTATAATATATCAGCTCTTGTCTTCGCACTTCCGACGTCTTCACGCGACCACGCAGTCATCGAAACTGACCATACAAACAGTACAAAAAAGCGAGTACTAGGAGTGAAGGAAAGTGCACACAAATTCGCTGAAAAAACAATTGAGCGTATTTATAAAGAAAGCGGAGAAAAACATGCCCGGTTCTTTCAGAGGAGCGTGGCAAAAAATAAGCCCCTGGTGTGGGAATCTAAGCCCAAGGAACAATGACCTCCATGCAGAGAGTGGCGACTGTGGAGATCGCTAGCTTTAATGGCGATTGTAAGAAGGATGAAGCCGCTCGAGCGAGCCGACCGCGTGATGATCGACGCCGATGACGATGATGTGATCGGTGCAGCAGCGATGATGATACGAAAGTTTCTACACATGGTATTCTTTTCCGAAATTTTGAACTGTTTCGCCAAAAAAACAAAAACAGCCGGGCGAACAAAGAGCCTTACACGAAATTGCCCCCACATTTTGTCTTCGCGACCTTACATTTTCTTTATTACAGAATATAAGCGAGAGAGACCGATAGAAGCGAAAGAAAAAAATGAATGAAGCGATGCTAAGAAAAGGGAAAAAAAGGTATAAGATGTGAATACCAACCCAACCGCCATGTTTCCGAACACAACAAAAGTGGCGCGAAGGCCTCCGAAAGCGTGAGCGTCGTAGAAACGCTCGACTTTGTATTGTTTTCATTACTTTGAAGCCAGGCTGTCCGTATGAAACACACTTTATCGCAAAACGCCAAACAAGCGGAAGTGGGCGATGGAAGTGTAGGGTGGCGTCTTCAAGAAATAGAAGACGCGAAGCCCAGTCAGCGCATCCTACATAAGAAAGGCTTTCATTTGTGAAATTAGAGTCGAATGGAGAATAAGACTTAAATCTGGTTAGCAGTCAATACGTTTAAAAAGGTTGGAATATTGTAGGGGAAAAACTCACATCGTGTAAAAAAAGGAATCGAGCTTAGGAGTCTACGGACTCTAAGCCCTACTGTTTGTCAAGAACTGGATGGAAACCATGGAGAAAACGTTCCCAGCTATACAAAAAAAAGAGCACTCAAACCTCTGCGAGGTAACGAAAAAAGGATGCTTTTGCCGCGACAGCTAATCAACCGCGCCACATGACACCACCATTACAGGGACTTCATCATAGTCAGACGGAAAACAAGCGCTAAATAAAAACACAGGACGAGGAGTGGACGGGACAAGCGCTGACGCTGAACCAACACGCCAAAACCTTTTCCCTTCTGAACTTCATCATAGGCTCGCTATAGAAGCGCTATGTTTAGTTTTTTTAGACGTCGGTCGTTTCTCTGTATTACCATCTCTTCGGGAGTTAGACTGACAGAAAAGATACGACGGAACTTATCCTAGGTTCCAAAATTAGGCCCGTTGTCTACCACCGGGTAAATCCTTTCACCCAAAGGACGTCGGGGACATCTTTCCCTTTTATTGGTAACATTTTAAAATCTTGAGAAGGCAAATTTCGCCTTCATTGTTACCTAGCAACAGCAGCATAAGCTTGTTTGGAACGCTTCGGGAATGCGTTGGCGTCGAACGTATACATGATAGAAAAAATACGGAAAGAGAAAAGGCTTCAGCTAGTTCGGAATAAAGTCTGCTCTAGGTCAACTTTTCTTGAGCGTGGTTCGTGCCCCCGCACGTGCATATATATATATATATATATATATATATATATATATATATATATATATATATATATATATATATATATATATATATATATATATATGGTGCAGTAAAAGAAACTTCTCGAGGGGCCAGAAGAAATACTTGAGAAAATGGTAGACGCACGATTAAAAACAAAAACAGTGGTTTACTGACGTTTCGACTGGAGGACAGGTCTTCATCTAACCAAGATGAAGACTGGTCCTCCAGTCGAAACGTCAGTAAACCACTGTTTTTGTTTTTAATCGTGCGAGAGAGAGAGAGAGAGAGAGGGAGAGGGAGAGAGATAGAGAGAGAGATACATACATACGTTCACACATACACCTATTTATATGATGTATCGGTATGAGCTCTATATATCTGCTTGTATATGGGGCCATTGCGGATACCTGTTTAAATTTAATACAGCTTTTCGTCCTACCTTCAGCAGGCAAAAAATAGGACGCAACATTGTTTAAAAGGAGAATCTACGCCATAAAATCTTCATAAGGCAACTTTACGTTTCTCTAGCCATACGCGTGTTTCATTGCAACCACATGCATCCTCTTATTCAACCGGAATTGCTCTTTTCTCGTCAGAATGGAACATTCGTCATGTAGGGATACTATTGCCGCAGAACGGACAATTGGGGTAGTTGGTAGCTGTTGATCTTGGCGTTCCAATCGCTCTCAACGCAGTCACAAATAACGAAAGGGAGACCACACGGCACCGTGTCGTCTCCCTTTGTTACTTAGTCCCTGTGTTGTGAGCTTTTTGAATACCAAGATGAAGAGACACTATCCGGCTTGTGCACGTCTCTGCGTTTACACCCCCATATACGCGTCGCATAGCCGCACCTTCGTCAAGCTATGTCGGCTTAAGTGACAAAGCCCCCTTCCCACAAAAACTGTGCTGCCTTTTGTAGGACATCGCTGTGCCCCGGTGTGATGCGCTGTCCCCGTGAACACTAATGCAAGGTCCTTTTCGCAGTTTGCGGTTTCGTAATGGAGTTTGTTCTCTCTCGCTCTCCTTGTCTCTGTGCCACTCACGACAATCCCGTCTCTCCTTTTCGGGAAGGTGTAGGTGTTCGCGCCGTTCTCCCTCACTTTGCTTACCAGGCGGTATATGACCTTCACACAAACACAGCTAGAATGACGCAATGACTTGACTGACGTCATCCGCCAGCACCTGTGAGTGACGTCATATGCCCCTATAGCTTCATGCTTGGTAAACAAGGCGGTCAACGTAGGTCGCTTGTGGCGACGCCGTGCTCCTTCGTTTCGGCGGCGCAGTGTCGTGCGCTACCTAAATTCGTGTTGCCCCAAAACCACACTCGTCGCTTGGACCATGTTAGACGAAACGAATGCTTTGAAAAGCCCCTTGTGGCATCGGGACATTCTAAGACAATCCCAGTGTTCATCTACACTGTAATACACTTGAATGACCAATTTATGTTCCCAATAAACCCAATTTTGCGCATGATTGCCGCATTCATATATTATACCTCAAAACGTGGTCTGAGCTGTGGTACTGCCTAGGGGGCAACGTCACGCTGGAATTGCGCGGGGCCACAGCGCAGACCAAACATTTGAGTCGGCTTGCGTTTTGACATCTTGAGTCGCAAAAATTTCATTGTTCGTTGCGGAGACTGGTTTGCCTTCGAGTGCATAGTCTGATAGGACTGTTTTAAGTTTAAAGGCGTCTAGAGCGTGTGAGCCCCCAACAGCACCACGACAAAACGCTAACAGTGTTTACTGTTAACACTCCAGCCACCTCAAGACAACCTGTTCGGGACCTGTGCACCACTTGGTACGACAGCGTATCTTCAATTTCTTTTCGAATATCGTCTACAGAACGCGGTTGAAACTCGTTCGTCAATTAAAGCGAAGATCTCTATGCCTCACTGATGGCATTCGATGTAGCGCGTAAATGCACTGCAGCAAGCCTGCATTACACAGTACGTTTTACAAAACAATGATCGTGATAGGCGAAGGCACATCAAGCTCCTCAAGAAAATACGCTTCCCGTGCTCTGAATCGAACCTGGGTTCCTCGCATCATGTAGCTGACGTTTATGCGATTGCGCCATGCCGACACGCTTGAAGCAATTTCGATTTTGGACTGACTTTGACTCAGGTTGCACTGGAGAAAGCTTCGACTTTTAACGATCTCTATATTTAAAAACGCGACATTGATATTTTTCTATTGGCACCAAAGCTCTGGAATGGCTCATTACGCGTTGCTGAGTTCAGATTTAAATAGGGATGAAGCTCTCCGGTGCGAAAGGCGCATGCGTCAATTATCGCTTGAGAGCCCACCCACTGAACTGCTGGAGTAAAAGACAACACAACACGCCGGTGCCCACAAACCAACTCGCCTGAGCAGTTGCAACGTGAACACGGTTCCACACTGTTAAAAATAATAAAATTTCACCGTAACAATGGAAGCGTAAAATTTTAAAACGGCTTAATTTAAACCTGAGTGTTTTAGAGTTACCGGACAGCGAAAATTTTGTGCAAAAGATTCGCATTTGTACGCGAAGGTATAAGATGGTACGCCGGGAAAAGAAAGTGGAAGTCTGGAGCACACGCCTACGTGCAAGCTAGCAGAGCTGTACGCGTTTCCAGACCACCGCCGCGCGTGCTGCCCTAAGGTAGCACACGTTGTGGTCGCGAAATTGGAAATCGATCAGCGACGCCCTGCCCAGGTGCGCTTCCAGGCGGGTGAACCGTACCACCGCGCAACAAACGCCGGCTGAGCGCGCCTTTCGAACAGCGCTGTCTCGATCCACCTGGGGCCAAAAAGTGGTGGGAGACACCGACTTCGCGCGGTGTTGTGGCCTGGAGCTTCGATCCGCCTTGCCGCAGATTGGCTGTAAGCGTTAAAGAGCATGGGGCTACCAGAACAACACAAATTCTGAACCCTGTTTTAAGACGAGCGCAAGGAGAGCAGCATTCTGCAAGACACAGTCGTCGTTGTTCTTGTCCTTGTTGTTGTGGTCGTTGTTGTCGTTGCTGTTCCTTGCGTTGCTGCACTTTTTGTTGCCGTTGTTTTGATGGTTCCATACAGGAAGCGGCCGCCGTTGTGAAGAGTAAATGAAACAAGCAAAGCCCCTTTCTTAAGAGAGAGATGGCAAAAACTCCGAGTTTTCACTGATGCTTTTGGAGCCAAGGCGAAAGCTGAAAATCTGAACTCCTTCGACCCTATCGGAGTGGAGCATTCGGACAGACGTGGGCTTCATAACTCGAGGGACGATTCAGGTTTGGTTCCGACCCCGGGAAAGGTTTATTTTTCAAGGCGCTTGATGTGGCTTCGCTGATGGCCATAATCGTTTAGTGAAACCCGTTGTTTAAAGATGGCTTTTCTGCGGTTTTTTGGCGCGACACCTAACGGCCCCAGTGGGGCGTAGAGAGCTTCGCTTTTAAAGGCGACTGAGTTTGCGTGGGACTTGGAGCTGTGTCTTCAGGGCAGGAGCGTCGTGTTTCCTAATAAAACGTGCTGTTAGGCTAGTTGGTACTTACTGAATGGGAGGCTTAGCGCAAAAAAAGACTAGGACGGTGGCAGACGAGACAGGGGCTATCTCGTCTGCCACCGTCCTCGTCTTCTCTGCGCTAAGCTTCCTATTCATTCGTGTTTTCTAACCTCCACACGTGTGCTGCGGAGTACACGCATACTCTTGATACGATAAAGTATACGAATATTGCAGTGAAGCGGGAAACGTGAACGTGGCGCCACGTGAGTAGAACAGGGTAACCTCAGCCGTGCGGAAGCTCTGGCTCTCGGGAAGCTGTGCCGTAGTACTAATCTGCTGGCTCAAGCAGTTTCCTCCAAGACGGGAAAGAACGAAACAGAAGAAGGAAACATAAACACGCTGTAGCAATAAACAAACCGTAGGTAATTATCACGAGGCTTTCTCCTTGGAAGCGCGCAAACAGACTTAAGTGCACAGAGGAATTTTTTTCTGTTTCCGCTCTGCAAAAATGGTTCTCCAAGGGACGCGTATTTATTCTCCCGAAAACTGCTTATGCAGAAAAGAAGCAGAATGAGCTCGAGGAACGACTTGTGCGCCACACCATCCACGCAGAAAATACCATCATTATTACTGCGTGACCTGCATGTAGGGCGTCACCTATATGATATGCGGGCAGCATTCTTTACTGATAAGTAACAATGCGCTTGTAAGTGCGTACGGATATTTTACTCGCCTAGCAAAAGCACTTCCCCGTGGGGACTTGGACGTCCATTCAGCGGCGATAATCTCCAGCGGGGATGGGCAGGGACGGCTGGGATGACCGCAATCGACGCCGTTTGTGACAGTTTCGCTTTCTGTGCTTTTTTTGTTCAGAGTGCAGCTACAATCTGACCGACTCCCCAATTAGACTGCAGATGGCGGTAAGTATAATGGCTGCACCATCATTGTTTAAATTTCCTTGAGTGCTTTTTTTCCAAGTTGCTTATTTAAAGTGAATTAACGTGCTGGCCTGAGCAGGCCAGTGATTTTAACAAAACCCTCATCAGATACATTCCCTTTAATGACTTGAATTCTCCGAGCCCATTTCGAACGAGTCTCTCCGGTCGATGGCTTCTCGAGAGACGCCAATGAGGCCCTTAGGCTAGATTACTTTAAGGAAAAACAATTAGCCCTAATAAGAGCTTTCCGGCCCTGCTTTACCGACATACGACCTCGATCACCAACTTCCTATTCTGCCTTCAGGGTTATTGTACGAAACAGAGCTATGCTCCCAGCGTCTATAGTACCCCCAGTTTGTACCGATGTATCTCTTAGCGCGGTACAAAAGCACTTCCACCTTTGCATGCGTCTATGTTATCTCATGCTATCTTATCTGAGCCCGAAGAAGCGGATGGAATTTTCTTTCATGGTGGTTGTTTCTCGAGTGGAGGAACAAGGAACCAAAACACCACATGTACGAGATTTCAGCCAAGGTTGAAAGTACTCGATGGAAATTTAAGCCACAGCCCCTTCTAAGGCCCGCCTGATAGCCCACGCGAAGCGTCAGCGCAGTCAACACTAGGATTCTCCAGTGCGAGCTCTCAGTAGACGGTAAATAAGGGGCTACTCCAAAGTGCATCCCAGCGTATGCTACGCTGGTCGTCCTGGTCGTCATGGCAACAGCGCAAGAACAAAGAGTGGAGAGGAGGAAGCCATAGAGGACAGGCGCTCCCCCTAGACTGCCCGTTTTACGTTGACCATATGTACGCGGTGGTCGCTATATCAACCTTAGCAGGTGCATTCCCGCTTCCGGTCACCCTAGAGGAGTGGCGGCTGGGGTAGAAGGGACTGGTGGTGGTTGGAGTAGTGTTTGCTTGTTTAAAAATTAACTTCTCTATACATTGCCGTTTGCGTGCATGCTTGTGCTGTGCGCGATGTGTGTACATCAAATAGTGTGGTATGAAGAGGGCAGTACGTAGTGTGTCTTGGTGGCACGAAGCACTTGGTGTTCCAAAATTAAAGCAACGAATCGCGTTGGCACTGCTATATTAACACGAAAGTGTTTTACGCCGGGGTACACAAACCTCACCGACGTCATGTCCTTCACGGAAATGACATCACCAGAAAAGGTTCCATTGGCGCGGCGGCGCTAGGCTTCGAGCCCACGATCACTCTGGCCGTTACGTAACGGGAGGTGTGAAACGCTCTACCGACTGAGCCATGAAGTCATGCCCGGGTAGCTGTACGAACGCGCCTTATGTCCTTCCCTCTAGCTTGTCCATTAGATAGTGCTGCCGTCTAGGAGAGGTGAAGCGAAGTAGTGCATCATGACGCTAATGAGCGCCGGTAGTTGGCGCCTCGATAGGGCAGCGTGTATCGGCGGAAGCTGCTCTGTGTTGACCCGTTCGCCGCCTATGTGGAGTGCCGCTCAGCTTGTGAAACGCCGCCGTCGCGTGGTGCCACTAGCTGAGCTCGTCGCAACGCAAGCGTCTGGCGTACACGCCACGGAGCAGGACGAACGTGGTCGCACCTTTGCCTAAGCGACCCGCCAGTAGGACGTTGCTCGTCAAGCACACCCAGAAGACTGCTGCCGACCTGCAAATCATGCTGCTTTCGCTGTAGCGTACTGTGACCTTACCAAAACGATTCGCTGACAACCCATTCGGTTTAGTTCGCACGGTTTGGGAGCGCCTGAAGTTTCAATCGAATTTACGCAATGCTCCGGCGCGTGTAATCCTGTGTGTTATGTTGATGCATCTAACGGGGACATACCCACGAAATATAAATAGCGATGTGCAAGTTCATATCGATGCACAATAAGAGGGATCAACCACATTTTTAAAGATTCACAATATAACATTTCAAATGCAACAAAATTGTTTCTCAGACTGGTGGCTGATAAGAGGGCACCACGGTATCTCATATGAAAGTGACGGCCACTTGGTTGCCATGGACATTAGCAAGCAATGTGCCGGGGTACTTTCTCAGTTATCTTTTATAATTTAGTGTTTTGTTGTTGCATCCCGAAGCAGAGACGAATGGGCGAGATGGCATGGTATCATATTTTTTCTTGTATCATGGAAGCTGAATGTCATATATTTGGCAGTAAAAAACCGAGTGATTTTCCCGCCATCAAAGTCAAAGTCACGCCATCAATGTTTTTTTACAAATATAACCTGCTTACAGTTAGTCAGCTTCTTTACCTTAAACATGCCATGAATATACGAAAGGAAGGTCTGTTGTGTCAAACCACAAATTTCGGATCAGTAATTACCGCAAACACACAGTGTGATTTAAGACGCAGCCGTTTCAGGACACCAGACATTAGGAGGAACATCGGAACGCAGGCACAAAGCTATTTATTACCTGATTTTCTAAGCACAAATCCTGTATATGTATAATCGATTGGATTAAACATGGCCGTTCCGATTACAGATGTAAAAGTTACGTTTAAATGTAGTGGTTATCACCTGCCAAATTATAAAAAAGTGACCACGCAGCGTATTCCGGTTACAAATGTATGGTTCACTTATGCGCTGTAGCTACTTTTTTTCTGTTTTATAAATGGGTTGTGTGGGTTTTGCTAAACTTAAAAGTTCTGATTATACACAAAACATTAGTATAAATGTTATACTTATCTGCAAACCATTATGTAAAACGAATCTGCCGTCTGTCAGTGATTTTCAGTGCCTCGTTGTTGTATAATGGATTGCAGCTTGTTTCATAACGCTCAATTAACGTGCTTGTGTTACTTTTTTCTGCGAGTCAACTTGTTCTTTCTCTGCTTAGTGCTCCCGTGCAATGTGTTTTGGATGCGCGGGGCGGGTCAGGCATCTTGTTGCCTGTAGTACTTTCATCCTAGACAATGTATGCCTAAAAGAAATGTTGAAATAAAAATAAATAAATTAATTAATATTTATTAAAATAAAAAACGCCGCCATGAGAGGAATGCAGGTAGGGTCAGTTGAACACAATTAATATAAAGAAGTAAGCATGCCCGCGCAAAAAGACGAACAACCCGGCGGACTGTAGGAGAGCTAAACGGCAAAAACCACCGAACGTCGTACGGTAGTCCGTAAAGGTGGTGCCGAAAATCAGGTGATGTAGATACAGCTGAGAGGATCGTGGTAACGGCTGGTGATGACATTTTAAAGCAAAAGTCTTCTATGTCTCATTGGAAGGTAACCTTCAATGACACCGGCATCGGCAGGAACGGTACAAAAACACAAGGAATGCAAAAAGAGAACCAAACATGCCAGCCGTGCGTAAGATGTAATTATTGATTGCGAAGGCAAGTAATCACGAATTAGTAATTGATAGAAATGATTAGCAAAGCTTAAATAACAGTGAAATGAAGCGGAATAGGACTGATCACGGTTTATTATGATCAGCTGGGGTCGAATTAGTTAATTAGCATGAATTAGGGCAGACTAAGTTGCAATAACGTAGATTCAGGATGGTGAATTAAGGTCAAGTTAGATTGAGGTGGAATGATGATACATTCCGGTTTTTAAGATACCGTGGCTCCTGTGTAGACGGTGAACGTGCATATAAAAAGTACCCGGTAAAACAGTACGCCAAGATGTCAGCCGGCGTAGCGGCTGACATCGCCAGAATCAATAAAGACTGTTCTCTTTATTTCGCATTCAAAACACGTAAACAGGGTAAAGCGCTCCGACAATTTTTTTTCGGCGAAGGTAGCACTATACGGACACAATTGACCAGATCTGGAGGCTACAATAGCGTTTTGGGCCCGATCCCTAAAACAGTACCTAGCGGTAGAATCCTGCAATTAGCAGAATCGGAGGGTGGGAAGGTGCAGGAATGGGGTTGGAAGGAGAGAAGGGGTGTATGTCAGGATTAAAAGTGGTCCTATATACTACATTCTCGGGTGTAATAAAGAAGACAGTCGAGGGCCATCATTATATGCTCTGTACACCCTTCGGAGTGGGTCTTTTATGTTCAAGCCAAACGTCTTAGTTATAGCAGGGATTTGTTCGCAGGAAACTGGTCATTTTTTGAAGTAGTTAATTTTAATAAATGTTTAGAGTAAATAAAATGTTAAATATATATACATATATATATCCGTGATAATATACCTCGAAAAATAAACACCGATTGGGCACGGCCTGTAAGGTGCAACGTTCCGCTACTGGTAACTTCATTCATTCATTCATTCATTCATTCATTCATTCATTGAGTGCTGTTCCGGCGTCGCTTTAGCTCAGCGCCAAAGTTGTGGCCAGTGCGCCATCCGATGGCGATATTATTTTTAAAGCGAGCATGAAAGGTCTCGCAGAAGTCTCCCCTACTAGTGTAGAATGGAGCGTTGGGCTACTTGGTGAAATTTCATTTTGAAACCTTTAGAAAGCGTGAAACTGAAAAAAAAAAGCTTGAGACGAAGAAGCTCGTCCTGTGTTCCCTTTCTTAGACGGTCGTTTTTTCAGTGTTACGCTGTGGGAAGGTTTCAAAATACTACTGTAGAAGTTGCGTCTCAGCTCCATGATCCGAAAGGGGCAGGTTCGAAACCAGCTGCTTGCAGTTTTTTTTTTTTTTTTTCAGTTTCCGTTTCCAGAGAGAGTAGCTTCCATGGCGTTGGTTAGTTTCCGGAGTTTAAAATGATTTGTTTTGGTTCGTGACGTTATATAACGTTAGGTTAGATTAGGGAGAGCGAAGTACTGCCAGACACCGCGTTTGCCTGCAAAAAGTCCGTGGACGTCACTTTAGTGGAGCGCTTATTGTTCCGTCGGACGACAATCCGCGCACAGCGTTGTTCAAAACGACTGTAGTACGTGTTCGCATAAGTTCTGGCGTTGACATTTAGGCTGGCGTTACCATCCACTCTACCCCACCTAAATGCGCCCCCGCAAGACGTCCGCGCCACCAAAAAGTATTAAAAATAAAGTGAATTATAGACACGCCGACATTGCGATCCAGGAACGCTCTACGTGCTCACGCAACCTGATTATGCACATCGTTCCACACGCACATAAGGCCGTTGCACAAGCACTCCGATTCACCGTGTGACAACATGCGGCGCGTTTCGGATGCAAGCAAATTATGCGCATATGATGGGGCCGTTCGCGCTATATGTTTTTCGTCACCAGATCTGTGGACTTGGGCCGAATGTTTCTACGCACCGTCGCCTCCTGGCGGGCGTCGGCTGTGCTTCAAAAAATATTCAGCTGGCGTAAGCTGATGTATTTGAGGGGCCGATAGGAGTCGTCAAGGCCGAAGTTGACACTAAACGGTACGCGAGAACATTCCATAAACCATTCACGTCAGAGCCGTGTCGGCGTTGTTTTGCGTAGTGTGATGCAGTGCGGCACCGGAAAAGGATAATGCAGGCTAGTATAGAAACAAAAGTACAAAACGTTGAAATACCAGCCTACATTACTGACAACCTAGGGTTCTTGAATGCACACCGACACCTCGACACATTGGCGTTTTCGCTCCACGCCTTCAATGGAAAGCAGCCACCACGGCATAGATCAAACCCGCATCCTCGGAATCAGCAGCACGCCTTAGACCGGCGCTTTCTAATCATCCAAAGCCGCCTCCGATCAAGCGACGCGTTCATACTCCAATGATTGATTCCGTGCATTAAACAACTGTTCGAACTTTTTAGAACTTGGTATAGCATTGTATTGTGTAATACAGTAATGTATAGCATACTTGTCTCTACCACAGGGTTGTGTACAACAAGGGTGCAGTAGAGGTCGTACCCACACTGCGCTATACCACATCAAGCTATACTATACTTTACTCAATTCCAGCAGAAGTGTAGTGGAATTGAGTATAGTATAGTATAGCTTAGTGTGGTATAGCGTAGTATGGGTACGAACTCTACTGTACCCTTTTATACACAACGCTGTGGTGTAGATAACATTGATATACTGTACTCTATTACGCAATAAAGTGCTATACCATACTGTACGAGTTCGAAAATTTTCCAACAGTTGTTTAACGCACTGAATGTAACTTTTGGCTACGGACGCGCCGCGTGATCGAAGGGCTGCGGATGATAAGGGCGCGCCGAGATGACGACACACACGGGGTTTGCGTCATTTCTCTGTCTAATAAAAATAACCACCTGGGCCGAAAGCAAACCCAAGTCACCTTATTTAGCAACGAACCTCTTGAAAACTTACCTAATAAAACGAGTATGGTGTGGCGGGGTATACTATAGTCAATTAGAGCGTTCGTGCCGGTGCCGGTACACTTGGGGTACACTGTAGTATAGTAAAAACTGTCTGCAACTAACTTCGAGCTGTATTCAAAGACCAGACTTGAAATGCACGCATTAGTACGTTGCACGTTGTACAGAGTACAGAGCGGTGTCGCATATTATCAGTGCCAGATTATTTCTCAGTGCACAACCCAATCGATTGGACACAACATTAAACACTGCCATGCATTACTACAGTGTAACGTAGTATAGCGGTATATTACACCATCTAATAAAGCCGAATCATCGGCAAATGTTGAACGTCGTACAAAATACTGCTGCTGAATCACTACAATTGAAGCGATAAATTGCTGAAGGGTGGTGACTTGAGAATCAGTGCGATAAGAAATAGTGACCCTGCCGTTAAAATGTGTCGGTTCTGTACTGACAAATTCTCGCAGGACTTTGCACCACTTCAGATACAAGAAAAAGAATGACGCTTCTTCGAGCAGACATTGGTCAACGTTAAGCGGTAGTGACTAAGGAACACAAATCCGCAATTACCCTCTTCGGTGTAAACCGGGAGACGAAGAGTTCTCACTCCCTCCAGACAGCCGCATGACATGTTCCAAAAGCACATGCCATTCTCACAAAGCCTGCGGGGCTACTGAACACATTTTTGCGAATCATCTACGTGAGGACCACCTTCGTACCCTGGTGATGCTGCAGAAAGATCGTGCACCGTTACCACGTCTTTAGCGGGATTTCGTGAAATTCACCAAAGCCGACACCTCGGTAGCTCTGCGGTTACGTCTCATTTGGTTAGTTCCCGGACCATTAGTTCCGGGATCATTAGTTCCGCAGCCATTTGTTACGGAGCCATTTGTTCCGTGACCACGTGTGTAGAACGTCTCGCCTCCGTCGACGCTTACTCTACTCGGTCGTGTTGCATTGTCTGCGGCATCACGGATGCTCGAGAGCCCGTTACAAAGGTGTGCCTATCATTAAAAAGAACAAAAAAGCCAGCGGCGAGTTTCGAGTGTACCTGGAGGCCATGAACTTCTACCGTCGTGTTACAGCCGTCACCATCAAGCAGAGGTGTGCGAAGTGAAGCGTTAAAATGTCCTTCAACACTCCTGCGCAGCCACGTCTTCGTTTCTCAGCCAGGCCTAAACTACGTGAGTAGGCGTACTTCTTTATTTTTTATTCGCGTGATAGACAATTACCAACGATAACGAACACTACGCACTTTCCGAGCGCTGCATAGGCCGGTTTATTTTCAAAATATAATTGATGAAGAGCACGTGGAAAAACTAAGCAAAAACATGGAGAAAGGTCACATTAACGCGTGCGACTTCAAGGTAGCGAAGCTGAACGCAACCTCTATGACCATCACGACAGTTTAACTCTATGATTACAGCCGATTTGCTTTTTCTTCACTGCCGCAACGACCTTTACTTCGTCATTGTTGCTGAAAGTGTCAGCTCCTTCTTTTTTTCTGAAGCGATGATCATTGTATATCACCTTAAAGGGGCGTACCCTATGACGTGTCTTTCTCTTTCCGAGCAAGTTTTGCCCTAATTAAAGCGAACGCTGCAGATTTTTTGGCTAATCTTGGTCGATATCCCGAAGTGGGTATGCTTGGCTTGACAAGCGCGCAGGGGACGCTGGGTGGTGGTATGGAAACACGCGCACGTGAGCGCTCCGCATTTTCTTGGTTGGTTTTGTTCATTACCAGAGGCCGCTGCGAAGCCCCTGCTCACTTGCGCGTGCTCAGCAATTTTTTGTTAATATATATATATATATTATATATATATATATTATATATATTACTACACCTATATCTATATATATATATATTAGTATATCAAATACTCTATATACTATAATATATATATATGATATATATATATATTTTGGTAATCAAAACTCGGAAAGCAAGGGGAGGATATGATAGGTCATTGAGTGAGATAAAGAATTTGGAAAGAAAGGAAGTGGAGCACAAATGCCTGCCAGGTGGGATCCGAACCCACGACTTCCAGAATACCGTGGGTTCGGATCCCACCATGGCGGGCATTTTTCCTCCGCTTTCTTTCTTTCCAAATTCTTTATCTGTTTCAATGACCTACCATATCCTCCCCTTTGCTTTCCGAGGTTTTCTTGACTGCCAAACTTTATTTCTGTCTTATTTTCAACTAGCCCCTCATCTGCTATTCTGATTCGCTATAAATGTATATAGATATGTATATTATTTATTTAGTCATTAATTTATATACATATCTTGCCTCCCCATTAATACGACCAACGGCGAAAACATTATTCATAGGAGCAGCCCCGTGCGGCTATTTATGTCGACGGTGACCAAGTTGCGTGGGCGGGAGAAAGCGGTGGTAATCGATTGCTTAACGACGACGGCTCGCTGCCACCGGTGGAGGCATTCGAGAGTTCTGGCAAGGGTAAGGTGTCGAAAACAGTCGTGATTCTGCTCCTCCTCCCGCTTTCTCCAGTTTTTCCTCTTGAATGCAATTGCGGCGAACCGAGCTGTGCGCACAACTGGACGGCGCCGTGCCACCTCAATTTAATTACGAATGTTGCGTAAGAAAGCTGTACCTTTTTGGTTACAACATAAAGCGTGGGTATCGAAAACCGACAAACGTTCAGTTATCCTCGGCCTCAGTGTGTCGGCTCAGCCCGCCAAACCGTATTTAGTGTGGGAGGCAGTTTACAATGTCACAAACGCTACCAATTTGATGTTGTAGCAATGTGCCCGGAGGGTAAACGAGGAAGGCAGTCACGCTATGTGCGCTTGGTATGGGACATCAGGGATGAGGGGCTCCGCGAAATAATCGAGAAAATAAGGGTTGGCACCAGACCAGTATTCTGGAGGTCGTGGGTTCGGATCCCACCCGGCGGGCATTTTTTCAACACTTTCTTTTCGACTCAAAAAATTCTTCATCTCTTTCTATGACCCACCACAACCTCCCCTTAGCTTCCGAGGTTTCTTGACTGCCAATTCTATTTTCTGTCCTATATATATATAGTATATATATATATATATATATATATATATATATATATATACTGTGACATAACGTGACTAGGCGCCCGCTACTTTGGCTTCTGTTACCGGCGTTTTCTTCATAAGGAAAGGCATCATCATAACCTGTACATAATAGTCATCACCACTTTGGTGGTTCCTTCGCCCAAGTGCTGGAATTAGCGGCCACGCGAAACTTCGTCTTTGAAGTGGTGGATGGTGCATCTAGTTCCCAGAGTCTACCTCTCCAATCCCATCCCTGGATCTCCATTCGTCGCTTAGCGCAAGAAGCCATGGAAATAACAGCTGAACCTGCCAACGGTGGGTTACAGCCGCCGTCCAACCGTACTTTGTCCACAGCCGCCAGCGGGATCCACCTATGTTTGCTAGCCTTCGTGGTAAAGACGTTGAGCAGTAGCTCGATAGCTACGCACGAGTGAGTACTTTTAACAGGTGGAGTGACCACTTGAAAACGCAAAATGTTGGGTTTTTGCTTCCTGAGGTATCCAATACGTGGTTTCTAAACCACGAGGACCGTATCACTGACTGGTCCGATTTCACCACCCAGCTGCGCCAGGTTCTTTTCTCTTCAGCTGTTCGCTTCCATATGGTGAAAAGAAGCTGGAGGGATGAGTCCAGCAATTGTGAGACGTACACGTCATACAGTGAAGATGTTGTGGCCCTGTGCCGGAAGGTAACAAAGAAACGACGGAGGTTGACCGCGTACGCCACATCTTGAAAGGAATCGGCCAGTTCACCTGTACTGCTCTGGCCCTTCAAAATACCGCCACCATTTTGTGTGTGACCACAACGTCCCATCACCTAGACACACTACAATCCATCCGTCTCCAACAGGACGCCGTGACCTGGCATGTAAGCCATGAGGACCTCCGAGCTCTAATACAAGAACTGATTCGAGAAGAGCTTAACGGCATGCCTCTGTGTATGCTTCTACTGCCACTCACGACTCGGCTGAACCCAACATCCGAGAGATCACTAACGAAGAGCTCTTGGTAAGATGACACCTCATCACACCGTTTCAAATGGGATACCACTAGCAATCAATCAATCAATCAATCAATCAATCAATCAATCAATCAATCAATCAATCAATCAATCAATCAATCAATCAATCAATCAATCAATCAATCAATCAATCAATCAATCAATACAGCGGGAATGGTATTCTTCAAAGGGGGCCCATTCCTGAACGAACGTGACATGGGTTGGTCTATAAGCGTGCAGAAGAAAGCTCTCTCCTTCGATTGGACCACACTGCCGGAAGCCCTCAGTAGTCTCGGAGTAATTGGTTTCTGGTACTCCCAGTCTGCATGTAGTCACTTTTTGTGCAGTATTCATCGGTTGCTCATACCCGTACGGGCTACAGCCCGACGTCGCGTTCTGACAACGGGGTTCGCAGTTTTTGAGCACATTGCCAGAGCACTGAAAAACGAAATGTCCTGACCGTATGGAAAGAAACACTGTCACCGCCGCCTGTTGTGACAAATTTCAGACCCCGAAGATAACAGATGACCTCGAGAAAGACCCTTCGTCTTGCATGAAGATAACAGCAGAAGAATCCACAGCGATTCAAAACAGCAATAACGAGATTACAAGGAGTGGCTGCACATGGCGCTCCTTATAACCCAAGTCGCCGAAATCACAACATTAACTGTAACATGGACGTTAAAGGCAATTGCTTCTTTCGCGTGCTTAATTGTTCCTTATGTTCCCTCAGAGATTAAAAGTGACAGGGAAAGCAGACGCTAATTTTAACACTACGTGTAATCATCGAGGACAATCCTGACTGAATTCAGTGCTCGCTGCTTCAATACCTGTTATGTTAATAGTTGTGCACACAGGAATTATCGCGCGTGTTTACGTTTCCGTGCCCATTACGGCGACTTGAGCTTCCCTTCCCGCACTGAGCCCTATGTGAGCACAGTAAACGAGGCTGGCCTCATTAGTGGGCACCCAAGCTAAGCGGGCGCATGTCCCCTGAGTAAATCCCGGACATCTTGAAACACAATATTACGGGGTGGAGGTTGTACGTACACAACAACCACCAACATTTGACTGGTTTTCCTTGTTTACTTGGGTACGCAACCTCGACGTTAAGCTCGGCAAAAAGCGCGACTATCTAACAGAGTCTAGGGAGAGAATGGGAAAAAAGGGAGAGCCAACTTCGTATACGAAGGGAATGCGGAAAAAAGGGAACAGCAGTGAGCATCCAACTCGAGTGCACACTCAACTCTCACAGCAAAAAGAAGAAAGGGGAAAAAAGGAGAAACTGAAAAGCACAGGGGCTTCGCCGCCAGCGGATTTTTTCGGGCAGGAGTAAGTAAGGGCCATCGAATTAGGGATCCGGAGGGGGAGACTGCCGTGGCTTGCCTGTTTACTCAGCTCTTAAGGGACGTGGCCGTTATTAGCGGAGGCCGGCCGAGATAAGGGTCACGCGGGAATGATGGCCGCCGTGTGGGCAGATAAGACAACACAGCGCGCTGTCAGGCAGCCCCTGAGAGGAGGGCCGACCCAGGAGCAAACCTTTGCACTGCGGTACGGAAAGGGAATAAGCCACGGTGTTTACAGTGAGCGTTGGCTGGGCGTCGAAACATGTAGGAAACAAAACGTGGTTTTATACGCGGAGCATGTGTCGGTGAAGGCCGACATACTTTTCGCGGGCTAAGTTTTTTGGAACCGTGTTCCACGCTTGGCGAAGGCATTTGTTTGCAGGCATATGATCGTGCCCGCAGTGCCTGCAAATAAAGAAACATCAGCTAGACAGACAGACAGACAGAGAGAGAGAGAGAGGGGGGACGAATTTTTAATGCCAAAAAAGTAGCACGTGGTGGAAGTCTCCATTCCAGTAACCCGCTTGCTCTTGCTGCCATTTCGGCTCATAAAATCACACAAAACATACCTCACAGAGAGAGCTGGCCCGTTATTCTGTTCAATGATCAACCGATGGATTGGGAATTCGATCTAAGTTGGGGTTGTCTTCGCACACCCGTACTGTATGAAAGATGGTACGCGGTGGACTGCAGTGCCGGCAAAACGGCCAGGCAGCACTGGCGAGACTCCGTGAATTAAGTCGAGTGTAAGGTCCACTTATGAGATCAGCGACCAGGCGCCCGGGCTGCGCGTGAGAACCCGCCACTCTCTCTGGGGGCTCAACACTGTGGACTCTCCGCCGCAGCCGTCACCAATTCGTCACGGCGCGCACGGAAGACGGATTGTCTGGCCCACCGAATACCACGGGGATAATCCCCCGTTGACAACGCAGATGGCGCCGCCGGGTTCCTAGAATCGTCGACGTGACGCACGGAGGAGGTGGAATTACCGGCGTCGAAGCGCGCGCCGCGCGAGACACCATTATTAACGCACCCCGGTCGGCACAGTGCACTGTCGCCGCCTTTCGCTCTCACCCCGCGGGGTCGCGCGCACTTGCTCGTTCGCGAGCGTGCCGTTGACCCAAAGATGGTGGCGCCTCATTGAATATTCCGTAGCGCGCAGAGTGACAGCTGTCTGCGTGAATTTGGGCACTCCCTTACGCGTGTACGAACGCTACAGGGGCGTTCCCGAGAGAGTGTGATCTCGAGGTGTTATAAGGCCGAACTTGGCCGTTAGAAATGGTTCTTGTCTGAGCACTGAGCTGGGCAGTTCCCGGCAGGACAAGGAGTCTCGACCGTTAAAGCTAGGCTGGGATTTGTGAGCCCCCTAGGCTAGAGGTTAAGATCACGTCGGAAGTTTAGGGTACAGCGCCGTACCGGGCAACTAGACGGATCTTGCGGCGAGACAGAGTCTCGGCGGTCGTTTCTCGAGCGGTTTGTGTACGCTCCGAGAATAGGAAAGTTAGGCGAATTTGAGAATCTCAAGTGATTTGTGCGCACTTAGAGCTAGCGTCAAGCTGAAGTTTGAAGTTTTTCTTTTCATTACTCATGTACCCAGTTTTCCTACTGTAAATAGCCGTATATAAACTCTTCGTTTCACTTAATCAACCCCAACGCGCCTCGAGTTCGTCAATTCGACCGCCGTCTCCAAGAACTTCAACACCATCGCCCTGCCAGCCTCCTGCCAAATCAACCGGAGCCCGGGCGATTGGGTTCCTGATCGACACAGGACTTCGGGGAAACGAATCAACACCATCTTTACTGTCGAGTAAGGATACTTATTGGCCCGCAGGAGCCTAAGGAGTACAAGAACCGCAGAGAATAACTGTGCACGCAAGAATCAGTGAGTCAGATTATGCATGTTAATTTCTCAGCGACAAATAACTTTGGTGGCACGTGTGGTGGTAGGTTAAGACGAAGAAAAGCAAAAAAAAAATACATCTTATCTTAGTTTTAACAACAGTTTCTCTGTGTGCAGTGCTTAGTTTAAAAACATCAAGGGGCATATGTGTTTGACGCAAGAAGATAAGTATTTCAGGCATGCCCCTGAAATACTGCACGAAGCCTAGTTCTGAAACAAAAATAGAATACTTCCGTTACTACTTTCTCTTGGAAAGCTGATGCTTGGTAAGGACATCTATTAGTCTAGCTTAATAAAGACAACTGGTCAAGCACTGACACTCGAAGCTTGATGTATTAAAAAAAACGATAGATGTAGACACTATATCGAGCTGCTGGCAAAAAAACAATTCGGTACTTCAATGCGGGACAAGCAGCTTGCCAAACAGGTAATTTTCCCGTCGGCAAGTTCCGCTTGCAGTAGTAAACTGGCTAAGATGAAATTATTCTGCACGGTTTACAAACGAGAGAAAATTCGTAATCCGTAGAGCCTTCAAAGGTAAGTGAGTAATGCCGACGCCTCGTGATATTATTGACATGGTCTTTATGATGTTTTCTGATGGCTTCCATTTTATTCTTACTACTTGTTTTTAACATAACACTCGCCGTCTAGGTCTCTCCTATCTCCTTCATTTTCTCTATTTTTCCTTATTGCCACGCGAGAAAAGGCTCTGCGAACAATTGAAACTCTGATCACTCGAAGTCCCCCACTGAACAAGCGTTTCGGGCGCTGCACCAGCTTCAGGAGTTGCTTTCTAGACGAATGAGGCCATCTTCGGGTCGTTCCTTGCTACTCCGGACCCGCATTTTGTCTCTTCGCGTTTCATGGACCTGCAACTTGACGTCTTGAGTGTCTTCACAAAGCAATGTTTAACGATCCGAAGAATCAACGTCTGACTTCGCTGCCGCACAACGTCGATTATCGCCTGCTTCGACGGCGAACCAATGCGGGCGCGCAGCCGTACAATATTCCGGTCACAGTGGCGCGACTGTGCTGCACTCACGGGTGCGTCGTCATCGCGCCAGCTACGGCGGAGTTCCACTGACCACATGCGCCAAAAGAGTCGCCGTGCTACCGTTGGATATGACTAGGTGTTTAGCTTTCTTGGATAACATAAGCGAGTACAGAAACAACAGAGGTCCCGAAGTTGAGATCTGTCTGGGGGACCTCCTTACATAATGTAGTTTTAATAGAACAAAACGCAGCAAGCAGTTGAGCAGGTGTTAGAACATCCTAAAACATAATTAGGACAAGCAAAAAACAATACATCGAACCAGAACCATGCAATAACGGTTCATTGAGAAGTGACACCCAAATCCGGAAAAGCAATTATACAAAGCAAAAACACTAGTTTACTAGACATGTAGTTCTATAAGCAGATGTAATTTAAACAATTTAACATGCATTTTTTGTCTTCTGAAAACCATGTCGGAAGGCGCTTCTTGCCTGGGTAGCTGGGAAGCAGGCCTGCTTTAAGAACAAAAGATGAGGTAGGCCCTAAAAAGGGGAGGTACGAAAGTTGCTCTTTACTGGCACTTAGCCTGCTGCAGAAACAAACGCGAAAAGCCCAAACGCAAACTTTGCCCAGTTTTATTGGGCAGGAGTCCAGGGTTGCGCGCGGCCCATCTAAGCTAAAGCTGAGCTTCGGAGCGGCGTGCAGTAGTCCGGGGTTACAGATTGGTTTGGACCACACGGGAATCGTGAACGTGAGCCGACATCGCGACAGAGGGGCGTGTTGTTGCTTTTTGCGTTAAATGAAGTACAAAAAGTACAGGTTCCGGGCCCGTAATCAATCCTCGCAGACTAGAGCTAACGCCTTTGCAACTTAACCACCGCGGAGGGTGGTTTCGTTAGTTCACGGTGGTCTGAAAGAGAGCGCACTGCATAGGATTGCGGTGCAAGGGATGAGGTGCTGGGCTAAGAGCACAAGCCTGACGGGAAGACACCCCGGGAGGAAAGAAATCAATGAAATTGGGTATGACAACATGGCCCGTAATAAAGGGAATAAAGAGTATTTTTGCATCCCCGCCATCATGCTAAGAATACGAGGCAACAACGCATTGCTATTTCTTAGTAGGTAAAGATCCTAGGTAGGTAAAGGGTCCTGTGAGCGGGCGCGCATGTTAGCCCGTCGTGATTAAAATGCACGCTCGCTGCGTTAACAAAGGATGCTCCACGTGAAACGCGCGCACACTGTGGGGCGCAGACTCGGTTCTCAGTTGGGTAATTGGTTGCAGAAGAGAAAGTTGACGGCTATCATTAGGGGTAACGAATGAAGCATATTTCAATGATTGCTTCAGCGAATGGGAGGCAAGGAACAGTGAGAAGAAAATTGCCGCACTCCCGCTCTACCGGGAGTGCGGTAATTCGGAAGAAGTAATGGTTGTTAGAGACGGAAATGGTTAAATATTGCAACATTGTGTGTGTGTGTGTATGTATGTATGTATGTATGTATGTATGTATGTATGTATGTATGTATGTATGTATGTATGTATGTATGTATGTAATTAGCATGTATGTATGTATGCATGTATGTATGTATGTATGTATGTATGTATGTATGTATGTATGTATGTATGTATGTATGTATGTATGTATGTACAGTATAGCCCACTTATAGCGAACCCGGTTTTAACGATATAGCGGTTATAACGAACAAATCTTCATTTCCTGTTACCATTGGTATACATAGATTTTCTGTCCAGATATAGCGAAAAGCGGATATAACGAAGTGATTTCGGTTTCCCGTTGTGTTCGTTATAAGCGGGCTCGCCTGTATGTATGTATGTATGTATGTATGTATGTATGTATGTATGTATGTATGTATGTATGTATGTATGTATGTATGTATGTATGTATGTATGTATGCGTTTATGTATGTATGTATGCGTTTATGCATGTAGGTATACATATTTAAGCTGGCCTCAAAGCAAAAAATAAAGTCTGGACACAAAGCGAACTCACGAAGACTGCAGGAAACATGAATAAGAAAAAAAGTCGTACACGATGCACATTCGTAGCAGGAAATCAATCGCTCGCTATGCGTCAAAAGACGATCTGCCGCTTGCTAGCCGGACGCTATACGTCATTGCCACCGTCTCTGCTTGCAGAAATCATTCATGCAACTAGTTACGCTTCATCGCACTCCAACTTGTTGCGGTTGTCATCGTCACCTGCCTTTATGTTCTACCCTGGATGATGATGGTTTGATTTTATTGGCGCAAGGCCGACACGGGCAAAGAGCGCCAAACACAAAGTTATTTGATGAGGAGAGAACACGAAATAAAATCAGTTAAAAAAAAACTATGAGTACGGCTGGTAGTAAAGGGCCAGGGTGAAGAACAAGAGTGGTTAAAGATAAACTAAGGTGGCTAGTGTATAGGACCAGGGGTAAAACTATGGGTGGTATGAGATGAGTTTTAAAAAGTGAACTTCTGATAGGAACTCAAAGGTGCGCGAACAGAAGACATGGCATCGTCTCCTAAGAAGTATGACGGGTGTGGTGGAATATGTCGTGTGTGTAGTTGTGGGAAGTGTTTTCGTCGTGTAATGTCGAGTGCCTTACATTGTATGAGGACGTGGATCACGGTTAGGGCCTCTCCACACCTGCTGCACAGAGGTCTTGGAGATGCAGTGAGCAGGTGCGAGTGCGTTGCGTGCGTGTGCCCTATCCGTAATCTAGCCAAGGCGACTTCTTTGTATCTGTTGCGTGTATCGGAGGTGTACGGTCCCAAGTGTGGTTTTATTACGTGTAACTTATTGTCTGTTTGTTCACTCCAATGTGTTTGCCATGTTTTGCGTAGTTGTTGTTTGATGTGTTCTACCCTGGAGCTCGCTACACTGATGTCGTACAGGGCAAGGCGCATGAAATAAAGGTATCTTTAATATGATGGCTTCGGCCTTTAAATATAACTTAGTTTCCATTTGAAACAAGCTGACGCAGACAGTTACCGACGATCAGGGTTCGGTGTGGTTGGCTCTTTTCACCCTAAATGGTTCGAACAGACCATTGCTCTTGGTTCCCATTTGGCTGCGTGGTCGATATGTTTGGAAACCTTGCTCGATCGCAGAGCTTTGTTTGCACAAATGCGAAAATCGTTCGTTCTAAAGTGCTGCGGATAGAACTTCTATCGGTTTTTATTCGACCCCATCCCTTATATCTCTCCCACATTTGGCTTTCCTGCATTTTTTATTACTTGCAATGACGCCCTCCACCCGGGATTATAGGTCTTCGTTGGGCAGCGAGGAACTACTGTAGCCTGCCATGTACAGCGGTGAATATAGCAACAGGGTTTTGTCGATCTTGCTTCCCGATCATGCAAATACGTTATCTGTCGCTGCTGTTAGACCACCAAGTGATTTTGCCACTTCCGAAAAAACATGAGTGGCTAGTATTAGCACATCCGGAGTAATGGCTAAATGGGCGTAAAGCTTTCGGCACTTCGAGGTGTACAAAATAATCGTCACTTGGTACAAGAGGTTTATAATTTATTTGAAAGTTTTCATCAAACTCCCTGCACAGTCTTCCGGTGCGTTTAGTCGACGAGTGGCATAATTACAGGCACGCTGCTGCACAGTTATACATGCGGGTGACGCTTTTTTGTTATTGTTTCGTTTGTGTAACAACCACGCGTGCTGCCTGATATTATTAAAATGACTAAGGTCTTTCAGAGAGCTCGAACCTGCTCGATGATTACACTACGGCAGGCTGGATCACGAAGTATCAGCATCGTCGCAGCGTTCTTCCGGAGTGAGCATTCAAATACCAGCCGTCGGAAATTCCTTTTAAATTTCTCGCACAAGCTATCGCGAACACTGTTCGTTTCAACAAAGAATACCTACGGAGAGGAACACCTTTTTGACAACCACTCTTCCGTACATGCCCGACCACTCAGGTAGAAGTGAAGTTCCGCCGTCGTTTCCCCCCTTTGCAGAAACTGCATTGAACACGCGCAGTAAATCTTCCATATTAGTGCTGCTGGATCGCGTTTTACTGAGACGTGAATGCGACATTTGGCTGCGACGTTTACTACGCTAAAACAATGTGACGGAACAAGCGCTGCTGACTGCTACTGAACAGTGTGGGGCTATCCTAGCATTGATAGCTGTATGCGAAAGTAGACGAATTTGCAATACAAAATGCACGGTAAAATGCAAGTGGGTCTTCAGCGAGCATTCCGAGAGTGTCGATGCTATTGCACAAAGTAATGTAGTATTCAGCCGACAACACGCAGTTGGTTGGTGCTACCCGCTGCGTTTTCTTTTTACAGTTTCGCAGCGAAAGGATACAATACGGCCTTCGGTAGGATTTGGGTTAATTCGATGTTACTACAACATCGGCATCGCAGGAAGATGCTGGGTGGCTACAAAATGCGCGCAAATGCGTGCAAATGTGCTCCTATTGGTAAGGAAAGAAACAACACTAGGTGCGACGTATTGCATACAACTGCTTCAAAAAAGTACACTCCAAGTACACAAACAGTGAAAGACCAGGATAATGTACGTCTTGGTATGCCTGCAGTCAACGCCACCTTGTGGAACATCACAATAAGAGTGCAGTAAATGGACCCCTATCAATTTTCTTTCACTAGCATGTCACCAGGTAGGGCGCAAAAAGTGGGAGTGCTGGACAAAATGCATTGCCATTGCAACCCAATATCTCCGCATAGCCGGGACTGTTGCTTACAAGCAGAAGTGTACCTGCTGGAATGTGACATCGCATCGCAATAGAGTTTTCCAATAGAACGGCTCCATTTTTTCGAGTGCCTCTGCGTTAGCAGCCGTAAATCTTCCTCTTTGCAAGTGAAGGAAGTGGAAGTAAGCAGGCAAGATGACAGGGCATGCATTCAGTGTGCTAGGAGGACGTACCTTGCGTGTCCCCTCTCTTTGGGTTGACAGAGGGCGTAGCGGGGCTCGGCTCCCGTCGGTAGCACAATGTCCACGGAGCGTGACCGGTGTGCCTTGGCCGCCAAGTCGGGGTCTAGGTCGGGGTCAGGCGTCGGAACCTGAAGGAACGACGAGTCCACCGACGCGGATCGGCCCTTGGCCACCTGCGGCACCTGGAGCGACACCACCGTCACCCCGGCGTCCCCACCCAGGCTCGCACGGTGCCCAGAGTCCGGCACAGACAGAGTCACCATGAGACCGCACGACGTGGGTGACACCAGGAGGTCTTCCTCGACGTCGGTGACCTGTTCGTCTTCGGGGCGCGGAGACGTGCCTCCCCCCGCGCTCTCAGACTCACTCTCTTCCAGTGTCTCCGAACCAGAGCTGAAGTATCGCAGCCGGTCCGGTGGACTATTGCTCCGTGACGTGTTTCGACTGAACTCGTCCATGTACTGACAGTGTATGCAGGCCGAGAACTGACTCTTGTCACTTGAGGAGCGTCTCAGAAGCCTCCACTTGGGCACGTCTAGTTGGCAGGGCGCGTCGCTGGCTATTGCCGGAGGACTCGGCATCGGCAGCGAAGACACGCCGCAGCCTGCGCCACTGCTGCTACCCGTTCCGGTCACCATGCCCGGGGGAACGGCCGAAGGCGGGGCAGACACAGAAGTCACCGGGGGAGCCGCCGAAGAAGATCCGGACGCCGTGGTTGCGGAGTCGAAAGAGCGCGACCGCTGGTTTCTCGTAGAAGGGACGGCGAGAAGGTTGTCGCCAGTCGCGTAGTCCTGATCGTGCTCTTTCTTGAAGCGTATTTCGTCGAAGCTCGCCGAGCGCACCTGCTTGGGCACTTCAAGACTCACGGAGGTCGGCAGTTGGGATTCGATGGCGGGGCCCTTGGAGCGACGGAATGTCTCGCGAAGCCTCTGCATCGTACAGCGCCACGCGGCGATGGGGGGCGGAGCCGAAGACGGCGACTCCGGGCCGCCACGGCTCGATGTGGAGCCGTAGGCGCCCGGCCGTCCCGCTGCCGCGGGGAAGTCTTGCGCAACTTCGTTATCCAGTACTGTTCGGTTCGACGCACTAGAACGGTGCCTTTCACCGACAATCACCGCCCTTCTGAAACGCACCTACGTCTTCTACCACTCTTGGTATAGAATGCAGCATTCAATTCCGCGCGCTTCAGATACGCGAGCGTTCTTTCACAACGGTTGAACAGATGCTCCTGAAGTCATTATCGTGGCAAGGAACACACCGCCTTGATTTGATCTTTCGGTCCGTTACGTTCTGCCGACAGCAGTCCTACTCCCGTTACACGTAATGAGTGGCCCGGATAGGGTTTATCCGGTATCGCATAGATTGGATAAACTAGCACCATATATAGGAAACAGTGAACTCCCGTATGGAGATAAGACGAAACCTACGCCACATCGTAGTTGTTGGTTAAGCCGGAAACATCGGGGATCTAGAGAAAAAAATGGAATGTTTATCAAGCCGGTGACTTGCGGAGAAGTATTGTTAGGGAGCTACTAGGATTGGTAAAAAACATTTGGCATTACAAGGGGCGTGTACTGAGAGCAGAGTAGAAGTGCGTATTGTGTGATTTCGTTATCTGAGAAGGTATAAAGCTGACGCCAATGTGTGTCCGTGAGAATAAACGCTGACTCAAGTATGGTTAAAAGTAACGTTTCAGCACCTACAAGCATGTGGAGTTGACTAGTTCCGGAGGATTAGTGTTGGTGTATTTCTTGAACAAGTTATTAACGAAGCCAATAAATTAGCACGACCAAACAAAATTCAAACAAGCGAACAGCAAAGGACAGTGCGCCGTTTCTATGGCGGGTTTACATTTTCGGTGAGACGATCCAATATAGAAAGCTTTGAATAAATAATTGAATGTTTGTAGAGTATTCTTTCTTGTAAAGTCAGAGTTCGTTACTGTAACAGATGGAGCCAGCTCATGTGGAAGAAATTTGGCCTCATTATTAATCGTCAGTAATGTGGTGTTTACTTCCGAAATTAAAATGAAATTTCCGAAGTTAACGCTCAGGCGTAATTTCCGGAGAGACTGCCTTTTAATGTCCCTGTTCTAGCTTGCCTGTTTGCCCAAAAGGAAGATGTTCGGCGACGAAGAAAGTACTTCAGGCTAAAATTTAGGCAAGGTAAGTTAAAAGTTTCTGGGAAAAACTTATGGCCCACGTTTCATTTCATGAGCTCTACTAGTTGTAGTTCCTCAGTCAATATTCATTCGTACTAAACGTCGGTGCCTTTTATGAAATAATGTATACGGCAATGTTCTACTCAGGAGTGGTAAACAATTTGTGAGCATAACTGTATAGCACAGACACTCTAATCTTCGTAATTAACACTTGTAACTATCAGGGAAGGGTAACAAGTTATCGCCACTTCTCCGCGAAAATATAAGTTGCTCGGTTTTGAGGAACCAACATTGTTTTACAAGCAGTAACACATACGGGTTAACATTCTACAAAACTGACAATCAAGGCATTAATTTACCAGTAGTGAACCCATGATTGAATTCGGAAGTAATTACGTGTGGGCAGGACTGTTTTGTCATGCGGGCAAGCCGTATTTAAGAGTGAATATACTCCAACGACTCCGAAGCATTTAGTTGTGGACTTTATAGCTAGTGCAAGTGAATATAAAAAAATCATTTATCACACATTGGCGACAGAGAAGAAACAACAAGATGTGGTGGTCCCGTAGTGTCAGTAATCATGTGCACGTGAAAGGCGCGGAGGATGTGTGCCGCAGTTACGTTATTGTCGTCGTTATTGTTGTGCAGGTAGCTAGCAAAGTACCGACAAATGCACCGCTACGGTATTGGAGTAATAAGCAGCTGTAAAGCTCTCTGGCATTAGTAATACCTCACGTCACAAACAAATACATCACTTCAGGGGGCATTCGGGGAGGCAAGATGCCGAGTACAAATGAATCTACACCTAAGTGATCGCGTGCGAACATTACATGTGGCAACTGCTACCTTTTCACGCATTTCTAATCCGTTAATGATTGCATGTAACGGCTTCGGTGCCGAGTAGATATGTGCTAAAAGACGTGATACCACCCTGGGTGCTTAATTAGGGACTGCAAAACGTTACAAAAGGGCGCCATGGAAACTGCCTTCGCTCAGAGAGAAGCTAGATCTTAGACCGTACTTACGTTAGGGAGCTTATGTACGGGCGAGGGCGTGAACTTGTGCGTACAAGCTTAGTAAGATAAATAAACGCCTGAGGAAAGACTTAGATAACCGGATGGCTTAAATTGACGGCGAAAGGGCACGCCAAAAAGTTGATCAGAAAAGGTATTGCTTCGCGAAGGGCCAGGGACTCGCGGTAGACGACTCGGCGAGCTGTTAGCGTGGATGTCGCCGGATGTCTGAATGGCAGGGCGGCGGTGAGTGAGGCGACGACCGAAATAATCACCCGCTGCTTCCGCAGAGCTAGCGCAGCGCCTCGTCGCCGAAATTCTCTTCGCACGCAAGTAACGCACAACGACGGTGTCGAAGAAGCGAACACATCAGACGCCCGATTCATTGCACGCGGCCGCCCGAACTCACTCAATCTGCCGTCCTGGCGTAGCGTGGTCGCCGCACGTCGGTACCCGGCGTCGCCGACGAACGAGTTACGTCGACTACTAATGCGACGGCGCTTCCAGCAGGTGCTTACGTAGCACGCGTCGAGGCGACAGGAATAGGAAAAGCCACCACGGCGTCAAACGGGGTAGCAGCGCGCACGAAAACCGCAGCAGACGACACAAGCTTGGGCGCAGACGATGTTTTCCGGAAGGCGGGGCGGGGACTGGCCGCTCCACGGGGCGTATTCACGACGTTGCCGGCGGGAGGTTGTCGTTTGAGAGGGGTTCTGAGTGGGTCTACGATGACGCTTCGCCGTCGGGTCAACCTTTAGGATGCTTTAGGATGTCACAAAGCAGGGTATGCAAAAACGGCGGGGGTTTGAAATAACGGTGTTGACAGCAAAGCGGGACTCGATGAACGTAGGAACGGTTAGTTGGTCGTCTTGATCGGCGGCAGCGGCGAAGGTGCACGCGTGCCTTCCGACTGGTTTCTTGTTGTGTAAGGTACTACGAGAGAGGCGCGGACTTCGAGTCGAAAGTCTGGGGGTGACCGGGCGCTGCGAACGCCAGCGGCGCCAGTGACCAGAACTCAGGTGCGGACTCCGTGGATTATCCCGCCGAGGGAGAGGAGGGGGGCGCTGCTCTCTCCCTCGCGAGACTCCTCCTTCGCCGCGGACTCTGTCCTTCGTTCTATCGTTCCGTTCTTTCGAGGAAGCACCGCGAGAGCTACAAACTTTTCATTATACTTTCCTTGCACCCGCCGTGGCGTTGTTCATCCCACCGCCCCTGCTCTTTTTTCGCCTCCGTTCACGGATGGCTGCAAAAAGCAGACGCTGTGAGGCGCTCGCTCGCCGGCCGTATACCACGTGACACCAACCGGCCTCCAATCGCGCATTCCCGTCCGTTTCGCCTCTCTTCCTTTTCTCCCGTTTTGTTTTCTCTCCCGATCGCTCGCTTCTTGCGCTGCCCCAGGGCCATCTCGCGGATCAACTCTGAACTACCGTTCCGTCGCTCCCTGTGCCTAGCGTGAGCTTCGGGTTTTGTTGTTAAAAAAAAAACAGCTCTCGGGCTCTGTGCGTAAACGCGGGCGCGGCGGCTGTATCAACAAACATATCTGGCGCGCGTATTTTTATGGATAACCCAGATAGCAGTAACTGAAAGCAAAAGAAACGAAGAGCTTTCGAAACCCAATGTCCTTCCCACTCGTCTTCTCTGTTTTTGACTCTGCCACCGCTGAAGACTGCCTTTCTGGACACTCACCCTCGGAATTTTTATGCGTGGTATATGCAGCCATAAAACAAAAAAAAAACCTGAAAAGAACGTCTACTTACACGTATGCATACCCATCATCGTTTAGGCGATGGCGTGATATTGACGCTAGGCGCGTCGATGTGCCCGGCAACCACGAAGTCTGGAACACGGACGGCAAGTACGCGTTTGTTTGGTCGGGACGATTTCGAGCTGTGTGAGCGCATTTCGCTGCGACTTGCGTAAACACGGAGAGTGCATTTTTTCCATAAGATACTTCAGATTTTAGGAGCACTTGCGCAAACAACCTGTTCCCGACACGCTCAATATCTCTGCTTCGTTTACACTGGCGTTTCTTTGCAGCATGACAGCGAAGAGGTTTCGACACAGTTCTGCGGTAGGCGTTTGCTTCCTAAAGGGCACATGCTAGCCCTAAATGTCCCATTACGCGAGATGGGAGCGCACGTCATTCTAAGCTGCGGAGGATATCAAGTTCCGACCCATTTTTAACACGAAAGTGTTTTATGCTGGGGTGCAGCCGGGGCCCACCAAAATCTAAGTGACATCATATCCGTAACGGACGTGACATCGCCAGAAAAACTTCTGATTGATACGGCACCGCTGGGATTCGAGCCACGAACTCTTTCGCCGCAACGGGAAGTACGAAATGAGCTCCCAACTGTGCTATGAACAGGCGCGGGAATGGGACGACAAACGCGCCTTATAGCCTTCCTTTCAGATGGTGCTGTCATCTAGGAGAGGCGAAGCAAGTAGTGTATCATGACGTAATGAGAGCCGACAGTTGGCGCTTCGATGCCACCGCCTACGTGTACGGGGGATGCGCAGCGTAAGCTGCGGAGAAGCCGACTTGCGGATGTCGCCCTCGTGACACGGTCCGCTGCACCTTTCGCTGCAGCGGACCGTGTGTTTACTAAACGATTCGCTGACCGCCTGTTTGGTTTCGTCCGCACGGACAGTTTGCGAGCGCCTGTGGTTTCAGTATGATTTACGCAATGTTCCAAAGCGTGCAATGCAGTGTTTAACATTGATGCGTATAACGGTGCCATACCGACGAAATATAAATAGCGATGTTTAAGTTCATATCGATGCACGTTTTAACTGCTTTTTTTAACGTTTAACTGCTCCTGTGAAGGCACATTTCACTTTCTTGTTCTACCGGTTCCTATGGAACAGAGAACAACCACAATTTAACAGCAAGGACGCGGTAAAGATGCTTCGGGGGTGAAAAAAAATTGGTGTTTTGAATAGATGATGCTCGTTGTGCGGCGGCGCTGAGTGCTGCACATTCTACAGAAAGAACAATATGTTAGATAGTAGGCATCCAGTCAGCGTCCATGATGCGGCGAAACACGCGGTTTCAGCAATTCAGCTACTACCACGCGCTTACTAGGACTCATTCCAAGGCGAGGCTGCAAGCAAGCAGTGAGATAGTGGTGGCTTAAGGTTTTGTAGCGTAAGCTACACTGGCCGAGGTTGAGCAGTTTCGTGCTGTGAAGGGCCGTTCTGCGCAAGCGCGAGGGGAATAGGATTGGATCGGCTTGGCTTGGCTTGGCTTGGCTTGGATTAAATTGAATTTGAATTGGATTGGATTGAAGTGGATTGTGTTGGATTGTGTTGCGTCACAGCCGCGGCAGACGCCCTGGCGCCGGCGCGTGCCCAGGTGTGCGCCTCAAGTACGCCGTAGCCAAGTCTGACGCTGCGCCGGAGCCGCTGGATAGCCGTTTCGCGTGGCTCGTGCAGAGCCGTGCTGAGCATGCGCGAGGAGCAGTGACTGGACAGGACTAGACCGGATTAGGCTACGTAAATCACCACCTTTCTTCCAATTTTGGGAGTGCCGCAGAAAAAAAGAAGTACTGTGGCAGGAATAAAGCGCGGGTTGCAAAGAATGCACTACGGGGTGCTGACCCGTTCCTTTAGCTGCGTCGCGCCTATCAAAGAGCACAACTGAAGAACGCGGTGACAGATCACGAGCAAGGACTCAACGTAGGCGGCGAGGATTCACAGTCGGGTTGACTTCCAGCGCCATGGAATCACTTGCTCCGTGGCGTTAACCACCAGTGGCATGCCTATCTTATATGGAATCATGTGGCTCTGTGGAGAGAATACAGTACAGTTGAACTTCGTTATAACGAACACTGGTATAGTGAATTGTCGGCTATAGCGAACTAAATACAGACTTAGGTTGGTCTCCCTTACTTATTTTTTATCACGAAACTGAAACCATGAGAGCCGCGCAATATCGGATATAACGAAGAAATATTTGACCAGGAGGCTGAACAGCTAATTGGAAAAACCCTGCGCAGTCCTAAACTGGAAACGTATAAAGGCCCTTTTTTTTCGCGGACACTGGAAAACTTCATCCTGCTCGGTGCTGTGAGTATCCACCAGGCGAAGATCTTATCCTTCAGCAAATAAATCAGGACGAAGTCCTGTTTTGTCAAGTGAGCTCTGTTCTGTTGTAATTTCACGTACTCAGGTTCTGCTTCATTGAGCTCGAAATGCAACGAGAAGAAAGGTAAAAAATGCATCCTTCTACAAGTATTTTTGCGTGACCCAGATTGTCGATTTGTTGTAGCCGATTTTTACCTCTAGTGTTATAAAGAATATCGGTTATAGCGAATTAATTTGCTGTAACGATACTACTTTGTAATAACGAGGTACGACTGTATCTTCCATTCAGTTGATCATGACTACGACGACGTGCCGGACGTATCTCCTACCCCGCGCAGACGTGATACAGCTTTTGCGATGCGCGGGACGTCAGGGACATGGTTTTCTTTCGACACCGGACGGACAGACAGACAGACAGACAGACAGACAGACAGACGCGCAAGCACGCAAAAATGCACATTATTTCTGTCTGTAGCAGATTAAAAGTTATTGTAAGGGTACACTTCATTGCGGACAGTAATACTCAATCCGGCCTCTCCAGAAAAAACTGAATATTGTTTGCCGTTTTACGACTAACAAATGCACAACAAGAACTAAGTGATGGTAGAACGACTGAAGGAATCCTGATGCTCGTACGTTTCGCTGGTACATCGCAATCATGAGTGATCTAAGCACGAGGGATCAGACGTACGGGGTCCAGAGCTAGGGATCCCATTCCTAACATAATACGCAGTAGCGTAGACTTCACTGTTTTAAGCGCTTAGTGGCCCTTGCCAATCTGCCCCCTACGTGCATACGGGAAGGATGTAATTGGGAATGAGGTATTAACTGTTGGACGACGATAAACACGGATATATTTTGGCTGGTGCCAGGCATACGTTGAAGTCCGTTGTGAGAACAAAATTCCCGACAATTTCATACCCCCGACATGTTTGGCCCCCTACGCTGTCGGGTGATTTGAGGACGTAGCACAGCAGTTATTCCGAGGGATTTTTGTCCGGTCTTTCTTCTTTGCTCGTTTCAGTTTTGTTCTGCAGCGGGATTCCCGAATTCCTCACCGTTAGTTCCCTAAACAGTCCCGCCTTCCACCGACCTCATATTACATAAAAAAAATGCGGCGTTATCCAGTGAAATGCCCTTGTTTGAGATAATGTAATTGATTACACAATTTGCTGGTTCCTAATTTCTGCAGTTAAATATCAGCTTAAGTAACCCTTACGCACACCCGAAGCTTTCGGGATATTTTACCTTGCAACATCCTTGAGATGGCCTTGAGGTGGCAGTTATAATATCTGTAAAAGTCTGTGGATTCACGTGAAGGACCCTATGTTCTTAGTTACGAACCCGTCTGCAGAGAACATGAAGCAGGTTTCATAATCCTTTGCACCAGCCAACATTTTAACATTTTAAAGCGATTTCTCCGCCTCCCTAATAGCGAGTGACCACTCCGAAACGCACTTCAGGAAAGCCAACTATCTCTGATGACGATGATGATCGTGTGTGAAGTGAAAGATGGTTGAACCATCTTCGTCGGTAGACGAAGGTCAACAATGATGACGATTGTGGCTGAAGTGATAGATGGATGAACCGCAACAATCAGTCTAAACCGCCAACGATCAAACTCAAAACACAGACGATGGCGAACGAAGCCCTCACGAGATTTAACTTTAATTCGACTCTATTTGCGGCGGAAGAAAGCTTCGCGTTTCAACCATCGTTGTCGTTAGACGAAGGGGCATCTGAACTTTTCGGCTAAGCCCGTTCTACATGGTGCGATTTTTCCTGCGAATTCGCAGGTGCGGCGCCGTTCGTGCGCAAAACGACCTTTTTTCGTTGCTGCGTCACCTGCGTTTCGTTAGCGCGAACGCCGCTCGTGCGGTTTGAAGGCAGTAAAGGGGCCGGACCTGCGGCCAATAGGAACACAGCTAGGTGAACGTCACGGCATCACCATCTGTACGCTTAGCAACCAGATGGCGTTGCTTGTATGTGCGCGTCATCCTCACGGGCGCACCAAAACAAAGGCACGTGCGTTCAGTACACCATGTCGCGTGCCGTTTTAAATGCGAATGCATTTCTTAGTCGGGGGTTGTCGTGCGTTGGCCGGCGTGCGCCTAGCAACAGCTGTGGCGCGCCTAGGAACCGGATCACATGGTAGCTCGGGCGGGAGTAGCGGAGGGCAAGGGGAGAGGAGGACCGAGCTCGGTGTGTGAGGGCGCTCGCATCGCGGAGCTCCGGCGGAGTAGTGGAGAGTGAGTGGAGAGGAGGAGCGCGCTCGGGCGTGTGAGGGCGCTCGCATCGCGGAGCTCGGCGGAGAGAGTTGCGCGGGTCTCTCTCTCCTCTCCGCGTACCCTCTCTCCGCTCGCTGCGCTCGTAAAAATATATATAAATGCAGTGGAGCGCGCGCCTCTCTCCGTGACTGCGTGCCGCAGCGCACTCATCGGTGCACCCAATGCATTCGCATTTCCGCACGATCCCCTTCGGGGAGGTGGGGGGAGTTTTTTAACGAATGGTTAACCGGTGTCGGCGCAAGTGGCGGACATCACAGCAGGGAAGAAGTACAGAAAAACCCAGGAAGAACCGTCTGAGGTACGCCAAAATAAGCTAGGCACACACAAAAAGCGAGCCAAGGGTTGCTTGCTGTGTTTGTCTTCTCTGCTACGCGTCGTATATTGATAAATAAGTGGTGATTGTTACATGAAGCCGCAAATGAACTCATATTTACTGCAAAAGAGTCTGAAACAACTTGCCGAGGCAGTACAATAAAACCTATCTTTTAAAATCACAACAAGCTTCGCTTGTGGAAGACTTATTTCGGTGTGCAAACAATGTGCCTCTTTTAATGCGAAAATTTCGACGTTCGCAGGCCATGTAGATGACATTTCCAGGCATTGCGAACTTCGCAAGTGCGAATGCTCGTTCCACCGAATTCGCAGAAGAAAACCGCACCATGTAGAAAATGGGCTTTACCATGAACTGCATAGTTGAGTTCATCGCGAAAAACAGTTTTGGGGTCCATGGGCTTCCCGTCCGCGTCTACGCAAATGTGTCTTGGCCAGTCTCCCAAGAAAGTAAGGTCTATCCAGGCGTTTTCTAGCTTCTTGGCCCACCTCAGATGGGAAAAGACAAAAACGGCAACGTTCACGTGGATGCCCGGGCTACAGCTACACCTTAATTTCTAAATAACAGACTTTTGCATATGCAGTGCAAACGACTGGGAGTGAGGCGGAGTCGCCTAGAGCTTTCAACTTTGTTTTTTAACGGCAGCATTGCTGCTGCGCAGCCTTGCCTACCCCACTAATTAGGCGAAAAACTTTGCAGCCCCTCCCATTCATTCGTGTAGAATTAACTTTCAGAGTAATAGTCTGCTTTGTGTGAAACGGGATGCTTTTGAGTTGGTCCTTTGCATTTCGGTAGACATGGCAGCAATTAGTCGGAATTGTTGAAACAGACAGGTTCCACGACTAACTTCACTGAATCTCTAAACAGGTCTACAAAGTTTTCCAGTTCAGTTAGTAGCCAAGGCAAGACCGCACTGTTTTGCGAAATATTTCGCCTTAATTAAAAGTTCTCTCCTTTTGTCGGAAGTATAGCTGGGAGCCATGACACAACAATTCTAGACAAACATGGCGCATCTCAGGGAACGAGCAGTATTGTATAATAAACTCAATTTGCGCCTCAATAAAAACTGTGGGGAAGTTCTCGAGCATTTGTGAAGCCGAGAATTGGTGGAGTGAGTGAGGGGGCGAGTGAGTGAGTGAATGAGAGAGAGAGAGACAGCGTGATAGATAGATAGATAGATAGATAGATAGATAGATAGATAGATAGATGGATGGATAGGATGGATGGATGGATGGATGGATGGATGGATGGATGGATGGATGGATGGATGGATGGATGGATGGATGGATGGATGGATGGATGGATGGATGGGATGGATGGATTGGATGGATGGATGGATGAGATGGATGGATGGATGGATGGATGGATGGATGATGGATGGATGGATGGATGGATGGAT
>CM023455.1:92058363-92138363 GCA_013339765.2 Haemaphysalis longicornis
ATGGATGGATGGATGGATGGTGGATGGATGGATGGTGGATGGATGTGGATGGATGGTGGATGGTGGATGGTGGATGGATGGATGGATGGATGGATGGATGTTGGATTGGTGGTGATGTTGCTGTGATGTTGATGTTGATGCTGTTGATGGCTGCTTGTGTGGTGGATGGATGGATGTGGATGGATGGATGGTGGATGGATGGTGGTGGATGGATGGATGGTGGACTGGTGGATGGATGGATGGCTGGGATGGCTGGCATGGTGGAGGAGGATGACTGGTGGCTGGATGGATGGATGGTGGATGCTGTGGTGATGTTGGTTAGTCGCTGATGATAGATGATGATTATGATTGATTGATGATGTGAAGATGTGATAGAGCGCGATGACGCGCGACGACAGATGGAAGAACTTGGCGAAGCTGTGAGGTGGATTTTAGGTGGTGTATCATGGATTCATACTTTCTTGGACTGGCATATGCTGATTTGGAGATATGCGTAGCGGCATGGTGCTGATGTCTTTCTCTGCGAAGGAGGCGATAGACTGGCAGGCAGACAGAAGATCAGACTAGACACGCTAATAGACGACAGACAGACAGACAGACAGACAGACAGACAGAAGACAGATAGAGAAGAAGAAACTATTTGGCGACACAAGTCCTCGTGACGGTGTTGTCATTTGTAGAGTGTTCGATAGTTATCCACCCCCACTGTTAGTATTCATAACTTTCCCCCCTCTGTAGAACATGGAACATTCATTTCTCGAACTTGGAACAGAAACGCGTCACGCAGGCTCCCGGCTTCAATGATTGATTTCTTTAAACCTTCTGGCGAAGGAAGGCGCATAGAGTCCTGCGCAGGTGCGAGGACAGGCAAGTCAAACTTATAACATCTGCCTAATTAATAACACTAACCTATAGTAACCATACAACAGATTCTAACAAATATTTTAATGGTTTCAGTTTCGCCCCTTTCCAAGAGGGAACAAAAATGTATAGAGTACTTCCAGCATCAAAATGTAAGCCAGCACAATGACGCTTAATTAAAATTCGTCTGCGAGCTTCTTTTCCAAACGACACTAATAAACAGACAACCGGTGTTTCCAGCCGGTGTAAAATCCTGTTGGAACCGTTATATGACATCAAGGCAGGCAGACTCCTCGGAGAATGCATACGGAGAAAAAATTAACTCTCAGCGCCCGTATACGCAAAAATGGCAGCATCTCCGCTGCGTGGGTGATGGCGAGGGTGCGGAGTACGGGGACTCGAAATGACACCCAAGTTGCCCCCCGAGTGACATCCGATTTGCGCCCCGACTGTCATTCGATTTGAGCAGTGGGCTGCACTTTTATTATTCCCTAAATGAAAACTGCAACTCACGGCTCAAATCGAATTTCGCGTGATTTTCTCTTTATGGTGGTGTGCACACGGATGGACGCGGAAGGACATTTGGAGGTCCTAAGGTACTCCGCACCGTTACAGGCGAGGGAGTAAGCCGTTTGACTCCGGGTACTGGCTCACGCTCTTAGCCCAATGAACGGTGCAAGAACTGGGCAAAATGTACTGAAACGGGGTCAAAGTAATGGCGGTTCCACCTGGTGTCGAATACTTTCTCTTTAAATTGCACGCAGGTGTTCTACCTGTGAAAACGTGGATGCAGGAGAAGGTTCCGTGGGGAGTTGACTGTACCCTGCGTAAGAAGCCCGAAAAAGTCGAACATGTTTTCCTGGATTGTTGGGACGCCGTCTTTCTGTGGGATGTGCTACAGCGCACCCTGAAGACGATTTCCTTCTTGATTGTCATGGCAAACGGTTCGTGTGTGTAGACGACGGTAATGGTGTACCTTATGATTTGTTAATGCTTTTGGTCTTGCACTAGATATGGAGATCTCGCATGGCTTTCCGCAACAGTGATATCGATGCCAGGCAAGTGAGGCAGTACTTATGCGAGAACGTCAGATGGATAGAAGTGTGGAAGGTCCAGCCGTGTGTACCGGACTGGCTTTCGGAGGTGGAAAAAGTATTGAACATGCCGCGATTTTATTTGCGCTACCCTAGCGACCAAAGCGTTAGCGGTTTTACCCTTGTTGTTCATGCCTTTTGTATTTTTGTTGATGTCCAAACCCGGCAATAACGAAAAAAAAAACGGTTGTATGCCAATGGGCATGACGACTGACACTAACTCTGTCCGGTCTACCAGACACAGTCTCGATCCTACCGGTGCCTGTGTGATTTTGTGCGATTGTAAATGCTATGCGCACGACGCGGACGGACATTGTGTGGTCCTAAGGTACTCCGCACCTAAAAAAAAATACATTCTAACGTTTCAACTTTCTCTGGACAGATAAATACTATACTCGGTTACAACTCAAGAACGGCACCACCTCATGTAGTGTATCACTCCGCCAAAGCGCCGGACCCGTGACGTCAGTGCGCGCGCGTTTTGAAAGGGGTTTGCTATGAATGCGTGATATCGTCTGCCTTGTCTCACGCAGTTTGTTTGTCGTCACTGGAGTCCGTTTATAAGCATATTAAGTCCACAAAATCACGGGAACGGATCACGCCATGTTCAAAATATTCCCAGTAACGCCCTACTTTCGCCGCGCGGAGAAACATCCGGCTACGGTGATAAGGCACAGCGGCAACTTCCGGTGCCGTTCTTAAGTTGTCACCGAGTATAGCATCTATATGCTGCGAGAAAAAGCTATGCAGGTTTGATAGTGAATAAGCATCTCCGTCGGATTCCACACACGTCTAATTTCTTCCACGACATTCTTGATAAGTAGGATGACTAGGGATGTAAAAGAAGAAGCCACTTTTGAACTAAATGTGCAGGATAATAATTTTATTAGGGCCCAGATGCCGTCCATTGCCTGCATTCTGCCGAGCCCCGCTCCGTCCCGTCCCACGTGTCATTCAGTTCCCAGGACGGCGGAGATATCCCGAAGCGGCCCAGAAGATGCGCGCCTCTTCCGCACAGCCGAGCTAAGTGACAGCATTTGCCACGTTGCCCGTGGAAACGCCGGAGCTAATCGAAGAGACTCCCTTCTGTCTGCCGTCATCAATTTTTCTCCTTTTGTTTTGCAGCCAGGGAACGCGTCGATGCGGGGCACTTGGCATGCCACTTGCCAATCGAAACGGCCTGTGCTGGGCCCATCTGCGACGCCTCTCCCGTCTCCATCTTTCTCTTTTCGCTCTCAGCCCGGCTTCCTACTTCCACTCGGGGGTTCACTTCCGCTGCCGGAAGCTTTTATTTGCTCCCTGCGCAAGTGCGTCTCACACCTTCGTACTTGTCAATTTCACCTTTTGCGTTGAAGACAAGCGACGCTTGTTTACTCCTAGTATCCGGAAGGTTTACGGCAGCCAGCGGGAGAGAAATCGAAGGACGTTAAAAGACACTCGCCTTTTAGTTTTTCTGTCGCTAGTGCTGCTTGCGCAGCAATTGTTACCTCGTTTCCCCCCAGCTCCCTATACCGTGCCTTGGATTCCGGGAAGTCGTTGCTCCTTACGTGCCCTGACTGCTGTCCCGCCTTCTGCCGTCGAACGTCGGAGATTCGATGAAAGGCGAGAAGTGTTGGAGAAGTGTGGGGAGAGATTCCACTGAGTTTGAGCGGCCATTACTGAAGTAAACGGCTGTCGCCAACTACGGCCTTTCACACGCTTCAGCTGGCCAATAAACTCCGCTGTGCGAACGTACCCAAACAAACGGTACTGAAGCCTACCGGATACAGACTCCCGCTTTAGCGGCGTCTTTCTTCCGCACGAATCCTGTTATGCTACCTCTCATAAACCATGGCCGTACTCTGACAAGATAGGTCATTCCGTGAATTATTTATAGCTTCAAAAGACTAATCTACATATTATATTTTGTTCTCTCTGTGGGTTCAGATGTAATTTCTCGATTACAACGTCCCATATGCGATCTTAAGCTTTCGCTCCATAAGAAACAACGTTACGGCTAGCTTTTGAACGTAATGAAGGCGGTAGTGTTGCTTTCACGCTGTTGTGAAGAATTTGTCTTCAACAGTTCGCCCAATAGGCTGGTAACTTGGTTTATTGCTGCGGTATTAGAAGACTTTGAATTGTGTTTCCCGCGTTCTTCATATATACGCAGTTCATGGGAAATGAATTGTTAATTGATGGGTTTACCGTATGCGCTAATTAGAATACGGAGCACAGGAACGCAACGAGTTTCCTTATATTTAAAGACTCCACAGCAAGCACATGTCTTTATTGCAAGAATCTCGGAATGAAAACGAGGCACTGCTCAACGTAACGATGACGATGGTTGAACGCGAGGCGTTCGCGAAACGAATAATCGTTGTCTTTACACGGTGTGGTGCAGGATTTTGTTTAGCAGTTTCGCGTTGGTCCTGGAAAGCCGTGCTGCGCATGCGCGAGGAGCACTGACGTCACACGGCGCACAGCTGGCACGCCGGAGCCACCGCTGCGCGCGCCTCGCCCGTCTGCGCATTCCAGAGGAGTGATGAGTGATGACATAGCCGCGGCAGACGCCCTGGCGGCGGCGCGTGCCCTGGGTGTGCGCCTTCGTTGCGCAGTAGCCAAGTCTGAGGCTGCGCCGGAGCCGCTTGATAGCGCCTCTCACATTGAAGCAGCAATGAGCATGACAATCAAGCTAATCCTAGATAACCAGGAAAGCTAAGAATAATAATATGAACCTTAGCTCACGCTACCTATATCCGCCGAGCTAAGCCACTGCTATTTTTTTTCTGTCTAATTTTGCACGTCCATGCATCCCTCTTCAAATCCAAACCCCTTCGACCATGTCGAAATGGCGCAATCGGACAGACAGCGGATCCTTAACGCGAATGACTCAGGTTGGATTCCCGCCGCAGGAAGCGGTTATGTTTTTCACTTCACCCGATTTCGCGTTAAGGCCCAACCACATGCACTCGTAGAATTGACGTACTCACACAACGACGTATGCCTGCGGTGACGTCCGCCGTTGCCTTTACGCCGACCGACGAAGCCGTAGAGGGCGAGTAACCACATAGGCGACGCAACGCAAGCTTAAATTCAGCGTACACCAATGCGCCGCACAGTTTGGCTAGACTACTCGGGACGCAGCTTGTGACGACCAGTTAAACTCGAGATTAACTGAAATAAAATAAATATAGCTTATTCTCACAAAAGTACATAGATTTAATATAGAAACAACTAAAACAGATCTTGGAACCTTGAAAAAATTTAAGAGTTAGTATGCTTTCTTGCAGGCACAAAATCCTCTGCTACATTTGGCGTCAACTCGCTTGCTCCCACAGTTACTCATTGCTTCGCGCGTTTTCTCCCGTTGTCTGCTCCCCGTATTTTGCAAATAACTTCGTTTTATGACAGTAATTAATAGTAAAGTTAGCTTATTTGTCTATTAGTTATCTTGTTATGCGACCTGACCCCCAGATAACACCACCGCCAGAGGTCTACGTCAACACCGTGCGCCCGAAAGTTTTAGTCGAGGTCTGGCTAGCTCTGACTTGGGCGTAACACGCGCGTAGCAATGCATTCGGCGTACGCCGGAGTACGCCGGTTCCTAACGTGCTTACGCCGGTTTACGTCGTTGATTGAGTACGTCGGTTTTGCGCGTGCATGTGGTTGTGCCTTTAAACACGCCATAACTGAGACCACGAAGCTTCGCCTTATAATGAATGAATGCATCGGTGCTATCCAAGTACGTCTGAAATACGCACTCTTGCCGAGGTTGCAGTCAGACCTCGAGTCACCGAGTGGGTTGTTGTATGGTGCAAGGAACATCCACAAAATTGGCAATCTGTTTCAGTTACTCAACAATTTCTCTAGCCACCCTCAAAATCATAATAAAATTTGGGGGTGCTTTTCCTACAATCGTTACGTGGGACCGCTCTAATTTGAACGTGTGGGTGAACCGTTGCTTGCAACATTTCGTTGAGGTATGGATCCCTGTGAGTGAACTGAAGAGTACCTAGTCTCTCCACAAACACTGCGATCGAAACGGCATGGTCTATGTGGGCGGAGCCGATAATGCCATGAGGGAGTCATGGTCACTTGTAGTAAGTTCACCCGCAAAGCACGTCGCCCTACTCTACCTCAACAACTGCGGAAGCCGAGGAGGCGCCCATTGCATTCGCTGTGTCGCACAAGTTTGCGGATAGTTATAGAAGACAAGTAACAGGTTTGCCGGAACTCTCTTTCCGAGAGCTTTTTGAAGAGGTATCTGAAAATGCTCCTCCAAAAGCCACCAGAAGGAGTGGTAAAGATTAAACGCCGGCTCACTCAACCCTCCACGGCAACTCGACCGCACACGAAGCCAGCCTAGATCTATCCCGCCAGGAGGCCTGAAGGTACCTGGGTACTGACTGCGCGTCAGCCTATCTACGCCCACTGTAGGGCAAAGGCCTCTCACAATGATCTCCAATTATACAGGTTCTGGGCTAACTGCACCCGATTCATCCCCGCGAACTTTTTGATCCCATCTGTCCATCTAACCTTATGCCGCCGCCTGCCACGCTTGCCTTATCTAGAAATCCCCTCTGTTACACTTAACCGGCAACTGTTATCTTTCCTTCACATTGCATGCCCTACCCACTCCCATTTCTTCTTAAGCTCTACTATGTCCTTAACACGCGTTTGTTTCCTGACCTGCTCCGCTCTCTTCTTACAGGGCGTTACAGGGGTAGTCTGCATGGAGGCTTGAACTAAGGACTCCACTCCACATTCCGATGCTCTGATTCAATTGTTTATCTCCCCCTCGCTCTGTTTCAAGTCTGAAATTATATTTTGCGGATACCTGCGCTATCGAGCATTGTTCCAATAAGGCAAGCCTATGTCGACTGCTGCTACGCTCAAAGGCACGGAAACGCTATCATGCCCTCCCTTCACAATGCAGATACGCTGTTTTGCATGCACTCCTACACAGTGCGCAGGCTGTTAAGCGGACTTGTTCTGTGCGAGAATGCTAGAAAAAATAACCGCGCCTCGTACTTGTGCCTATCACCACAAGAAAAGAAAAGTAAATTCCCTCCGCCCCCACAAACAATGCGGAAAATTAGCACGTACCTTCGGCAGTTATAGTCCGTCTGCCATGGGCGAAAAGTTAAAAAATACGCTTGGGAGGCAATACGTTAAGGCAAAGAAGGGTGAATTGGAACAAAACAAATTATTCGGAAGAACCTAAATATTCCAAGTTACACATTCAAATCACCAGTCTGGACGCCATTCTTAAGTAGTACATTGAGAGAGAGAGAGAGAAAGAGAAGAGAGAGAGAGAGACAGAGAGAGAGAGAGAGAGAAATTTTATTTTGAAACCTGTGTCCAAAGGACTGCTCGGCTTCTTGGTTAGGTTACAGGGACTATAGTCCTGGCGTGTTTTAACGTGGCTCACAAGCGTGGTCCAATAGAGCTCTTCAAGCTCCTTAGGAGGTGTGAGCCATGCCTCCCAGCAGGTAGGGCGCTTTGTGGTAGGAATTGGTTGCAGGGAAGATCTTCTCAGGGTGCTTTGTATGTTTGGGCATGTCCAGAGGGTGTGTTCATTGTTGGGGAATTGGTCGCAGTGTAAGCATTTTGGTGTGGGTATGTCCCCCTTCAAGAATATTTCTTCGCCGTTTGACTGTAATAGCAAAAACGTATAAAAATGCCCACATAAATATTCCAAAAATTGAATCATCACCATCAAAGCCAACTCAGGTAGAATGCAGGACGAAGGCCTATCCTACTAACCTCCAACCACTCCTGCCGAGCGCTGCTCGAGTTCCTTCTTCGCAACCGAATTTCCTTATTTCTTCCCCCCATCGTGCTATTAGCCTTCCCCTTCTAGACTAGTCTCTTGATATCCACTCTGTAACCCTGGTGGTCCACTGGTAGTCATTTCTTCTCACTAAAGGGCCAGTCCATTTCATTTCCTTTATTTAAACTACGGTGTCAAAGAGTTTATTCCCTTATCCAGGAAGCTCGCTTCTGTGTCTAAGTGCTACTCCTATCATTCTCTGTTCCATGGCCCATTGAGCCGACCTACGTTTGCTCTCCACTTGTTTAGTAATTTTTACAATTATTTATCAATGTTACCTCCATATGTCATCACCGGCAGTATGCATTGGCTGTATATTATTCTTTTTAGTGATAGAGGCATCTTACGTTTGATTATTTGCGAGTGCTTGCCGGGTGAATCGCAGCCCGTAGCTTTTCTGTGCCGGATTTTGGTGTCGTAGTTGGGGTCAGTACCGACCCCAGCCTCGACGTCAGTACTGACCCAGCCACCTGTCCTAAGTAGTTGCATTCTTGTACTTGTTCTAGCGTTTCGTTTGATATGCTGAAGAGGGCGCTTTCGGCATGTTTATTCTTGATTGCGTTGGAGTTATTCATGCATATTTTTGGCCCAACAGCCATGTTTTCTGACTGTAATTCCTCAAGCATTTTTTGCGGGCTTTCGTGCAGAATTAAGAAGCCTATGTAGTTTGCAAACCTCAAATGATTCAAGTATTCCCCGTTTATCTTTAATACTCTGTTTTCCCAGTCAAGCTTTCGAAATACTTCTCCTCACATACTTTGAATAGTTTGGGGGAGATGGTGTTTCCCTGTCTTACTCTCTTTCGGATCGGGAATTTATAACTTTGCTTGTGGAAGTTTGCCCTGCCCGAGCATTCTTTATATATGTCTGCTAGAACTTTTATGTGGGTCTCCTCTATTACTTGCTATTTTAATGCTTCTAGCACGGCTGCGGTGAGTATGAAATCAAAGGCTTTCTCATATTAAATAAATGTCAAGTAAATGGGTTTAGTGTACTCTGCGGTTTTTTTATAACTTGGTTGACGACATGGGTGTGATCCATGGTTGAGTACCCTTTTCTAAACCCAGCCTGCTCTCTGGGTTGTTGCAAATTCAGGCTGCACCTCTGCGGCTAACCATAACTTTGGTAAACAGCTTGTAAGCCACTGAGAATTCATGCTGAATTTTTGCGCAGCGTAAGACTAGGACAGATAGAACAAGGGACACGAAGACCAGCGAAGATCTGTCCTAGTCTTACGCTGCGCAAAAATTCAGCATGAATTCTGAGTACCAACTAGCCCGCCTAACGGTGTTTTTAAAGCCACTGAGAGTAGGCTGATGTGTCTGGAATTTTGGAGGGCCCTAATATCTGCCGTCTTATGAATCCGATTAATGTTGACGTTTTTCCAGGCCATAGGCACTTTTTGAGTTTTTAAGCATTCCGAAAATAGTACAGCCAGCATTTCCAGTACAGTATCTGCTGACTCCTTCAAAAGATCCACGCTTATGCCGTCGTCAACCGCAGCTTTTCATATTTTTATGCCTTGGAGAGCCTTTCCAACTTCATCTTAGGTTACTAGTGAGGCATCGCAAGTTAAGCTTGTACGCTGAGTAGTTTACTCTTGTCTAACGCTACTGGCATATAGTCTGGTGTACAATCGTTCCCCTACCTTTATTAACTCATCCATGTTGTGCATGAGGTTTCCCTGCTCGTAACGAAGTAGGTACAGTCGGTCTATGCGGATGGCTAGCTTCATCTTAGGTGCTTTCAGGTTTCCTCCTATATCCAGCATTTTCTTTATGACCGCCGTGTTATATGCATGAGTTTCCTGTGTTTTACTTCTCTTGATAAATTTCTACGGCAGTGCTAATTTAATTTGATCCGCCGTACTTGGCAGTTTTATGTTCCTACGCTTCGCAATTAGTTCATTCGTTTTCTGAGTTTTCCAGATTTTTCCCCACATCACGGCCGCTCGATGGAATTGTTTTCATCGAGCGGCCGTGCCCATACGCTGCTGTGCCCACAGCTGCTGCTAATTCTGTGATTGCGTTGTCAGCTTGTCATTTAGCCTGTCGACACTTTAATCGTTTTTGTCTTTTAGAAGCGCCAATATGTTTTGAAGAGTTATTTTAAAGTCCTGCGTACTTTCGCTAAATGGCTTCAAGCTGGGTTTCTTACTTTTCCTGAATTTCCTTCTTTCTCTTTTGAGATTAGGCCTTACCTTGAGTACATCTATCTTATGATCGTTGCTCCAAATCTTGCTTAGCATCTCTCCATCCTGCACAATACCTGAGTTTCCACTTAAAATGAAATCAATCTTGTTTTCTGTTATGTAATTAGAACTTTCCAAGCGATTTCATATTATTCCTTTTGTTTACTGATTTGCTCCGTTATATTGCGTCATTTCCCTCCCCAAATCCCACCGGTGTATCTCTTCGACTGTTGCGGCTGTCTATTTCAGATTTTCTGTCTGACCTTTCCCCATTTCGTTCTTACGTACCTTTGTGTGACGTCTTCCATAACTATCGTGAATTGTTTTGTTCGCTTCTTCATTGCTGTTTCCACGTCCTCGTAGAAACTGTCTGCGGCTTCATCATCGGAGCTAGTTGTTGGTGCATAGGCTTCTACTATAATCGGTATTGCTTATTTAGTTTGATCACAACAGCTACGATTCTTTCATTAATGCTGAAAAACGCCTCCACGTTTCCTGCTATTATTCTGTGGAATTAAAATCCCATCCTGTGTTCTTTCTTCACCTGGGGTCCACTGTAGCACAAAAAATGCCCGATAGTCAGCTTTATGAAGCCGTCTCTTCTTCTAAGTTGACTTAACCCTATATTATTCCACATAACGGTCCAGAGCTGCTCTAGTAGTAGAGCTAAGCTTGTCTCTAGTAGTAGAGCTAAGCTTGTCTCGTTAGACAAGGTTCGTGTGTTGAACCTTGCGACGTTCAGGTTCCACAGACGGCCAGTCCAGACCATGGGGTTCTTAGCACCCACTGCTGTATAACTGGCTTTACCGCCCCCGTGGACAGGTGCTATACCGCTGCTGGGGACTGAGGGCCGAGAGTTGAGTTGGTCAGTCATGGGATGTGGCGACCAACTACTACACCAGGGTGGCCCCATCTCTTCCTGGTGAGGTAGTGCCGTTTGTGTGCCAAAGAGCCTTCCTAGCATGATTCAACCTTGCTGGATGATGGTTACTTGTGGAGCAGGCAGCAGTACATATCTGTATGTGTCGAGCTCAGAGAGACATACGAAGAAGAAAGAGTAAAAAAAGAGAGGAAAAGGAATGTGCGCTCAGCGAACGCTACCTGTATTTTATTTAGGCTATGGGACTGACTACCATTCGTAAAAATGTCCAACGTTTTAGCGATAAGTTTCGGTTGTCTAGAGCGGGTCTTTTCCAACAGGAGAGATGTATAGAGCGTTCAAGGCTGCCCGGCGCTAAGCTTGCAAAATCCCTTTTGTATACATTTATTAAGAAAAGAAGAGGAGTGAAATTTTAATGAATGCATGTATAAAATGCGCTGGTAATTTTTGACTGCTTACGTGATAATAACAATAATATTTTTCATATTAGTAATAACAACACAACCACTAATACAACAACAACTACTACTACTAATAACAACAAAAATAAGGATAATATTAATGATAATAGATCTCTGTCTCTTACCATCCCGTCCTGCACAGCCCGAGTTCAGTTTTCGCCTCCGAACTCGGTATCAGTCCCCAATTTTACATTTCGTAAATATTACAGTGGGAGCGCGTTAGCAAAAATCTTTGCTAATATAAATGAGATGTTGTGTCCACAGAATAGAAGTTTTGGTTTTTGATACGTACGTCAAAATTTCATACCTGATATGCTGAGTGAACGAAATATATTTAAAGATGGAGGCTGAATATTTTAGACCAATCAGGACACAATGATACTCTTATGATAAACAGTCGCCTGTCTTCACTTGCATAAATACGATAGGGTAACTGAGAGAATTGAGAAAACACAAAAATTCTTACACATTGAAAATGAAACGCAAAGAAACCTACGACAAACAAAATACGGCAAGAGAAGCACGCTCTTGCTTATTTTTATTGTTGTGCTCTTTGCGATGCAGTCTTCTTTTAAAACGATACATCAACTTGCCCCGCAGTGTGTCTTACAAAGACTCAATTCTTACTCTTGTGCGAGGAAATATTTACTAGAAAGCTGTATTTATGAAAACCATAGCGCTGCTTTATGCAGCATTGACTACTCAGATTGTATGAGAAAGGGCCACATGTACTGAACCTAAGCTGCTTCGTAGCTCGTAAATTTTCCCCGCTGGTTTGCGAAAGCGCGCGTTCAGCTGGCATCCACAAAAGGCGTTCACTAAAGCTGCGCTCGCAAAGCCCCTCAAAAGGATTTCAATGCCGTAGAAACACGAGCATAAGAAGAAACAAAAAAGGGAAGACCGGGCGATAGTACACATATCTTGTACATTGCGACCTTTTCTTATATGTGGTGCCCTGAATGCCTTGTGTACTTGTTGTTCTGCCCGCGTATTTTGCATCTATAAACCCGTCTTACTCCAGTCCAACCATGGCCCATATCAAGCTTTTGCAAAGCCCGTACTCTCTGCCCCCGGAACTAACCCCAGTGCCAACACCTCCTGGTGCAACACTTAGCGTGAAGTTACAGCAGCCGATCCGACGTAATCTACACAGATGCGGGCAGTTACCCAGATAAACAAACTATGGTGGCAGTGGTAACATCTAAGAACGCCCTCATCACCACCGCTTCTATTCGGACAACTTCCTCCCTGGACGCTGAAGAATTAGCTATTGCGCTCGCCCTTACCCAAACCACCTCCAAGATTATATTGACGGATTCGCAAGCCGCCTGCCGCCGGCTCTTGTCGGGAAGGGTGGCCCCCGCCACATTCCGACTTTTGAATGAACATCCGCCTGCCCATCGGGTGGACATTGTGTGGACTCCCGCCCACTCTGCACTGACGGGCAACAATTTTGCTCATCAACAGGCTCGAGACCTCACTCACCGAGCCGCTGAGACCGGGGATGTTTCCGCACCTGTCCTCACCTACCAAGAAATCACCCAATACTACCGAACCACGAGACAGACCTTCCCCAGTCCTCACACATCTTTGACCAAAAGCCAAGATATCACGCTCAGGCAAATTCAAGGAGGTACTTTTCCGCACCTCATTCGTATGCATTTACTCTTCCCTGCACAGTACTCTGATAAGTGTAAATTCTGCCACGAACCAGTAGCTCTGACACACATATTATTCGACTGCACAAAAAACTCGGACCTTCCGCCCCTGAACCCGTCCCCTTCCCGTGAGCAGTGGGAGATACTGCTGTCCAGCTGTCGACCTGGGGACCAGCTCTTGCTTGTGACCAGGGCTACGGCAGCCTGGACAGCACATGGGCTCCTGGACTGAGGAACCACTCTCGCATTATTGCTTAATAAAGTTGTCTCATTCTCTCTCTCTCAGGTTCCATTGACGCGTTCAATATTGTGTGCAACAAGTAGAAGACTATAACTACCTTGGCCAGATGGTCAGTGCTGACCGCCACCAGAAAAAGAAATCCGTAGCAGAATAGTACTGGTTGGATTGCACTTGGCAAGCACTCGCAAATTATCAAAAGTAAGCTACCTCTATCCCTAAAAAGAAAGGTATTGAATACATGCATCCTGCCGGTGATGACAAAAGGAGCAGAAGCTTGGCGCCGCACTAAGCAACCAGACAGCAAACTGAGATCCGCCCAACGAGCCATGCAGCTAATCATGATACGGGCACCGCTTAGGGACAGGAAACGAGCAACATGGATTTGGGAGCAAACTCGAGTAGACTATATCATGGTTCAAAATATTAAAAAGAAATGAACTGGGCTGTCCCTTAAGTACGATTAACTGACAACAGGTGGACCACGAGGGCAACACATTGGGCCTCCTCAATTATCAGTCCCGGATCGTCCACAGACTGCCCGAGACGCGATCCGGCTCTCGTTTTTCCCATGTATTCCTATGAGGCTTCCGGTCCGAGGACTGCCCTCGGATTGTTCAGGGTTGGTAAATCGAGGAGGGGCCAATGGACACCGATAGACGGGGCAAGACAAAGGAAAAGACCATTAAGTCGATTGAGAGAAGAAATAAGAAAGTTCGGAGGAAAAGAATGGACACGGGAAGCGCGGGACAGTAGCTGGTGGAAGTCAATGGGAGAGGCCTTCGTGCTGCAGTGGACGTAAACAGGCTGTCGCTGCTGCAGCAGCATCAGCAGCACCAGATGATGATGATGACGATGTTGATGATATTGTGTGAATCATAAATAAAACACAATACCTGGCCACCAGGGAAGCAGCCACAAAAGAAGCGCGCTCTAGTCCGCAGCCTCCGTTCTCTTAAAGCTTATGATGAAGAAGTGTACCAGAAGCATGGATAGTGATTTAGAAAACAAAAGTGAGTTCAATATCATGGTCGTAGGCTTAGCGTCGACATCGGCAGAAGACAGGTGGACGACCATACGTAAAAAAAAACCCTCTTGCGTTCTCACTTCCTGACATGATCAGAAATACTCTGCAACTTGTTAGGTCCAGATTGCTAGGAAGGATCTCACGTTATAGCGGCAAGAATTTGCGGCTGTGGTGGGGTGTCCCGTGTTTTTGTGCGATATGGACGCTACACAAATTTCAAATAACTGCACCTTTACATCTTTGCTTCGTTTTTCACACCCGTATTTTTGCTTATGAGCAAAAAAAAGATGTCTTATATAACTCAATTGTGTGATGTATTAGGTTTCACATTTGGTTGAGCTAAAATAACCTCGGCAGCCTTTAAAAAGCGCCTCTTGTGTGGAGTCGTGTCACGAATACTTCTTTGGTTCTAAGATAAGTCTAATGGTCATGTTGTGGTTCATTGTCGTTGTCTTTTCAGCAGTTGAATTCCCCAAAGTAATTAGCATTTGGTGATGGGACACTCTGTTCGGGCTTTATTTTCTACCATAAAAAATGGCAATTAGGTTTGGATTAGGGGAGCAGCCAAGGATTGAAGTGCTATAAATGAAGCCGCGGCGCGTCAAGTGAAACGCCAGCCGTAAGAGAACGACTACAAATAAAGTAAGACTGCAAACATTTCTTCTGGTGTTTCGTACGTTTTCCTGCTTAACTATTACCACCCAGCATCATCCTTCTACATCGTTTTAGGAATTTCAAAATTAAACAAAATAAACTATCGGTGGATAGTTATTCCTCCCGCATCGTTCGCTCCACAACCTTCCGTGAAATCCGCTAAATATTACTGAGCGCTTGTCGCATTTAGGGGCATAAGTGGTTTATTATTAATTGTGTTTTCAAACCTTCACGTGTATTTCGTAGAATAAAACACATAGTGGGATCAGATCCTGTCGTTAACTTCTCCCGTCTGCTGTAAAAACGCAATCCAACGTAATACCGGCTGTTATATTCCAACGCAGTCCACAATCCTACGCAATCCTCTGGCGATGTGGAGTCTCCAGCTTCACGTACAAATTATCGGGCCTTTTTTCGGTAACTGGGCTACAGAGTAGCATGAGTTACGCTGGAGTTTGTCAAAAAAAGCACTGCCCGATTAAATACGGTAGTCATTACAGGCAGTCAAATCTTCAAACCGTTTGCACCCGTAAGGCCTACCTTCCGAGTCGGCTAATTGCTTCCACTGGCATGTAGAGGATCAGGTCGTTTAACACACTAATCAACAAAAGTTTTCCGACCTAACTACGCGAAGCGAAGCTAAACCATGCAGTCTGTGTTTCGTAATAACTGGCCATTAAAAGGAGAGCACAATGGTCATTACGGCCACGCAGGATTGGGGAGGTCATATGTAGTTGCACCATCCGCTTTCCGTGTTCTATTCTGCCTCACATTGCCAGCTGTCGTTGGGCAAACTTCCCGAGAACGCAAAAGCAAAATTACGCACGGCATTTGAACAGCCAGAGGTCAAAAATTTCGCTGTAGTGCCAGGGAACGTTGCAATTTACGTGAACTGACGTCCTGAGTTATATCTGCCATTTTCCAAACGAGTGTCTTCGCTCATCAAGCATCCGTAGGCTGTTTTGCGTTATTCACAAAAGGTTGACGTTTTTAATCATTCCTTTGTTGTCAAAACTATTGTGAACTGGAATAACCTTGACCTGCGAGTGCTTGTGGAACGATATACCATTGATTGCTTTGCAAAAAACTTGGAAAGATTTCTGAATTACCACGTGTAACTTCTGTTTTTGTTCCTTGCACTGGTTTGTGTACCTTTTTGTACATATGATTGGCGTTCATGATGTACTTGCCCACTCCTGTCACAGCCCGTAAAGACTAAGCATACCTGCGTGAAATCTGCGCGATATTGAAATCTGCGTAACGACGTCGGCATGGAGTATCTACGTGGGAGCATAACATCCCCTTGTTGTCATGTTTTGCACGTGGCCTTTATCAGAGTGGAGGCACAGGCAGGCTACGCAGCAAAATATTAGGCGACACAAAAGTTCTTATGAAAACTACTGATGTTTCACCTTACTTAAAGGGAAGGTGAAGCGGTTTAAGAATTAAAAGAAAAGTTGACTAGCAGCAAGTACACATGGAATAGTTCCCGTGTAAGAAATAATTTTGCAATACATGCAATAGAAGCGGCGCAATACGGAAATAAAAGTGACCCGATGGTCCGCCCCCATCTCGGCGCGCGATGCCAGAAGACCGAAGAGCGGAGGCCAAAAACCGCCGGAATACGTCATACCAGGACTTCCGGCCGGATCGGCCGCCTCTGCCATGCTCTTTTCGCCGTGTTTCCTATAGATTTTCGCCAGAAGGAAGAATGTTAATTGTTGTTGTTGTTCTTGATAGCACTCATTTGTACAATTTTCGTGTTCAAAAAGTATACACGAACGCCAAACGAGGCATATTTTACCATGCCGTATTCCTAAGCAGGATAATACCACGCCGGGATGTTTTATAACATACGGAAGCGACAGCCGAGGTGGCTGTGCTTGATGACAGAGAATATACTACACTACGGTAGATACTTTGTAAGACGGTCCAATGCGTTTTTTCTTTTTTTTTTTGATGCGACAGACATGAATGTTCACATTAGATGCTCGATTTAGGAAGGATAGTGAATACTGCTGTACTTTGGCCTCAGATGTTTCGCATGGAGGTGGACTGCGGACTTTGACTTAATTCAGTTTGCAGGGAGAAAGCTTCGCTTTTGAAAGTATTGTGTAAGTTTGTTAGCGTGATCTTCCAGAGTGTCCCCTGTTGGGCTAACCAAGGGCAGGCTATGTTGGTTCAGGAAATCCCTGTTTCGTTAAAGGCGTCGGTTCTCTTTCCCTGATGAGCTTAGAACAGTGTTCAAAAACCAAATTTTTGGCAAAACTAAAACAAGGTGCCAATCCTGATAGAAGTCCTCTCCTGGCTAATAGGTAAACAGTATTCCTACAAGGTAAAAGAACCAAGACCACACACATTACTTCTTTTGCAAGTATACCTGCCACGAGAAGGTAATATTCGTCAGGAATGAAAAAATACCGCTCCGAACAACCACCGTAAGTGACTGCGGGGGCCTAATTCTTTCCCCAAGATTCTGTGTGCCTGCATATAATAACCTGTCAAGCACTTGGCGCCGCTGCACCTCAACTGTGCTCCAGCGACAGTCGTTGATATATATAACGATAGGACTAAAAAAAGTGGGAGCGAAGAGTAAATATATGGCCTTTGTCCGACTAGTGCGGTAAATGCTTAAATCAAGAAATGCTGAAACAGGCCAACAATATATTATCACAAACGTTTGGTGATTGTTACCTAACGTAACGTAACTACAACGTAACTGCCTTGTCCGACTGGTCTGTTAATTGTAACGAGGTGGCCGTAATATTGTAGCAGAATGCGCAACGCACACGCGAAAATAAAGCCCTACTAGAGCCGATAATGCTGCGGAGGCACCAGTATGCTACAATGTTTTCAGAATAAATGCAAGTCAAGTAGTAAAGCCCCAACCACATGGAGCGATTTGGCGAGCGACTTAGGGCGCGACGCGACTAGCGACGAACTACTTTTCGCCGCGCACCAAGTCGCTCATCGAATCGCTCGGTTCTGGGTCGCCAGAAACAGTCGCTCGCCTCCCGGAAGTGGCCTCAGCGACTAGCCAATAGGAGAGCCCCTACGTAAGCACGCAACCTCCGGTTTTGAAAGAGAACGGGGGGAAGATTTTGCAAATCCACGCAGACGACGTTTGCGGTGCAGCTGCAAAGAAAGCTTTGCGTGGCAAAGCTTGTGTACACGCTGAAGCAGAAGCAAGAAGTTTCCCGCTCACACTGGGTGAGACCCGTGTGGGAAAAACGACGTCAAGAAAGCGAATTCTTCACGGCGTTCATGTTGGAGCCGAGAAACGAGGCGCAGAAGGAAAAGCGTGCGCTATCGCTAACCCAAACCAGTTTTAGAGATGCAATGAAGTGCAAAAAGCAAGGTAGAAAGGCGTAATACTTTTTAGTCATGCTTTTTATGACAAATGAACACAAAAAAATGTTTGCAAACATCCAGCGTACCAAGCGCGTTACTATGCGCAGTGCGGAAACATTGAAATCGCCATCCTCAGTCGCATGCTCAGTCGCTCGAGCCGTCGCTGTCATGTGGTTGCCTCGGCGAGCGACTTTGGTTCGGCGACTGCGGATCCTAGTCGCGTCGCTCGTCGCGTCGCTGGAAAAATCGCTCCATGTTGTTAGCGCTTAAGACGCCGCTCATCGAAGTGCAGCTAGCGATCGCGGAGGCGCCTTAGCGCCGCTGCCCAAATGGCACGCGCGCGCGTGTGGGTGTGTGTGTATGGGGATGAGTAAGGGGGGTGGGGTGGGCGGCAACAAACAAAGGAAATTCGGAAGCAGAGTCCGCTTGTTGGTTTATGCGTGTCACGGCAACGTATGTCTCGCATATACGTTTACAGTGCAGGTACGCCATATTTTCGCGCGCAGAGTCCGCTTGTTGGTTTATGCGTGTAACGGCAACGTATGTTTTGCATATACGTGTACAGCGCATGAACGCCATATTGTCGCGCATTGCACGTACGTGCTTTTCGCTGGTACATTGCTTATAATACCAGGATTAATCTTGGGCATAAATGGTTTCGTATATAGTAACAAACAGATCACGCAGTACCTAATATTAACATAAGGAATAGAAACCTTCTATGCTGGTTGCCCAGTTCAGAAATATTCTGACGGAACCCTCTAGCCGACGCCACAGTCACTGCTTTGGGGTTCTCGGTCGTGTAAATCAAATTCATGCTCTAAGACACCTGAACCACCAGCACGGGAAGTTGTAAAATAAACTTGCAGTCATGTGCGAACAATAAACTGAAAGCTAAATTGCTGGAAAGGGAAGCGCCGCTGCCGTGCGATCGTTTCCAATGCTTCCGACAACCCGGCGGCTGAAGGGTGTCCTCCTTTGACGTCATGACGGGCGCAACCAATGAGAGGCGTCAAAGACGAAGAGGGCGCGTCTTTCAAGCGGGACCGCCCGTTTAGCAAGATGAATGCCGGTTAACCTGATTTACGGTAAAATTCAATGTGATACTCGGAGTCAGCGCGCAAGAAACTATATAACTGTGCCTCTAACTCAATTTTTTTTGCAAAGCGCTCCAGCTTCCCTTTAAGGATTGCACAGAATTCGCACCTGTTGCAACAGCTTTGTACGGTGACTGCAGCTCTGTAGTGATGAAATGAAAGGAGTTTACTTAATGAATCGTACACAGTTCGCAGCGTTTCGGACAGCTTTTTGGGGTGTCTCCGTCTAATTTCTGCTTTTACGTACGGGCCAGACAAGCCCTTTTGCCCGTTACACTCTTGATTGAAGGCAGCAAATCAACCATGGCGATTTTAAGCTCAGTGCTTTGGCAGGGTGCGCCTCGGCTAAATCTTAAATTAGTTTTTTCCGACGTCAATTTGTACGGTTTTCTGAGCGATAAGATGACCGGTCTCGTTTAGGACAATTGGCAAAAAAAAAGGGACAAGTTAACACCATTATTACTATCTGCTTCTGACAACATTCCACAAATTACGTGGAGTGAAATTTTAATGTCAGAGTTCAGCTATATTTCAACCTTCCGAAAGAGCTCTAGCCATCAAGACTTTCTCATAGTTACGCCACTATGCGGTTGTCCCACAGACCTAGCTACGCTTGCAGCGAAGGAAACGAGGTGAAAGTGAGACATTCCACAAAGGCTGATGTACAGTCGGTAAAACGCTTGTCTATAACAGCGATTTCAACTTCAACCAGCTACATCCGGAAACTGCCGAAACATACTCGTTCCAAACATGCCGGAGGAAAAAGCGAAGGGCTAAGACCTCAGTAACCCGCAGCAGTTTTATTCAAATCCCGCTCCGGCGGGGCAGGATAGGGCTGAGAGTACGAAAGCTGTGTTATAGACAAGCCATTTACCGGCTGTACGTGCTACAAAAAAGCCGCCGAGAATTTCGGGTTTTTTTTGTTCTCTCGTAGCGTGCTGAAACGGGCGGCAAGTGTTCTTAATATGCCTTATTCGTGGGTCGTATCCCCAAATTCCGGTTCTCCAATAATTTAACCACAAGGTAATTTCGACGTGTGTCACGGCACGCTGTCACACCCAAACACAATACCACAAAGCACAACCGCCGCATCTCTCTCGACGTCTGGACCCAGAAAACAGCGCCGTTTCACCCCACATCTGCATTCGTTGTGGCGTCATTAAAAACCTTGCGTTCTTAAATGTCAAGAACAGACGCCGTCTCGCGTTTCGGCAAACGACACGAGCATAACTTACGCAAAACCGAGAATTTAGTTGAAGCAAGCACAAGAAAATGATGACAGAGTATTGATTAGAGACGCGCACAAAATGAAGGTGCTGTTGTTATCATTCGGGCTGACGTTCACCCGCTGAGGTGGCCCGCTTCACCACTCAGGTAAGAATGCCACCCAGAGCATGCCGTCCATCTTATCCACATCGTACGATCCTTAAATGAGCGTGGGCGTATCTCCAACACATCGTGTTGGTGCTTTCAGGCGTTACTACGCATTAAGCGTCTTACGTCGGTAGAACGCCAAATGAATGACGACTGTGTGTTGTGTGGTTACCATCCTGGCTTGGTGGCGTTGTCTTTAGGGGTGACGGCACTTGCGCTGGGAGCAGTCTCCCGTGTACACAGTGAACACAGCTGTTGTGCTCGTGTCAGCACCAGGCGGCGCTCACGCCGAAGCCGCACAGACAACTTGCGACGCCAACAACAACAGACAAAAGCGTACATACAACCCCGGAGCTGCGTAAAGACGCTCTTGCGACAACTTCTCAGGCGTGAGAACGAGAAAGCGTATAGTGGCAAAGTTATCATCAGACAAAGTGCGAGGAGAAGTGAGCAACGTCTGTGCGCATGCGCCGCTCCCGATATACAAGACTGTTGCTGCTACCCTCAGCTGTTTATGGTATAGAAACTGCGGTCACACTAGCCGGCGAAATTTGCTCAAACAGAAACACACACAGAAACGCAGCTGTGCGCCCAAGCACATTCTTGCCGCTATGAAGACCTTTTTCTGTCTTATGGAATATTCGTAGTACGGCACGCGGTATTCGGCATTAACGGGCGATGGAGCGAAAATATTTTTAAAGGTCAATTTGTCGTAGGAATTTTCGTAATGGTGGAAAGAAAGTAAAATTCTAGCTCAGAGCTTACAATCTTGTGTGTTTCCAACTGCGCTAAGGCCCATCTGTATGTTCATGCTTACATGCGCTGGCGGTTTAAGTAAAGACCGGTAATCTAGAATAGCACATTAGAAAGAACACTGCTGCGGTTAAAAAGTATGGGGAAACATCGTTGACAAAATATCCGCTGTTCAAAACGGAGATGTTTTGAACAAAAATTAGAAAAGAGATCTAAAGTGTTCACGGCCAACTTTCGGCGTGCTATTGTAAACCAGACATTGTCGTAGGTAAAAGTGAAAGCAAATCTTTGTTGACAAAGTGTGGTATTCTCGTGTTTGTCCGTTTTGAAAACGCCCGTTTTGCCTCCATCTTGTTGTGACGTACTTCCAGTTGTAGGCGCGCTTTGGGTTGACTTCTGCGCAACTATTTTTGTAAACGCATTTTAGGCGACTAAACCTATTTCAAAATAACGTTTATGCGTTTGTTGTTCCGCCAGCGAACCATCAACAAGGCGATGAAAAATCGTCTGCTCCCAATCGTCTGTTCCTAGCAGCCCCGGCCTATAGTTTCGCCGTACTTGCATGGCGTCACAACACATCGGGGTGTTCGCTTTTAGCCAATCAGGGCTTGCTTAAAACGGAAACGTTTGAAATGGACACAAAACGGACAAAACACGAGAATGCCGCCCCTGTGGAATGCGGGAGGAGCAAAATTTCTAGCTCAGACATGCACTTCGTTGATGGTATTAAAATACTGAAATGCCCAGACATCGCTCACGGTTCTATTTTCAAGAAACGTTTTAAAGACGATAGTATTTCTTGGGCTACTTAAGCACAAAAATTTTGGTCTGTCTGTATGCCTGTGTGTCTCTTTGTTCGTCGCTTCAGCTGGCAAACCGAAAGGTAAAATATTTCTTGAACGGGATGTTGATAGAGGTAGTGTTAAGTCCGGTGGCGACATTGATACTTGTCAACATTGTTCAGCAAAAAGAAAACATCATGCATATTTGAAGCAATGCATCAATACATAAGTGGTATTCCCAGTGGTCCTGAGATTATAAATGCAAGGCTGCTCGAATTGCGGTAAAATATTTAAAATAAATACGCATTGAAAATAATCTTTTGACACGAAAATACAAAAAAGGAGCACCAGACGGTGTCCTAAGACGTCCAAAAGTAAAGAAAGGTTCCAGTACACGGCGGAGAAGCTGTGGAACGCGAGGATTTGAATATTTTGAACAAACCTCTACCGTGTTTATTGTTGGAGGAGCGATATGGAGGAAAAGCATAATAAAGGTGGACGGGAAAGAAAATGGACACATTCCCTGCCAAGGAGGAGGGGGGGGGCGAGAGAAGGCTATCTTCTTTCAACCACATTTGCACCGAAGTGAGGAGAGATACGCGGCGTATTTTTTTATACAACACATTAACTCCCGTGTTCGTGACTGACAGCAATCGCGTTATCCGTCACAAAAACAGATAAGTACGCAACGTTTTTTTATACATCAAAACGTTGTTTCCTAACAGCCCAACCATCTTTTGTCAACCAAGGAAGTTCTGCTAAATTATCTTTCAGCAGCCCAGTCCGCCTTGGTGAGAAGATGCGACAATATCTTCCATCGCTGTCCTGTGTCACAGTGCTCTCTTGCTTGATGCGCAAAAGAAAGAAAATGAGTAAAGGATGCGACACTTCTCGTATGGATATACCATGACTATTACATGACTTTAGTTAGAAGTTTTAGTTTAGATTAGTTTAGTTTTAGTTAGAAAGCTCTTCTACCCTCTTCATTTCATTTCGCGAATGTAATATGAAACTTCAGCAACGTTCGACAGCCACCAAAGAGCCAGCCATACTCCTGGCACCGTACTTTGGCACACACTGGCACTCCTGGCAAACGCTTAATTCTAGGAAAGGTTTCACACGCACACACGGTGTTTACCGGAGGTGATGCGTTGTAAAACACTTAATGGGCAAAATTCTGAATGGCTTCCCCCGATATTGCGCGGTTTGCAGAGCCAAACCATCCGCCAACTTTTTCAAAAACTTAGTTACCAACTAATTGTGTAAAAGGAAAGGAGTGTTTGCTTCCAACTGACCTGGAGGCTGCTGAGGCGGCGTCCAAGAGATCGTAGTTACCAGACGTCTTCCGGAACGCGGTGGGCCACATATTCCATTGCGTTAGGCCTCTCGAATTGAGTGTTAGTAAATGCGGGCAGCACCCGTGAGCAAATAGTCTGGCACTCATTCACATCACTTGGTAGGCACACCAACCTTGGCAGAGGAGCACTTGGTCAGGTCGATGGTCAGTCTCGCTGAAACTATGCACTTCCGTTGTAAGCGACCTTCTCCTACTGAATCCTTGCGCCTTCTTTGTACGTGCTCTGAATTCAATGATTACGTGTACGTAATCATTGAAGCCTACTTGTAGACCGCCCGGTCTTCCTGGGTGCTGACGCCTTTTTAGCAGGTTTCCCGGTTAGGCTTAATCACTGCGCCGTCTCTGTGGGTTGCCTTCGTCTGCTAAATCCTTCTACCCCCTTCGTTTGTTGCCCGCCCTCTGCGATTCCTTGCCGCTTCGTTGATGATTGCCTAGCCTGGGGCCACAGTCTTGAAGATTGTTTGGTGTCGCCGGTTACTTGCCCATCATTTAAAGACGAAAGATAAGTGAAAGATTGCTGATTACTGCTATACGTGAACCTGCCTTGTAAGTTACTTGGTCTCGCTGGACCCTTGCCCTTTCGTAGACGGTTGCCTATCCTTCATTGTACTGTGCATGCTTTTACGGAATTATAACACCTCTTTTATGTCCTCTGTTTATCCTAGCCTCTTTGAAAGCCGTCGCACTGCGCGAATCCTTACTCCTTTTTTCGAACCTGACATTAACCAGCCACGATAAACTTGACTAGAGTGTATTGTTGAGCGGGATATAAGACGACAAGGTTCGGGACTGGAGCTTGTCAAGAGAAGGAGGGTTATGGACAAAGACAAAAGCTGATTAACAAACAGTGCCGCTGTTCTAAAGGCTAAAACAGCGTACATAAAACCGATACAAAAACGCCAAGCGCTTTTGCAAGGCTTCAGGACAGGGCCGAGGAAACTGGGAGTTTGGGATCGCTAGTCACGACATGTAGCAACCATTTTTCTGTTCACAATGGCCGCTATTTTTATACTGCTGAGCCACCAGCTTTCCAAAGATACCCTTGTATCAGAGCCTCGGTCACTCACGGTGACACCTAGTCCGACGGCCAACCTGCTACGTTCGAAGCCATTGCATAAGTAATGGTCACACAAGACGTAATTCCGCAAAGCAGAATACTATCCTCATCCAGTAAGTATCTTGGCAAGACACTGGGTCTGTAAACAGGAACTATTAGCGCGAAAGAAAATAAAACGAGTCAAAGTAGCAGAGCGAAATATACCGCGTACTTTTCTTCCGTGTTTTAGGGCAAATTTCTAGAAAGGAGTGCATAGATTAGGCGGGAGTATAAGCTCAGACAGTTCATTTCATTCACATTAGGATTTATCGTTATTTTACGACCGCTTGTATTCTTTATTTGCCGGCTTTATATCTCTAAAAGAACGAATAAGACGTCACACTTGCAGTGCAACTTCTTGAGTTATCTCAAAAGCCAGCAACCCTCCTATTTTTAGACCACTGTCGGGGGCTGTTGAAGCCATTGGGGGAATGTTAACAAAGAAAAATACCCGGCTTTTATGGAACCTCTCAAGTAGATTGACGCTAATGCCGATATATGTTTTCCATGCCGAAGTAGCGAAATAAGTTTATCCGTTCCATCGTAAACTTCAGTTAAACTTATTCATGTCCAATCACACTCTCTTTCTGTCCCACAATAAAACTAAGACGTCGTCTCCCGAGGTTTATTGAAGAAATAAGCGAAACATGAATCAAGTTCAGTGCCCTTAAGCCCCGCTAAAGTAACCAGAACATCTCGCAACAGAAAGTTTGAGGTTTGAATTTCGCTTCAGTAGTAAGGAGCTTATATCGATGCTAGACCTTTTTTCAGTTTGACAGCTTATATAGAATGGATCCAAGTCAAAGTCATTTACCTTGTTTTTCCTGAGTAGGCAGAACTTTTATAAAACGGTGCAAAGCGCTTGACGTTCACAGGATGTACAGTATACAGATCGGTGCAAGTCAAACGCAAAAAAACTTTCCTGACTTTTAAAGTACGCAACCTTTGTTGAAAGACGTAATTTCTTTGCTAGACGTGTTTATTTGTTGTTTGTTCCTGCAGTTTGAAAATACAGGGTCGCTACAGATTCGAAACGATCTAGTGACGTCGTGCCTTCGTGAGTGACGCAGTCGGACTGTTACGCAGTAAACGTGAGGTCAGTTGTCTCAATTTTTTTTTCTCTTCTCGTAACGCTTGTTTGGGAGTCATGAAAGGAGCCTCGTTTTACCTGTGGTCCTTACTATGCACATCCCCGACATAACGCCTAAATTCTCTGGCCTTAGAAAACGAAAGGAAACTATTCGAACCAAAATCCGGCGAAAACTTTCTGCTTGTCGGTTGATTTGAAGAACACCCGAGGAGTATTTGCAGCTTCCGCTGTTTGAAACATGCACCGGTGTAAATACGTTCTTGACTGTCGTCCACGCTGTCTATACCAGCAGTTTTCGGGAACCATACGCTGGCGCCTGTTCCGACTTGAAAAGACGTGTCACGCGTGTCACTGCAGGGCTTACCCCGGCACCGCGCCACCACGACGAGACATGAATCGCTGTCACTCCAAATACCACAGCGGCGGCTCGTCTCTCCGAGTCATGACGTAACCGCAGAAACGTTGAGCGTGCGCTTACGTCACGTCCTTGTCGGTCCGCGGTTAATCCGTGTGATTCCTTGGGACGCCCCCGTTGACCCGGAAGGTGTTGAATTTCACGGCGTCGGCGCTCACGACCACACATACACGCACGACGCGGCTTGAATTCACTCGTAAGCGCGTACACGTCACACACGGAGGAGGGAACGGGATAGGAGCGCAACACATGTGGCTGGAGTGCCGCGCAGGCGTGCGCTACTTGCCGTATATTGATGGCCCTATTGTGAGTCGCAGAAAAGCGAACGCGCCTGCCGGTTCGCTTGTGGGTGCCAGCTGTCGCTATCGTGGCGGCGAGCTTGCTGTGGAAAATAAAATGTAGCAGCAAAAAGAAAGCACTTAAAAGCTTCCATAGTAAAAGAGAGGGAGGAGGAACGCACACTTCCCTGCACAGTAGCATCCAGGTGGTGTGTTCTACATGTATTACTGTTTAAACAATTTTGATGGTTAGCTCCCTGCGTTTTACTCCCCGTCAATCGAGTAGCAGCCGAAAAGGTTTGTTATTCTTTGCTTATAAGTGACAAGACATCGGGAAGGAGCGAGCTGCTGGTTTTGGATGAACTGTTGTGGCAGCCGCAAGGCTCTGTGAATTGATTCTATTGGCTCCGCGTTTGATGCGGCGCAGATGGACGTTTTCTTATTAATAGCGTGCAGACGGAACCTCGCCATAAAAACAGGCAATGCTCTATAGACAAAACAAGTTGTTTTGAGCTGCTTTAAGTCGTCTTTCATAGATAGAGAGAACAATTTGGAACTTCTTGAACAAAAAATTTAGCTTCGGTTCTAAGGCAGTTTTTCTTCCGCAAGAATAAACCCCGTTTTCTTTCATAATGCGAAATTATTCTTGTTACTTGCAAAGTAGTAAATTTAGCTATACCGTACGCACCCACAGCCCGAAATGATCTACAGCCCGAAGTCCAGGTGAGGGCGCTTGCTAACATTTGTTCGAATATTTTGAGCATGTGGGTTAGACTTCTAGGAGATATCACAAGGTGGTATGCTGACCACGTACGAGGGTTATATTGCGAGACATACATACATTTGTAAGGATAAAATATGGATTCGACCCGACGCTTCTCGTCTGAACACGTTCGCTGCGTACGGTTTTCACATAAGCTTGATTCCCCTGCGCGCCACGTACCACGAGTAGCCTTGCGACGCACGGGAGACGTTAAAATACGCCCTTCCGATTTCTATATATCAACGCCAACGCTCATGTTTTGAAAGTTTTGCACCTATTTCAAGTAACCGCGTGCCTCAACGCTAATGTCACCCTGGTCCCACCCGTAACAGTCAGTGCGATTTCAAACCGTGTAACTCTCCCTTATTACACAACACGCCACTCACGTTGTATTCAGTAGCAGCTGAAAACATACCCTCCGCTTCGAATGTCATAGCTACATTGCCTAAGCGCTAGCTTGTGACATGCGAGATCCACTAATTCATCCCGGCTAGGATACGTGCACAACATTCTTTTCTCTTAACAGCTGGGATGCGAGAGAATCTTGCACCTAATAGCGAATTATAATACTTCCAGCAATCCCTTACAAAAAAGCCATAAACAGGGGCCTCAAATTGGCGGCTATTTGTTCAATCGTATTATCACACTGCAACCGTACCAAAACAGCCGCTCTACTACTCGGAAAGAGAGCAAAAAACGAGGCTCCAGAACAATGCCGGCGAAGACAAAGCACTCTTTTTTGCTGTATTCGCTCTCGTGTGTCGTTTCTTTCACTGGTTGTTTTAGGTAACCACAAACCGACTCGGCGAAGTATGTGCGTTGAACTACGACGCTTTACGAGGGAGCGAAAGCAATAAAAGTTCATTAAATATTCGTATGAATTGTGAACGTTTGTGCCGTTCTTTGCATAATGAATTCGATTTCAAGTTCATGAGCGGTATAGACACACGTAGGTACAAACGCGGAAGCTGAGTCAGAGCTGAATATATAACAACAGCAGTTTGGCTCGGGTTATTTGCGTTCGTTATTTATAACGCACGTGTCTTCTTTACTCTTTCCATCGCTCTGGTTTTCACTAGATGAAAGTAATTGTAGTTTTTCCTCACGGAGTTATTTAATACGAGACTGTTTGGGCCAGTCGAAATACGTTCATCTTGCCAGAAGATAAAAAAAAGTGAAACTGAGAAAGAAGTCAAGAAAGAATGCCTGGAACCCTGCGTATACTCTTTACTCCTAGACGGCATTATCCTTGATCGCTCCACTTCCAAAATAGGTGAAATACACGAATGCGGCAATATCCCTCAGCCGGCGCGGGCTCAGCACATTTTCCCGTACAATGGCTCTAAAGCGACCGAGTCGGTACATTTCTTGGTAAAATGCAAAGCCGAACTTTGACAAAACAGAGGACAAGGAGGATTAGACACGCCGCCGAATATTAACTGAAGTTTTACTATGAAAACACACACACACACACGCACACACACACACACACACACACACACACACACACACACACACACACATACACGCACACGCACACACACACACACACAACCACACACACACACACACACACACACACACATATATATATATATATATATATATATATATATATATATATATATATATATATATATATATATATATATATATATATATATATATATATATATATATATATATATATACGGGACGAGGGACTCGGTAAAGATACATATCAAGCACACGTCATTCGGCCCTATTAAATATTTCGAAAAAAGCCGAAGAGCACTGGCAATGACGACTGCAACCTTGATATGTATCTTTACCGAGTCCCTCGTCCCGTATCTCTCTGTTCTGCTACATGCATTACGAGGCACTGGTTCCAGCAGTTCGGATATGCCAATTGCTAACCCCGACCTCCGACCACGTTCTACGTGGCGGCCGCTGGGAAAGAAGACGTTCTACGTCTCCCGCGGTAGTCGATGGGCGGCGCTAGTTGACCGGCATCAGAGCTCTTGTAAATATAAACCCCCGCTTTAAAGTCGAGAGAGAAGCCGCTGTGGGGATAGCGTAATGGCGAACGCACCGCACCGGTTATGCGGAGATGTGGGTTCGAGTCCCGCTCCCGGAAAAACGGCGGATTTTTTCTCGACTTATATTTTCGCTTATTTATCAATGAATCAAAGAAACGTGACAAGCACACGTCATTCGGCCCTATTAAATATTTCGAAAAAAGCCGAATAGCACTGGCAATGACGACTGCAACCTTGATATGTATATATATATATATATATATATATATATATATATATATATATATATATATATATATATATTTATATATCAGAACGCCTCTATTGTGGAGGTTATTGGAAAGTTATTAGTTTCTGCTGCGGAGAAATCGTTTTCTAGAAATTCGACAAGTCCATGAACGGTACCAAACGCTGGTCTTGTTCGTTGTGACACATTCTTCTTGTTTTCTGTGCTGTCAAATTTCAAGCTGCTTTCCATCAAAGACTGCAAGCGTCCCTACTGACTCGTATCGTTTTTCTACCGTTTAAATGCCCTTGTTCGCTATTTCTACTTTCTCCGTGAAGCGTTACGGAGCCGCGGAAATCGGTCCACGGACAAGTAGCAGCGGTACGTCGGTTTCCGGAAGAAGTGGAAGTCGTTGGTCGGTTGTAGGTAAGAGGAAATGAATACATCCAGTTGCAGGCATTCGCGCAAGTGTACGACGTCGACATACACCCATTTGAGGGTCATGTCAGGAAACAATGTGCGAACACGGCTATATGTGTTAGGAACACGCAAACATGGTTATGTCAGTTATGGATCCACTGAAAAGAAAGTCGGCCGATTGATCCGGGCACAAGATAAGTAACTATAGTAACTATAACTATAAGTAACCATAAGTTACAGGATAAGTAACTATAAGTAATAGAATAAGTAACTAAAATTTGCGTAGTTTCGACACTGTCTGTGTGATACAGCTATGCTAGCAAACAATAAACTGGAGCAAAGGGAAGAACTGTCATGTCTTTCATTTCAATATTTCCGTCCTTTCGTTCCGCTGATTCAGAGGGCAGACATCGCGCACACTTTGTGGGCATGTCTCCTTAAAGATACGAGCAAACCCACAGCAATAAACATAGCTACGCAAGAGCAATGGGAGACCGTGCTGCTGAATTCCGACCCAGACGTGGAGCTCCCGGCAGTCTAGACGGCTGAAGACGCCGCCAGAGCCCAAAGACTCGTGGCCGCCGTCTGACGGGGGACGGTTGAAAAAGAATCTAAGTTCCTACCTCCCCTAGGCCAATCTTGGGAAAAATAACGTGGATAATTAATTAATTCATTCATTCATAGATTCGCGCTTGGAAACCAGAATTTGCATTGAAATCTCATCAAGGGCCTGGTCATTTTATCTTCATCAAGTGAGGAAAAGCTTTGGCTCTGTGACCCAGGCGCAGTTGTTTGGTTAAGGGTTGTCCAGTTGAATTCATTTTATTTTCTCAAAGACACCATGCGAGGGGAAAGAAAAGTGAGCAGAAACCGAGTTTGTTTTTAGTGGAGGGTAATTGGCGACGCTCTCTGTATAGGTAGAGGTGTAACAAATGGCAGCGAGGTCATCTCAAAGGCCATTCTAGGCACCAGCTGGGCGATATAAAAGGATGTAAAAAAGGTGGCAGTGCGTGCACGTGGGCGCGGCTTGAAGGGGATGACCAGTGGGTTGAGATATGCGTGTTGACGGCACAATGTCCAGCCGGTAAAAAGCTTGCCTAGAACACAGCTTTCATAATTTCCGCTTATCCTGCCTCGCCAGAGCGGTATTTGAAGAAAACTACTGCAGCCGTCTCATCTATTAGCCAATATCTTTTGTCCTCAACATGTTTCTAAAGAGTATATTTCGGCTGTTTTCAGATGGAACTAGTTGGGGTTGTAGACAAGCACTTTACCGACTGTGCGACGCTAATTTCACTGATATGTAGAGAAACCTATAGAATAAGGAAAGACTAGCAATGCGGAGGCGAATTGAAAGGAGGAGTAAATAAGATAATGTTTCAGGAATGACACGATGATGTTGTAAATATACGAACTATAGGTGAATCTGCCGGCACTCTTTTGGAGTGACTCAAGGACGTATTGAAGATTGTCGCGGGTTGCTAATTGGGGAAGCATACTCTAGTTTTGCTCTCACAAGACTTTTGTTTGTCAGCAATTTGAAAAGACGTTGAAGTTCTAGGGGCATTACGAAGATTACGTCACAAGAATCGTAGCCTTTTATTTGTCCAATAAAACGCGGGTACTTCTTTCATTTCGTCATCGCCACGTCCAGTGTATTTCTCCACCGCTAGGCTTTTTCTGTGTGGCAACATTCTTTGGTAAGAGATGTTGTCGACATCTATACAGTCAGCTGTTAACTGCGCAGAATATTTTATGTCGCACGCGTTGCCAATCACAGCCCCAAAAGGCCACAAAAGCATTACTGCGTTCTAAAGGCCACATGTCTGAACAGGTTTTTAACGACTTTGTGTACCGTCTTTCATTTGCCCATTTAGCCAATTTAACGGTTCTGTTTTAGGCATATTATCGACCAAGGTTTTGTCTTTGCAGTTAGCTTTACTCTTTCTTTTCTTGATCTTCAAGTTTTACTCCACATTTTTATATACGCTTTCTTTCTCTCTAAATCCTTCATTTCCCACTGCCCATGTGTAAGGTAGCCAACGGTACTCTTCTTTGGTTAACCTTCCTGCTTTTGATGGGCTGTATTACCTTCTTTCATCTATATGATGAAATCTAAAATAAAAGATATTCATCTGCAAGATGTTATACAAATAGTCTTTTGGGTTTCTTGAGCAAAGAATTTAGGGTTTCTTTCATCTTTTACAACAAAGCATAACCAGTTGGTTAGTGTGTTTAGGGCTAGCGAATGCTTTCTTAAAGGCTGTGTTTGCCTTATTACTACAAGTAATTACCAGTCATTACTAGTAATGCTTGTACTAGCAGCTTTACTCGCTGCCCTGGAAATGAAAATGATTTTCTTATGATGGTGGTTGAAGGGAATACATATATAGTATGAAAAGTGTAGTTTCCATACATTTTTTGTTGCGTAGCCAAGAAGACAAACAATTCACTCACTTACCTACGTTCGAAAGCACGGGTAGCACAGCAGGAACGCCATAGAAAAAGAAAGAGAAAAAGAACACATAAATGTAAGCACACATAACAAACAAACCACAATCTCAACCTAGTGCACATTGTTTCTTTCTAGCAACATTACCGAATAAACCGACACGGTCAAGACAGCCGATTTAACTCACCGCATAACAAAGGCTCTAATGAAAACTAACCAAGTTGTGTGCAACCACGTTGGAGAAAAACAGCATTTAATAGCTGAAGCCGTACACAACAGACATATGCCACATTTCATGCACTCGCTATGCTTGCATCTGTAAGCCTGTGTTTCCTCAAGTCAATCGAAGCTGCGACAACGAGAACCATCTGCAGTCTTAAAACGCGCCCGTAACTAAGCCGTGCGGGTGACTCTGCTGAAGAAGGCCCAGTAAGCTGTTCTCTGCTTACGGCTTCTTCGATACGCCAACATCCGGCGCAGTCGTCGCATACCCCTTCCGTTTCCGGCCATTCATCCCAACGGCGCCAGTGGACAATCGCCTCCGACCCTCGCCGACGTGCGCCATTTGTTGGTACCATGAACGCCTGCTCGGAAGTTGCGATTCCGCTTGGAGGAGTGCTTCTACCGAAGGCGTCATTTCCGGTGTGAGGAGTGCGGGAGAAGGAATAAGGGGTGACAGCCCTAAATTTGTTATCATCGGGCTCCCCAAAGTGTCTTTAGGGTGAAGACTTAGCACAACTAATCCAGTAAACTTAGAATGTGATGCTGTCAAAATCGTCATGACTTGAGGTGTAATTAATTTTTCACACTATGGAAATTGTTTCTTTTGCATTTACCAACAATACTATCTCAGGTGTGCATCGTTGGACACAAAAGCGCAGGTTTCGAACTTGCTATATTTTCACGCTTAGGCCATGACGGCTGCTCTTGCAACTTTATACAGTGGTATTTTTTGTGGTGTCTTTTTGCAAGTGTTGATTTAACGGCGCCAGTATTACACTTGCAGAAAGCGCCTGTTTCCTTTTGTTGTGCTCGTTTCGCAGCTGCATAACCTGCAAGAATAAGTGCTGATCTGCCTATGAGTACGGTACCTGCACTGGCGCACTCACCTAATCATCATATTCTTATTTGAAAAACAACTGTTGTTACGTGCATTTCGAAATGGGAAGATTCAAGGTTTTCTAGCTGTCTAGAAGATATTGGTGGTATTAGATGTAGTATGTAATATACTTCCTACTGGCGATTCTGCATAAGAGTGGCTAAGGTGTTGTGCTGCTCAGCCCAAGGAAACGTGTTCGATTCCCGGCTGTGGCGGCCGCTTTTCTAATGGAGGCGAAAAGCGAAAACGCCCGTGCATTGGAGATTTCGGGGTACATTAAATATCCCCACGTGGTCAAAACTTAGCTCGGAGTCCTTCACTACGGCGCGCCTCATCACCTGTGTAGCGTTGGTGCGTTAAATGACATAATAAATGAAGATTCCGTATAAGGAAATCCACCAGTGTTCCCTCACTTACCGACTGCGTCACCCTTCCTTAGCGACATCCTGAGTGGCATCAGCCACACCTTAGACGTGAATAGACCGCACATCGTTCTGTTTTGTTACGGCGTTTGATATTGTTATGCATCACTTGAGTGCCGACATTCAAAATTTCCAATAATATTTCTGGAAACATGTCTCGAAGCTATGACAATAAAAAGCACCCTTTCTCAACGGCCTGCTGCTCATATTATCATTTTAGCGTGTAAGGTGCAAAACGAGGATTTTAGAAGTTGTTAATTTCAAGGAGACTTCGTAGAACGCATGCTCGAGCACTGGGGACTAAGCCTAACTGCAAAGAAATGTGTTTCTAGACATTTTGTTTACTCTTAGTAAGGCATATCCCATAGGTGGTGTAAACAAGGTTCCTACTGCTGTGAAGATCAACGCAAATTATAGCTAACCAGTGAGTGCACAAAATATATCTCGCACATTCCTTGCCAGAGTGGCGAAAGAAAACTCTCAAATAGAGGTAAGTATAGAGGATATAAGTGTAGAGGCAAGTATAGAGGTGAGTATAGAGGCAAGTATAGAGGTAAGTATACAGAGGTAAATATAGAGGTAAGTATATATAGAGTAAGTAGAGGTAAGGTATGTATAGAGGATATCGTCTGACCAGATACTCGGAGTTTACAAAGAATAAAAAGGGCAGGAGGTGAAAGGCAACTGCGGAAATGCCAATGCTGTGAACACTCAACCAGGAGGCTCCCTCTCAGAGCCACAAGTCCAATGCTATATCCCCAGCTTCAGTTCTGAAGGTAAATACCAGACTTCTTTGAGTCGTATAAATTAATTCGAACCTGCTTTCGCCATGTGCCGCTTAAACCTCCTTCAGGCTGCCACGGTGTACCGTTATCGTTGCTATAAATAACATCCTCCGTTCGACCTGCAATCACGACAATTTTCTACGCAACAATTCCCTGTCTACGTTCTGCTCAGCCGATACGTCTTTATTATTGACGTGAGGTGTAAATCTTTTATGTTGCATTGTGTTTATCAAATTACACAAGGTGTCAGTTTTTATTTAAATATTATTCGCTTTTCATATGTGTGAAGGCGACACTTGTTTGGTTGCAATTGCTAGTGACAAAAGAAAGGCAAGTGCATTTGCTTCAGCCAAACGTCATGTATTTGTCTCATCTCGAAGCGCCCACTGCACTACTTAGCTCGCAAGACGAAAAGCTAAACTACATTTCCAGCTCATCTCTTTGAAGGAACAAAGCATTGGACACTAGAATGGCTCTACTCCCGTGATGCATGCTCCTGCTAAAAATACTCTTTGCTTCCCAGCCAGACGAACAATGTTGACACTAACTACGAGACTGAGTCACCCACTCCAGAGACCCCAAGTGCGCAACAATAGCTTGTGCACGGATGAAAGTGAAATAGCAGCGGGAAGCACGATGGCTATCTAAAAATAGCGCACTGTTCTGCACAGCTGAGTGCAAATACAAGCACTAGTTTTGGATGCTACTCCGAACACTCCTGTGGTAAAAAGGCTGCTCACCCTGCAAACTTCTCCTCCTAACACAACCATCTCATTGGCTGAGCCCGCCCTAATTTGGTCGTGATGTTGTAACGTCAATGTGACGTTGTTTTCAAAGCTCGAATCCGCCGCATGCTCTGGTTTGAGACAGGGCTCGGTGAGGAAGCAGTGTTATCTCAGAGGCGCTAAGAACAGGCGCTGGGACAGCGTCGTCTCTTCGAGCCGCAAGCATCCACGGGAATGCACATTGACAAAGGCGACACAAAATAAAACTAACCAGTAAAACAGGACAGAAACATCTGCGCTTGAAGCGGTTCACTAAATTTTGTTTCTGTACGCTCGTCGAGTATCGCTGTAGAAGCGTTCATACGACAAGGAAACGGAATGCACTTCGAATTTTCAGCGCAGCTACCCGTAACGTTTCAGTATCAGACGAACGTCGGCGAGATACAGATAACCAACGGGAACCAGATAAAAATATGTCCTTGGCAGTGAAGGGGACTCTCAAAACTCGGTAGCTTAGAGAACGTCAACTCAAGCAAGAAAAACTAAGCTAAGCTTTGGAAACAGGGGGCGCATTCGGCCGGTGCAACTAGCGAAGGAGACAAAACAAAAGCAGGGCCGGAAGAAAATTGCTTCACAGACGACTTCACGGAAATCGTGCAAACATTGGGACTAATGGAAACTCTATTGAAGGAAACCTTTGTCCTCTTGGAGGAATCGTTCGTTTCCACATTCGCCGAAGGAAACCCACCCTCTTGGCAAAGCAAATGGGGAAATGATGGCCCCGTCCTCTTCTCCGTATATTCTCTGGAAATGTTCCTTTCTTTGCGCCCGTTGCTTTTTTTATATACTCTCTTCCTTTCCCGGCGTTTGTTGGATGCTAGACTGTTTGCACTGGAATAAGTGGCTGCAACAACTCACTTTCGTCTAGTTGGACGCAATACACGGAATAGCGCGGTTGCTTTTTTTCTCGTGCATTTATTCTTCAGTGCGTTTGTTCATTTATCTTGTCTCTCCTTTTGATCCCAGCTGTTTTTTTATGCACCAGTTGCGCCGCATTCAATTGAACAGCTGCCTCCGATGATGTAATTTGAGACTGGAGAGCGATCCTTGTGTATTCTAGCTGTTTGTTTCTTTTGTGTATGTGGGGTACCGCCATGTTTTTTGTTTACAGCAAACAGGTCGAAACCAAACAAACAAAAAGACGAAGCACGAACATAGGCGTGTATAGAACAACTAAGCCACGTCAGAAATCGAGAAGCTGGCGAGGAGTACAAGAAAGTTATGAAATAAACAAAGAGTTATGATGACAGAAAGAGCTTTCAAACACGTTAGGGCTTAAATGTCGATGCAATAAAAAACTTGAACGAGCGTTAACAGGCGTCTTCACTGAGAAAACTAAAGTGAGAGCAAGTCGTCTAAGGAAAAACTATAAGCAGCGCATCAAATCTAGATTAGCTTGCGGGAACAAAAGAAAGGGAGAAAATATTTGAATGGGGAACACAGTCATCGGAAATATACGCGGAATCGGTAGGGACGTGCAGGTTTTCTAAAAAAAACACCTACAAGAGCAACACTATGCGCTGTAATGCATGAAAACAAGAAAAAAAATGACGAATACAAAATGTTTCGTACTCCACAGCAGCAAAAATGCGGCAAAATAACGTTGAATGATGCCAACCCACTAAACGTCACCTGACGGGTTGGTTTTCGACGGTGGCGACATCATTCAGAACAAATAGAATAATTAAGGAGCAGAATACGTTATGGCAACTAACTATGTATCCCCCATTTATTTTGTGCCCCTGCCCCTCCACCACTTCTTTTTGCACTCTCCTTAAGTCGAGCTGCTGATTACCGCGGAAAGAATTAAATCCAGACGTGTGAGGCGCGAAGCAGCACGCCATTGCTGCAAGAGTGAGAAGCCTCGGTTTTTTTTTGCATCAGAGAGAAATCAGATTACTAAAATTGACTCAAACCAGCTTCATAGTAAACATAGATTGTGCATTCCAACGTCGTCGAGGCTACTCATTAGCTACTCTAACGGGGCTATTTTACAAGACGTATAAATTGCGCGACACAAACGCCGCTTCAGTAAAGACCAGAGGAGATAGATGATCTGTGTGTCACGCAAAGGCAACATATGAGAACCATGGATTAGACTAAAAATTGTGGTTGATTCGCCTTCCATGGGAATCGGTAAAACAGTAAAGTGAAATGTGCCTTCACAGGAGCAGTTGAATGTTAAAGGAACCTCCTTCATGTGCGAAGGGTTCGGGACCCTGACCCCGCCAGACGTAGTGACGCCGACACGCAAGAAACAACAGAACAACCGGTTTATTCCGGAACAAAACCAAAAATGACATGCACAGAAACAGCAGCTTGAAAGAGGTAACGGTCATGGGAACAACGCGACAGCAAAGGGCGACTGCATTCACGCGCGTTCGCCGTACTCGAAGGGGCTGGCATCGAAGCGCCAACTGTGGGCGCTCATTAGTGTCATGATGCGCTACTTCGCTTCGCCTCTCCTAGACGGCAGCACCATTGTATGAGTCATAGGTAAGGACATAAGACGCGTTCGTAGAGCTGCTCCTGTATCTGTTCATAGCGCAGTAGGCGAAGCGTCACGTACCTCCCGTAGAGGTGAGAGGCTAGCGAGCTCGTGGGCTCGAATGCGGGCGCCGCCCCGTCGTTTGCACTTTTTTTCTGGCGATGTCACTTCCAAGACGGATATGACGTCAGTGAGATCTTCGTGTACCCGGGCATAAAACACTTTCGTGTTAAAAATTGGTCAGGTTTAACACTTGTAAACCCCGTCTTCACGAGCAAAAGGTGAAGCGCATGCCCGGATGGCCCAGCGTGGGCACCACGCAAGTCGAGACTGAGCTACTAGGCGCCGGAGAAGCAACGAAAGAAACCTTGGCTTCTTCGCGTGGTGTCTAACAGCCTATGTGCAGCCGATGTCGTGACGCGACGTCCATCCTGTCACCATTGCGCTCTAACGGATCAAGTTAATTGCGACGCGATAGATAGTTTGCAAACATGGCGTAATATAGCTTTCGCTTTAAAAAAACTGATACACATGCCAATGCGACGAAAATGGAAGCACAGAGTCGCGAATTCAGTGCGCATGATGCGTTAAATATCAGCCTGTGCAGTACGTTCACCACAGAGAATGAATCCCGAAAGCTGTTATGACGAGGTATAGGTGCACATTAGATGAGAATGTAAGCAAGAACATAATATAGCATCGAGAGCGAAGTGAATGTATCCTATATAAAGGTTTCGGTGTAGAATATCTTTCAGGACCATTCAGGAGAGAAATGAGTGTCCCTACACGGGTTATCTGTCAATATAGAGAGCTTGAACGGCCAGCCTCAACGCACGTGGTTGGTGCACAATTAAGGCTAAGGCCTGTTATTTGCTACCTGAGCACGTGAAGAATCATGAAGCGTAAAAAGTGGAACTTAATCACGCGAAGATATTCCTATTTACAGTCCAGATAATATGCCAAACGACGTGTAAGTTCAGAGTGATGCCTTTTATAAACGCGATATAATAAAGCCGATAATAATAATAAAGTATATAGTGCTTTTCCCACTGCCATTTATACGCAGGTGAATTTTCTTCAAACCACCACTGCGTTCAATGTGTCAAATTGGTTTACAAAAAAACGAACCTGCTCGAGTATTTGCATTCAATCAGATAAAAATGGTTGCTTGTGATAGTAAAAAAAAGGATTCTATGAAACATTGTCCGTTAAGTATGACTGATTCTTAGCTAACAATATACCTTGGAGTCAAAGATAAGCTGAGCGAATTCACCGTCATGTGAAAGTTCGCTTCTGGGGACAGATGAACAACAGCCTTGCACGATTATAACACGTAAGAAAATATTTTGCGGTCCATTTTACATGTTCTTTCGGTCTAGTAAATGAACTTGCTTCTGAGAAGTATTGCCTAAACATAATAAAAACAAAATTATTTTGGGAGTATTGTGTCCGCTTTGGAGATATTCTTGAAATGAGTAGTGGATTCGACATCAGCAGCAGCTGTGTTGTATGACATCGTGTGTTAGATCTAACAGCTAATGTTTACAGCTTTTTTTGCTCTTCTCAAGTTTAGCCCTTAAGCGGAGTGTTTGTTACCATTGTATGCTTAGTAAGTAATACGGCCCTTGAGTCTATTATACGGCAGTCTTCGTAAAACAAACTTTATTGATTTCTTGACATCTGTGTATCTTTTATAGCCTGCATCCCCTTATGCGCTGTATGCAGCTTCTCCATTTTGAGTATAAATTGCAGTAAGAATAAGTCTCATACCTTTGCTTTCGTGGTCAAAAATGGCTTTTTGTCGGCAGAAAATGAAAGGCCGATGCCGCTGACGCTTATTTCAGTGAAGTTACGTTTAGGAGTACTGTGTTAGGAGTACCAGATTAAAAAATAATACACCAAACTTCTTTTACCTAACAGTGCCGCTGCCACGCTGCAAATCAGGCCTGTGCTGTGCCCCTGACGAATACAGGCTTTACTAATATAGAACTCCAACGTTGTTAAACAAAAACTTCCGTCCATTGTAAAAGGGGCCCTCAAATTCCGGTAGCTACAAGACCAGTGCATTTTGCAGCCTTGATTTTGTCGTAAGAACTTTGCTGAAGAGAGACCGTATGTAATGCCACACTTACAAAGTAGCTTTGTCTTCCCCGTTTCATAAAATGCTAGCCTTTTTGCCAGGTTTAAGCGGTTCTTGTGAAATTTAAGGAGAGGCGCACATTACTGGCATGCGTATCGACTACTCAGTTGGCCTAATGTAAGAGAAAGCTTAACAGATTATAAGCCGTTGCGTTAGGAATTCTTTACAGGCTTATAACTTCTTCGTACAAGACGGGGTTAAGGCTCCTTCATAGTGTTAAAACTTAATTATTCAAGCTTTCGTAATGACCATCAGTTAGTGCAGTGTGTTTGAAAAAGACATACGCTTGACACGCTCGACTATCAGGCCTGCTTTCGACGAATATCCAATTACAGCAGCTTCGAATCTACCTAGCACGCTTTAGTAGTGCGAAATATATACCACCCCTCTCAAATTTCAAAACTTCTTTCAGGTGGCTTGAATACGGAAGACAAGGCTCTTTGATCTGTTCCAGTAAGCTCCTCTCTGAATATATCCCGAAGACACGTAGCGTAGCACACCAACCGAGTATTAGACGCATTGCGTTTCAGGGCGAACATTGCGGACTGCGTACTTCGCAGAAGTGCTTGCAAAGGCTAACACCAATCAAACTATTTGACAGGGCGTCCCATGTCCCGGAGTTTTCTCACATCGCGGCGTAACGCCTTACATATTGCTGAAGTTCCTAGTAGACAGAAGGATTTTTCAGTCGACAGAAAAGCGTGCAATACGTGGTGCATATTCGTGCTTTGAATTTAAAGTACGTATTCGTAGTGAGTTTAGGACCTGAAAGACACCCAGCCCTCTACATGACCTTTCGGCAATCCTTTGACGAGAGTTATATACAAAAAGCTAAGTGAATATACAAAAAGAAACGGAGCATAATATACAAGGGCAACTAAAGCAAAAGATTTCCGAAGGCGTGAAGATCTGTCTCCTTCTCGTCGAGCAATATAGATGTCGGGGCGGGCAAGCGAACAGAAGCGAGAATAAGTTAAAATGAAGAGGTTTAGGGGAGCGAAAAAAAGGCCTATCTATGGAGGAAAAATAGACACTTAGAAGCCCACGACCTCACTTCAGGTAAAGGGGCCCCAAGGGCTGCCAAAGCTTGTCAAGCTGTCGAGTAAACAGAACGTCCGATTTTTCTTTTTTTGGAAGTCCACCGAGCGATTTACCGACGCATTCAGTACGTTTTTTCTACCAGCTGCTCCCATTGTTTGCAGATGTTTTTATTCAACCGCTTCTATGCCCACGTCCCTCTTCAACAACTTCTGTCCTCAGAAATCCCGAGAGGAGGGATTTCTGTATACAGGCTCACGACTAAAGGCTCTTCACGTCACTGAGGAATAAATCCCTCAGAACCGGAGGAGAGCGGCATTGTTCGAAATACAACCTATTTACATTCGTTAGTTGCCACAAGGCACACTACAACCAATGGAAAGCCTTGGGTTTTTTTACAATAGGTAGAAGAGAATACGTTTGGCCTGCATGCGTTGAACGCAAGCCAGTCTGCGCGTTGTATTCGAATGCTGAACAGGGTGTTTTCGACAGGTTTACTCATCCTTCGAAAACCTAATGTCACATCGAAAACTACGATACCATGGGTGTAAAGTTTTGTTTTGTTGTTTTTTTTCTCCGGAATGCCAAATAACAGCAGTTTTTGCTCCTGCTAACGTTAAGAGAGAAGAAACGAGCTTCCTGGACCAGAAAAGAAACTAGAGTAGAAGATATTATACTTCAAATAAAGAAAATACAATGGACTTCGACTGAACAAGTAGTTAGGTAAAATGACATCCGGTGGACTACGGGGGTGGGGGGGATGGAGTAGATACCGAGAGACGGGTCCTAGAAGAAGGGGAAGGTCCAATTAATCAATGGACTGGAGGAAATAAGGAATTTCGGAGGCAATGAATAGATTTCAACAGCGCAGCAAAGGAGTGGTTGGAGATAGACGGGAGAGGCCCCTGTCTGGGAGTGGACCTAGGGGGCTGTTGACAATATTGTCACGTGACAATGCAGAGACAGGTTGTCAGGAGGAAGATATATTTACAAAAGACACCGTAGTCACCGGCACAGAGGTAGGTTGATGGCGCAAACTCAGCCCTGTCGAAACTCCAACTTCGTTTCCCTTCTCTTCCTTTCCGTGGGTGGTGGTGGTTCCAATGAAATGGCGCGTACCCACTCAGGGGGATTGGCCAGGAAATGGGCGCCTTACCGAAATAAATTAGGTAATTTTTGAAGGGAAAGAAAAATTTTTAATCATTAGGATGGATTAGCAGTATATGAGTAGAGAAATAAAAGTAAGGAGATTAGAGAAAGAAAAAAAAAGGTAAAAACGAACACCATTTAATGAAAATTGGAAGTAAAAAACACGAAGACAGTGGTACATACAAAGCAGTGAGCGTGGCGCGCATATTCTTGAACCTTCAACACCAGTCCATCCAAGATAAAGAGAGATTGGACGTAGTTAGATATGCAGCTGGGATTAGCGTGAGATCGTGGCGCTACTGGCCAAGGTCTGCGACAATATCTTCGATGGCCCCAAGCAGCATCTTTGTGCTACTTGACGCCTGTCTGTGTGCTGTTTGTGGATCAATTCTATATGCCTTAGTTGCTGCGACAAAAGTGACAGCCTTTGCAAGCAACAGTCTTCTTGTCCTTGCCTGAACGACGACATGTTATAAAGCTAAATCGTTGGTCGTGTACTTTCCCGAAGCAACAAGAAAAACCGAGCTATATCTCGACAAACTTGGTTTAGGCGCGTTTATTCGCGTCAACGTTTTTATTACACCCTGCAGCAAGTAACATCCGCAGGCTCCTTCATCATTCGCAGTAGGCCAGATTTCTTAGTGCAAAGTTCGCACATGAGGGCTACTAGTCGGTGACCTACGCGGCAACCGACATGATGGAATACCAAGCTGGGAGAGTTAGCAGTGGTTCATGCTGTTTAAAACGGCGCCAACTTTTATTTCGTACTTTTCGTCAAGAACAAACACTCAAGATTCCAGAAATGGCATTTGGTCGCTCAGTGTTACTGCATACGTCTGGGGCTACCGTAAAGACGAGGCAGTGAAACGGAAAGCCATGCCTAGACAACATGTCAGGTTTGAGATTGTGATCGATTCGGAATTAAGGAAGCCTTCTCGTTACCGTCAGGGGTTTTCGCGTCGGTCTTGACGCAATGCACCAGACACTAGGCCTGGTGAGAAAAAGGACGCACCGAATAAACCCCGAACAACCATCATGTTTAGCCTTAACGATGTAAAAAAACACACAGAAGTTGTCCCCCCGGGGGAGCATCCGGGCCTCTGAAACAAATACGTTTTTTTCCGGAATTAGAGTTCGCTTTCATCTGGCACTACCGGAGCTGGCCCTTGTTTTGGGTTTCCAACTAAACATTAATACAATATTTGGTGTATTTGTCGTCGGACTGGAGCGAATGCCAAAAATTTAGGAGTTCGAGGAGCATACTGTTCCTTCCGAACTGCCTTATTTTTTTGCTGAGACCTAGTGCAACACTGTGCGAGAGAGAGAGATAGAGAAAAACTATATTTCTGTCGAGGCTGTTTCCCCGAGAGTGTGGGAAACATAAGTAATAGCAGGAGCGACCAATCCTGAGTGCGCATGAAAGCCCACGAATCATCCCCTAGATGTCTATGTCACCCCAATGTGATTGTCAATCCTTTACACTTGCTCTTGGTTTGTCAATCATAGGGGCCATTGATGGGGCTGCATTTCGGCAGTAGTTCTTCTGGAGTATCGTGTCTTCAAGGCATTGTCTCCTTGGAGGTGAGCCACGAATAAGGGGATCGATTCACGTGGGCGCTCACACCTGCGCGGCCTCGGATGGGGCGCTGGTCGATGTTAACTGAATTCGGATGTGACGTCACCAAAGGTGGACGCTCTCCTTCGTCTTATCGATCGTATTGGGAAACGCCTTCGTCGCTTCGTGGGAACACCACCTAGGAGCACTTTTGGTTCCTCCCCTCTCATTTATACTTTCTTCCCTCGAGATTTATATCTCTGTCGCTTTTACTTGCTGCTTTTCTACCGTGGGGACCCAATTTTGTCTTCCCTGATTTTTAGCACCCTGGTCCAAGTCCCCAATTTTTCCCCTTTTTGTTCTTCTTTGAGTGACATGGGCAGAACGGCCTGAGTGAGTGTGTCTTTCGATCGCATTCCAAAAGAAAAAAAGAGGAAGGAAATTTTACTCCAAGTGAACAGTTACGTCGGAGATTTCTACTCGACATCTGTGCTTGATTTCATGGGGAGAGAGCAGATAAAATGTACCGATCCCCGAAGACCCCCAAGGGAAGCTTCAGCAAGTTTGAAATATTTAAGCGTAACGCTATAAAAACTTTCGTTTCGAGCCCCGAACTGTCCTTCAACGTTATTTCTTTGAAAGATCGAGTGCAGTTCCATTTGCCCATGGGGATTTCACCTGCTTGAAAAGTGCTTTCACTGCCCTGATACGCGGAGAGCGTTTCCGGATACTGAAGCCTAAAACAGGCCTAAGAAGGGCACAGCTTCTCAGTGATGCCATAAGACATGAACAGCATGGAAAGATACGAGCTGCATCCGCCGACGTAATCCTTATATTTTACCTTGACCATGGTTCACAAACCGCCAGAGACGCACGTTCCACAGCTTCTGTTTAAACGAACGCTTTTCCCGCTCTTTTCATTGCACTGGGGTCTATTGCAGCATACGCAGCGTTCACTACCCAACGACCACACCGACGGTGCGTGCCTTGAGACCCTTTTTTATGGCTAGCAACTGCTGATGGCACGCGTTGCTAGATTCGTGTCCGCTTCTTTTTTCATCCGGCGGTGTTGCTAAGGTGACGAAAGTTCTGGTAAAGGCGCCGGTACAAATTAGCGTGCAAGCATTGGAGACGGGTAGAAAGGAAAAGGAGAGAAGCTATTATCTCGACGGTACCATGGATGAGTATTCTGAACAGGTCTTGCACCATCTTCGGTTACACAACGTCAGATAGAGAGGCAGCTAGGCGGCCGTACTACAGCAAGCGCGGACAGAGTTTGTCGGACCGTATTTCAGTCTTCAGGTTTTTCTGGCGTTAGATGGCAAATCCGGGTGGCCGCAATCCGAAACTACGTTGTTGGAACAAAAATTGGTTCGTAGAGGGGTATGCCTTGTGTAAATACATAAGTACAGGGTTGCAGAAATATACGAAAAGAAAAATGACCAAGATCAATCAATCAATCAATCAATCAATCAATCAATCAATCAATCAATCAATCAATCAATCAATCAATCAATCAATCAATCAATCAATCAATCAATCAATCAATCAATCAATCAATCAATCAATCAATCAATCAATCAATCAGGTGAGTCCCTACATACTGTGAGGGCAATCGATCATTCAATTATACTCCAAAATCAGTACTAGCTAGGCTTACGCTTAGGCCCTAATTCGAATCAGTTCAAAAGGTTGCGCCAAATTCCTGTTGGTACATGCCTACAAATTGCTCCTATATGAGAACACGAAGTACCTCTTATCAACGATTGTCCCACCATTTCCGCGAAAAATACTCACCCTAACGACTTTGCGCCGGTAGAACTATTCCTCCACAAAAATGACCGCGGAAAGAAGCGTGACCTTTTATCGTTATGTGAATGCCATTTCAACGATTGAAGTCAAGTCACCAAAAGGTCAACAATATCTTACGCTCGCAACCATTAAAACCAAGCTAAAGCTCGAAACTTGCCTGCCCAGGTGTTCCTGAATGCCGGGCTATCAACTTCCTTTTTTAGATAACGTAACGTAGTGCATCTGAAAAGAGGCGCACCACCTTTCCAGGAAAGCGTACGCCGTACCAAAACCTCCAGTGGACACACGCCGCCTTTGAAGTATATAGCACTGCCACATCACTGCCACATCATCCGCACGTAATCGCGCCCTCAGCACGACAAGCATTGCTTTGTTATCGGACTTTACCTGAGGCTGAAGTCTCTCGTTAAAGCAGGACCGTAGGGCGAAAGATAGGGCACGAATATATTTGTGCTAAAGAGGGCTTAAAATTAGAAACATGTCTATCTAAAGGTAACACGCCCACTCAAAGAAAGGTATGTTCGATCCTGCTTTCTTACGCCTTCACGAAACGCAGTAGCGGCGCCTCTCACCCCGGTTGTTTCGCGTTTGAAGAGCTCGCTCTCGACGGAGCAGCAAGGTTGGCCTACGGAATAGCTAAATAGCTACGCCCATTAAAAAGGGAATCACAAGTACTTGTCTGAATTTGACTTTGTAATGAGGTCTGCATTTAGGATATGGAGTTTGCATGGAGTATTTTTAGTGTCGGGGCTCGGAGCATCAAGTTTAGCCCTGTAAAAGCACATGTTTCTCTTCTTTTGAGGAAGCCACGTCAATTGTGGGCACGCTGCGAAAAAAATGCGAGTGGGGCTCTTCGAGCACGTAGAGCTTTGTGTTGCGGGAAATGTTGTGCGGCATCTTTTTCTGTCTAACACTCTATATCGCTTTCCCCCTCATATAAAGTGTACAGCCACCAAAACTCGCCAAAATAAACGTATGTACATCACCTTCAGCAATTCCTTTTGCGCTCGGTCAACCTACGAGCCAGCTATTTCTCGTAAGTTTCGGCGCGGGCACACGTGCGCGCGCCAGTTTGATCCCCCCCCAAACCCACTTACCCCCCACCCCCACACACACCCACACACACACACACGCACACGCATGCACGCATACACACACACACCTATACGAATCAATCAATCAATCAATCAATCAATCAATCAATCAATCAATCAATCAATCAATCAATCAATCAATCAATCAATCAATCAATCAATCAATCAATCAATCAATCAATCTATCATCATCAATCAATCATCAATCCATCAATCAATAAATCAATCAATCAATCAATCAATCCATCCATCCATCCATCACTCCATCCATCCATCCATCATCAATCAATCAATCAATCAATCAATCAATCAATCAATCAATCAATCAATCAATCAATCAATCAACCAACCAATGAATGAATGAATCAATGAATCAAGGTATCAGTGAGTGAATGAATGAATCAATCAATCAACCAAAAAGCCGCTGAGTGGAGTATCAAGGGATAAATCAAAATTATCCAAACAATCGATCAGTCACGCAACACGTTTTTTATCACGGACAATATATTATTTTGCAACCCCACACACGACGAAGCCCACCTCGTGACATTACTAGGGACAAAAACACGAACGCGCTTTCCCGCCAATAACAACTACAGCAGGAAAGCGGAAAAAGCGAAGCCCTTTCGCTACATCCGCCCCAAAGGAATCGCGAGGCTTCGTGCCTCAAAAGAGCCAAAAGAGCTATAATATGATCCGGTAACTTTTCCACGAAATTGTATCGCCTCAAAATATTCAAGTCGCGCGTGACAGCCTGCGTGGGACGCGACAAGACGCGTGGGAAGCCGTGCAGGAAGAAGCTGGAAAAGGGACTCGGTTGAACGAGAAAAAAGGCCGACTGAAACATGTTTACCGCGACGACGGCCTTGCGATATGCACTGAGAAGTAACCGAAGCGCCACCCTACAGGCACAGCTGAACGCTATGGCGCGAAACAAAACTTTCGAGCAAGACGAACAAAAATGTAACGAAGAGTTTAAACTTATTGATGCTGCGTAGCATGAAGAAAGGGGGCCCAGTGAGGCCACATCAGAAAGCGATAAAGCGACAAGATACTCGAAAGTAAGAAACGCACACACAAGGCAGGCGTTGAGCAAAAAACATGTGCCATGGGGATACGGGGAGAGGCTTCGTATCGACTTGTTGCTTGCGTAGGTGTTTTCAACATCAGATATGTCTGGTTGTTTTGAGGTAGCTCTAAATTACAGTTAAACCAGCTACCGTGGAATGTGTTTAGCCTGCGATGTTAATTTGAGCGGATAACACGTGCCACATAGTCCCGCATTAAAAGTGATTAGCGAGTGGGATTTGTGTAATGGCTGCTTTTAGTTAACGAAGCACTGAAATGAATATGTAACAGTCTTGCCTCTGGCTCCATTGTGCAGTTTAATTCCACTTAATTTGGATTTAGGTTCCGTGTAAACCTGCCGTCCCTAGTATTACCGCCAGGAGAGAAAATATATTTCCACGAACCTTGCTTTACGTTTGTTTATGTTTTATTTTTGCCGACCGGCTGTGCCGGGCAGCGTATTCCCAAACCATATCCCGTTGGGGCCCAGGCCGACCACACCCTTTAAGCAGGGGCGCAGCCTATGAGGTTAAAAAATTGCAATTTTTTAACCTCCTTGGACGCAGCACCGTGACGTCTCTACCTATATGTGCGCGACTTCATGCGAGGTGGATTTTTTCTTTTTTCCCCCTCCCCTCGTTTCGGCTGCTTTGCGAGTGGCCGATGGTTTCGCTCCGCGGGCAACTTGTGCTGTACTATTTATATTTTTATACCTGCTATTTTTTGTTTATACATTTGTATACTTTTTTGCGTGTGTGTGGCTTATAGTTGAGGCACGAGCTGTGACACAATGCTGGCGAATTAAAAGGCTAGACACTATAGAAATACATATATGTGGTAGCTAAAAATGCGTCGCAGGAAACAGACACAAACTGCTCATCTATACCCATCAGTGGATGTCTAAAAGTGACAATTTTTTGCCGCTATTTGGACTCCGAGATCACTATCGTAAAAATAGTGCGCCAAGGAGATAACTTATTTACTTAGTTTTATCTCTGCTGCGACTACCGTGACTTCAAGCTCACGGGCAACTACTCATTAGTCCCAGCGAAAAGAATATACGTATCTGAGTGAGTGTAACACTGCATTAAATGAGAGGCCATGGGGCCCTGGGGGAGCAAGGATGAGGAGAAAAGGGGAAGGTCACAACTCGCACAATGAACACAGTTGCAGTCTTGGGGTAGTAATCGCAAAATGAACACAATAAAGTCAGTCAGTGGCAGCAAAACGCACAGTTCACACTTAAATGTACAGTTCACACTGTGGACAATGCGGTTCACACTGAAAACAGTTCACGCTGCAGACAGTTCACATTGTATACCGAACGGGAAAGTCGGCCAGGCTGCTACACCAATTTGTAGAGTCTGTTTTCAAGGGCGTACTCGGTAATTGGTTCTAGTGCGGTGGGATCGTCACGGACCCGACTAACATGTTCCTGTTCAGTCGCAGGGGCGGGACCTAGAGTTAAAAGCTGGTGGCGATTACGGTCGAATAATGGACACAGCCAAATTACGTGGTAACGATTTGGTGTGCCTTCCCGATTACAGGGGGGCATCAGCGCCATTCGGATCCTGCTGGAGCTGTCTATTTATAAATAACGTATCTTATGCAGCAAAATCTCTGTGTGCATGAAGCACAAATTGTTAAAAATAACTAATCGACATTGGCAACAGCGTGAGTTGTAGCACACATGATTACTGATATCAAACTCGGCCTGGTGGCTTCAGACATATATCAAACTCCTCGAGTACTTCAGCTGCTGTACAATCCAACTATTACTTAGCCCTTGGTTGGTATATATTTTCGATATTGTTTCCCTAAATTGTTATGACCAGCAGTGTAAATTATGCAGAATTCATGACCGAGTGTAAAACGTGTACGTTTGAGCTGGTGTCTTTCTTATCTATGTATCACCCTTGCAAGAACGATTCACACCTTCCATTGCTATTAACAAAATGTCAATGTTTTCCTTAGTGGCACTGTCCCTGATAAAGAATAATGCAATGAAGTTAATGTTAACGAAATTCAATGTAATAGGGCTTGTGAAAGTGCCAAAATGTAGCAGCTCATGCAGCTGTAATATTTCGCAAGAGTAAGACAGTTTGTAAATGCAGTCATGGGTAATTGGCTGCCTTCTTGTAATCCTTACCTGCAGCACCGAATCGTGTTTTGAGCTCTGTATATAGTGAAAGGAGCACCCAACTCAATTGTATACCCTTCTGTCTGCTGTAGAATGAGCTTTCAATGAGGGTGTTTGCTTTCCGGACCGTGTATAATTGCCACATGCGCGTGAAAGCGTCCATCCGCGCGCGCGCACTTCGAGCACCGAGTCGAGCGATTATTTAGGAACACGATCGCCGGTCAGCGTCAACTTGCAGGTGCGCAAGAAGAGCACGGAGAGATCAGGGGCTCAGGTACAAAAGGTTAGCTTCTACCACATGTGCGTCAGCTTCCCCAGCGCCGCAGGCCAGCCCCGCCCACGGAGCGAAACCATCGGCCGCCTGCCAAGCAGTCGAAACGAGGGGAGGGGAAAAAAAGAAAAAAATCCACCTCGCATGAAGTCGCGCACATATAAGTAGAGACGTCACGGGGCTGCGTCCAAGGAGGTTAAGAAATTGCAATTTTTTTAATCTCTCTGGCTGCGCCCCTGCTTAGGGGGTGTGGTCGGCCTGGGCCCCTACGGGATATGGTTTGGGAATACGCTGCCGGACAATGTTATCTGTGTTATCCGTGTGCCAAGTGAAGCGGATGTTCCAACCTTTATGCCGCACGTGTTATCTCCTTTGATAGGCAAAGTGTTTCGAACTAACGTCACCAGCCTAGAATAATCTTCCTTGATCTACAGTGTTCTGGATGCATTTCGACTGTTCGCGAAACCCTCGCACCGAGAGATAAATGCCCGCAGAGCAGACGCCACGGCATTCGACTCACCGACGCTCGCCTAAGCACGTTACTTTGTTGACTGCTGTTTCGCCACCTGTGTATTCTTTGAGTTGTTAGGAGAGCACAAGTTCGCTCCAATTACTTGTTTTCCTTGAAGACAACTGCGTCGTCTTTGGCTCAGTGAGAACATCAAGTGGATGAGATGGAATTATGGGAAACGTGAGTTTGCTTTATTTAATTGCTATATTTATGGGGTACATCGCTACTGTATGTTAATCAGCGCTTGTCACTCTTTTGTTCGACATAGGTGCATTCCACTATCTGAAATCCTGTTCCATTTATTTATCACATTCAGTTTATCTATCCTCTTGCTTTACGTGCCACTGTCATTACACGCAATATAGACGAGATTACGAAAGTGCATAGCCATTTTACACAAGGCTATAGGCCTGCGACGTTGGGCCACAACAAACAACTAATTCGTAAGCTTATCTTGCGATGTCCCGCTAGTAACCAAGGAGGAAGTAGAAAGGAGAGATTTTAACTTGAAAAACTCGCCCAAATATTCTCAGAGTGCTTAAGGACTTCAAAAGTATCAATAGCCTGAAAAAACGCCAACATAGTTCTGATTTACAAGAAGGGAGATAGCAAAGGTATTAAGAATTACAGACTCATCAGCCCAGTGTCAGCTGTTTAAAAGGTGTTTACCAATGTAAAAGTTAACCGCATAAGTGGCAGCATAGATTTTCAACCACCCAGGGAACAGGCTGGGTTTAGAAAAGGATACTCTACAATGAGTAACAACCATGTCATCAATCAAGTAACAGGAAAATCTGCAGAGTATTATAAACCTCTTTACATGGCACGTATCGACTATGAAAAAGTGCTTGATTCAATAGACACCGTAACAATGTTGATGATGGTTGGATGTTAATGGCGGAAGGCCAAACTGGGGCAAAGAGCGCCAAAACAATGGTTATATATGAAGGGTGAAACCGTAAACAATACGATAAGTCAGAAAAAAACAAAAGTAAGTCAGAAAACGACAGTTGGCATGCCTGGTGTATAGGGCCAGGGAGTGATCATGCGTGGTATGAAATTAGGTCTAAAAAGTTAACTTAAATTTAACGCAATCAACTTTAAATTTAACGCAATTGATAGAAAACATGGGATTGTCAGACAGGAAAAACGCTGTGTAGTGGGACGAGTAGTCTGTATAGTTGTGGGAAGTGTTTGCGTCAGGTTGTGGCGAAGTGATTTGCATTGAATGAGTATGTGAACAACGGAGAGGGCCTCTCCACACCTGCCACACAGAGGCCTTGAAGACCCCGTGAGGAGATATGAGTGTGTGACATGCGTGTGCCCAATCCGCAACCTAGCAAGGGCAACTTCTGTGTATCTGTTGCGCGTGTCAGTGGTGTATGGTCCCAACCGGGGTTTTATAACATGTAACTTGTTATCTGTCTGTTCACTCCAGTGTGTTTGCCATCTGTTGCGAAGTTGGTGTCTGATGTGTGGCTTCATGTCTGTGTATGGCACTGTTGGTATGTCCATTGTATTCAAGAGTGTAGCTGCAGTGGCCATTCTTTCTGCGGTTTTGTTCACGGCAATTACAGAGTGCCCTGGAACCCAACAGAAAGTTATTTGAAGGTTTGATGCATATGCAGACATGATAGCTTTAAAAATATGATTCATGACAAAGTTTTTAGAACGCTTTACGAATGCAAGTGCATGTACAAGGCTAACAGTCCGTGTACACGATGGAGTTTAAGATTTGATGTTGAACTATGTGATTTATTACTATTAAAGTACCGTATGATTCCGCTGTAAATATACTGCTACAAAGGTTCATTGTTTTACTGACATGAAAGTTTGGCCCATGCGCAGCAGAAGCCACAGCAGTTGCAGTCTTGGACGCGTCACTGTAAAACTCTGCACAACGGTACTTATCCTGCACTAACAAGAAATGCGCCAGAATCAGAATTCTTGGTGACCTGTTCTTGTTAAATTGCATAAAAGACAGGTCACATGACACTGGGCGGAGATGCCATGGTGGAATGGAATCAATGATGAGTGTCTTGTGGATGCCTGAGAACGAGACTGCTAGGTCAGAAGCTTCTTCTCCTCGCACTCTTAGAGGAAAGGGCATAGGGATTGATGGACGATTTAAAAAGAGTTGCTGTGAGGATGCATCATTAATGGTCGGAGTAAAAGGATGATTTGCCATAGACATGATTTTTGAGGCATATAAAACGTCTACGTACACCCTCTGGTGATCTAGGGACCATTTATTGCATTCTACACAGACTTTGGACAGGGCTAGTTCGAAAAGCACCACATGCAAGGCGTAGCCCTAAATGCAGCACCAGGTGCAGCATTTTTAGTGCCGTTTTTGTTGCGCACCCATATAAAACACTACCGTAGTCCAAGAGAGATCCCACTAGGGCGCTATTAACACACAGAAGGAGTTGCTTGCCTGCACCATACTACTGGTGGGAGAGAACTTTAGGAATATTCATAGTTTTTAGCCATTTTTGCTTAAGGTGTTTCAAGTGTGGAACAAATGTCAGTTTGTTATCGAATATTACGCCTAAAACCTTGTGCTCCTTTTTACAGGAATTGAAACGCCATTAAGAGTAATATCTGGCTTATGATGGATCCCGCGCTTCCTGCAGAACACAACTCAAGTACTTTTTTCTGGATTGAGTTTAAAACCATTCTTGTCTGCCCAGCTGGCACGTTTTTAACAGCAAGCTGGAGCTGACGTTCACGCATTGACATATTAAAACATTTAATAGATATCTGCACGTCGTCTGCATACATAGGGTAAGAAATCGTAGGTGGCAATGCCTTACCAAGAGAGTTCATTTTGATTATAAACAGAGTACAGCATAGAACTCAACCTTGCGGCACGCCGTTTTCTTGCACATCAATCCTTGACAGTGCATTACCGACTCTTACGCGAAAAGTTCTTTCAGACACGTAACTAGCAAGGGTGTTGAGCATATGGCCCAAAAAACCGAAAGAATTCAGGTCCCTGAGGATCCCGTAACCCCAAAAGGTGTCATAGGCCTTATCAAGGTCGAAAAACACCATTGCGCAAAACTGTGAATAAAAGCGTCCTTGATGTATGATTCAAGGGCGACAAGTTGGTCATTCGTGAATCGCCCCGCCCTGAAGCCTCCCTGGCAGCCCTCCAGAAGACCGTTGTACACGAGAAAGTACACAAGTCTCCTGTTTATCATCTTCTCGAGGAGCTTGCACAGGCAGCTTGTAAGGGTGATGGGCCGATAGCTAGCGGGAGAGGAAGAGTCCTTCCCCTCCGTCAGAAAGGCCACTACTATGGCCTCCCTCCAAAAGCATGGAATGTGCCCCGAAAGCCATATTTTATTGTATAGATGTAGAAGTGTTTCAAGGGTGTCCTAAGTGTAGGTGTTGTATTATGGTGTACGTAACCTTATCTGCACCTGGAGCTGAATGTTTATATGTGGACAGAGCAGCCTTCAGCTCATGAATTGAAAAAAGGAGCATTGTAGGAAGTGTGCGACTTGTTGCTATCACGCAGGGACGTCTTTTCTGCAGATGTTTTGTGCTGCATGAAAGTATTTGTGTAGTGTGCTGAACGGAAGACGTGTTCGAAGTGTTGTGCAAGTGTGTTAGCCTGGTCTTCGAGTGTGTCCCCTGTTGGGCTAACCAGGGGCATGCTCTCTGTCTGTTGTCCTTTGAGCTTACGTATGTGTGTCCCAGACTTTGTGTGTGTCCATGTATGAACAATGACTAACAAGAAGGTGTGCCAACTCTCTCGTTTTGCCTACGGCGCATACGTTTTCCAAACGCCTCGGCCCGCTAAACAACAGGAGGTAACCCGACGTGGGGTACCGATGAAGGATACCCCACGCCTTGTTCTGGACCTTTCGCGCCCGCCTACAGTCCTCATTCCACCACGGCCTCCTTTGGTTGCGCGGGGCACCAGAGGCGTAGGGAATGGACTTTTCGGCGGCGTTGAGGGTGTGGCGCCGTGAGTAGTTGGGAAGCTTCTTCAATGTGTAGGTGTCTTAGGCTTGTGTAGTGTAGTTTGGATGTCTCTGTAAATGTATTCCAGTTAGCTCTTGCTTCATTGAACCTGTTCTGGGAACAAGGACTGCGTGGGCCTTTACCTATAGATGTTAGTGTGGTGGGGAAATGATCACTGCCATATGGGTCAGTGCCCACACCCCACTCGAAAACAAGAAAGAGAACTGTGGGGCCAATAGCGAAGTCAAGATATGAGTGTGTGTTGTGTCCTGTATAAACGTATGTGGGCTTATTTTTTTTGAAGAGGCATGCTTCTGAAGATGTAAGGGATTTATCAGGCCGACCTCGGTCATCCGTGCGAGAAGAGCCCCGAAGAGAATTGTGCACATTAAGGTCGCCTGTGAGCATATATGGTTCTGGCAGCTGGTCAACCAGCACCTCGAAGTAAGAGCTTCGAAAGTGCAAAATCAGGAGAAATGTAACTGCAGCATACCGTTATCAACCTATTAAATATTATTGTGCGAATTGCTACAGCCTCAAGGACAGTGTTCAAAGTGATAAGGTGTCATGCTAGGGATTTGCTCAGCGATTATGGCCACACCGCCCGAAGAGTCCGTGCAGCCAGCTCTATCCTTTCTGAATACCATATAGCCATTTAGGAAATTTGTTTGATTGGAATTAAAATGTGTTTCTTGGAGACACATTACACTTGGCTGACTAGCATGCAGAATCTCGTACACGTCGTCAAGATTATTCAGAAGGCCTCTGCAGCTCCATCGAACAATATTTTCTCTTCCCAGTAGTAAATGTTCGGAGCTACTGGAGTGTGATTATTTACGTAAGGTCTTTCGGGGCTTGGACTCATGGAAAGGATTTTTTACCTGCTCTGGAGGTTTGGATGAAGGGACCCGCTCCTTCCGCTGCAAAGCAGACAAGAAAGGTGCGACATCCATCTCGTCATCAGATTTGTGGGGAGCAGCAGGCGGATCGGGCCCCTTGGACTTGGCACCCTTTTCGGTGCCCTTCGTTGGAGCCGCGACCGCCGAGGGCGTTGAACCAAGACTTCCAGACCAGCGTTGAACCAGCGTTGAACCAGCGTTGGACCAGCGTTGAACCAGCGTCGAACCAAGACTGCCAGATCAAAGACCGTCGCTATGCATGTAGCGAATCAGAGTGCGGAATGAGGGGCTCGTTAAATAAGGACAGAAATAATGGTTGGCAGTTAAGACGGACAAGGAAAGCAAAGTGAAAATCTGATAGGTAAGTTAATATTTTTGAAACATATTTTGTTTTTGTTAGAGAAAGATTGTGGCAAAAAAGATGCCCGAAGGGCGGTTTCCGAACCCATGAGGCTAATCGGCTGCTCTCGACCTGTCGTAGAATCTCGCGTCACGGCCCGGGGGATAAAAAAGAAGTTTACCTTCTTCCCGAGTAGTCAGAGTGGTGCTTGGCTACTACCCGCAAGCGCAGGAAATACGAACCCTTACATAAATACCCCAGAAAGTGGAGGGGAGCCCAGCCCCGCCTGTGGCGTAGGGGTCATCGCACGAGACGCGTATTCTCGAGGTCGTGGGTCCGTATCCCACCTGGCGGGAATATTTCTCTCAATTTATTTCTTTGTTTAAAGAAACTGTATCTGTTTCAGTTATAATAAATTGACCTACCATTTCCGCTTTCCTCTCCTTGACTTTCTTGTCTGCCAACACTTATTTCTGTAATTATTTAATGAACCACTCATATCAATTCTGATCCGAATATATATAATAATATATATATATAGTATATATATAGTATATATATATATATATATATATATATATCAGTGTATCGAACCGGAAAAAATACCGGTTCGGTTATGGTTCGGGTTCGGGCAAATTCATTTCATTCTGGTTCAGTTCCGGTTCGAAAGCTTTAACCGGTTCGCGAACCGGTTCAGAACTGAATCATTAGCAAGGTGAGAAAAATCAGTTTTTGTATACTTTAAATTTATTTTTAAATAGAAGTATTTTTTTCGTCACTCGAACTAGTTGTTTTTTAAAATGAACTGCAATACTACTGTCAAATTTGAAAATCTAGGCCAGGTGTAACAGAAAATGTACCAGCATCTTTTTCACCGACCCTTCTGTCGTCCTAGAGACTACACAAAAACACCGCCAAGAGACATGAGTGTGTTATTTATTGGTGCCCCTGGCTTCGTTTTATTGTACTGCTTGGATGCTACTAATGACTTACGACATTGCCCATTTTGCTTGAATTACTTCCTTGTTACGTCCCTGATGATGCTGGGTGGCAGAAAATTTCTAAGTTTTTTCAGTGTTTCTCACAGCTTCTTATGAAAACAACATCCTTAACGAGTCACCAGAGGCAGATCTTTCAAATAAGGCAAGGTAGGGCTTCGTTTTCATGATCCATTTAGGATCCTTGGCCAAGCAGGTAAGAAATCGCGGCGGAAAAATATCGCCGACTACGGGCTGCGTCCCCTTCGTTATCGGGCTTACTGCAATAATGAAGAGCGAATGCTGCCTGCATCCCCATTGCAAAACAATCAACAAAGAAAACTTCCACATAAAGCGCGCAAACACACGCCCGCGCACGTTTTGTTCGCATGTGAAGAGCAGCTTTACCCGTACAAAGACTACCAAAGACTCTAGCGGAAATCACCTAAACCAAACGTACAGTACTCAACGCTGGGCACACCTGTCAATACGAAAGAACACAATCTTTAGAATTCCGAATAGACACGTATCTTCGCTTACCTCACCCGCCGCGGTGGCTCAGTAGCTAAGCCGTCGTGCTGCTGAGCCCAAAAAGCGGTTTCGATTCCCGGCCGCCACGGCCGCTTTTCCGATGGAGGCGAAACGCAAAAAACCAGTGTGTTCGAGATTTGGACGCACGCTAAAGATCCCCAGGTGGTCGAAATTATCTGGAGCCCTCCACTGCGCGCACCTCATCACCTGTGTAGCGTCGGCGCGTTAAACCTCATAATCAATCAAACTTCTCTTACCCCCGTGTAGTACGTTTAGGAATCTCATTTCTCCGGCCCCTTCGCCCTATTTTCCCCTCTTTCCTCGTTTAGTGAGGTTCGCCTCACTTGTATAAAGCCGATGTCTCGAACCAATAAGAAACATATGTGCGTCTCTTCCTTCCTGCGTCCAGTTTGTGGCGTTGTTTTATTTCTTGCGATTATGCATGTACTTAAAAGCCAAAATTTCAACATTCGTTAGCTGCTGCAAATAGTCATGTGCTAAATGTAGGGCTTGAACATTGGCTGGTACACCGTGCGACGATCTCGTGGACTGATTGCACTTGCACCGTCCCAATGCGGGCGAGAGAGAGAGCGACAAACGTTTTATTGAGCCTTTAAAGCCCCCTTGTGGGGGCGTGGAGGCAGGCGCACCGGCGACCGCGGGAAGGGCGAATTCGGTGCTTCAAACAGTGTTGCAGGCTGCCAAGAGTTTGACATTTCTTCTTTCCAGTCTGCCACCCTGCTTGCTCGACCATCAGCAATATACCATTGCAAGTAGGGGCTCTAAATGCTATACTGGTGTGCAGTCCCTTGTGGCTACGGTGTTGTGGTGCTGAGCCGTAGGACGCGGGTTGGATTGCCGGCCACTGCAGCGGCTCTTCTGATGGAGGCGAAAAGCGAAAACGCTCGTGTGTTCGAGATTTCGGCGCGCACTAAAGGTCCCCAGGGGGTCAAAATCAATCCTGAGCCTTCCACTGCGGCGCGCCTCATCGCCTGCGTTGCGCCGGCGCATTAACAAACCTCAGAATCAATCAAATAATCAGATTGTCAGCAAGTTGTGACCGTGATGAGCGCGTTCGGGTGTGTTTTGATTCATGGAAAGGGGAAAAGTGAGCGAGGAACGAGAGATTGCGAAGTTGATGGCGCGTAAAAGAAAGATGCCCCTAATGACACTTACCACCCGTTATCAATCACGGGATGGCCGAACCGTTTTATCGAGAACCGGAAACAGTTATTTTTTTTCGGTGCAGTTCCGGTTCGGGTTCAGCCGCCTCAAAAAATAATGGTTCGGGTTCAGTTCCGGCAAAAACACCGGAGCGGTTCCGGCCTGTGTTCGGTTCGGTGCGACACCCTGATATATATATATATATATAATATATATATATATATATATATATATATATAAGATATATATATATGTATATATAATAGAGAGAGAGAGAGAGAGAAAGGGAGAGAGAAAGAGATACTTGCGTGCTTGCTTGCATATACGTGTGTGGGTATACAGGTATGAAGTTTTGGCGTCCCCACATCAGCGTTAAATTGGACACCAGAAATACCGTCCTCCCGGCTTTAATTAAGGGTCCTGTACGCGGGTGCGCATGTTAGCCCGTCGTAATTAAAATGCACGCTCGCTGCGTTAACAAAGGAAGCTCCACGTGAAAAGCGCGCATACAGTGGGGCGCAGACTCGGTTCTGAGTTGGGTAATTCGTTGCAGAAGAGAAAGTTTACGGCTATCATTACGGAGTAACGAATGAAGCATATTTCACTGATTGCCTCAGCAAATGAGAGTCAAGGATCAATGAAGAAAAAAATTACCGCACTCCCGCTCTAACGGGAGTGCGGTAATTCGGAAGAAGTAATGGTTGTTAGAGACGGAAATGGTTAAATATTGGAACATTTACGCATGTATGTATGTATGTATGTATGTATGTATGTATATGTATGTATGTATGTGTATGTATGTATGTATGTATGTATGTAGTATGTATGTATGTATGTATGATGTATGTATGTATGTATGTATGTATGTATGTAGTATGTATGTATGTATGTGTATGTATGTGTTATGTATGTATGTATGTATGTATGTATGTATGATGTATGTATGTATGTATGTGTATGTATGTATGTATGTATTTAGTAGTAGTATGTATGTAGTGTATGTATGTATAGTATGTGTATGGTATGTATGTATGTATGTATGTTATGTATGTATGTATGTGTATGTAGTGTATGTATGTTGATGATGTGATGATGTATGTAGGTGTAGTTATTCGGATATGTATATGTAGGATGGTGTAATGATTCAGGTTAATGGCGCATAGTCGAATGAGGGAAAGATGATAAAGGACGATGTGAATGAGATGAGAAGATTGTAATAAAGGCACAGATTAAAATTTTCTAAGAGAAATGGTGTATAGGGCTATGTTAAAACATAATGACTATACTAAGAGAAAGGGTGCCTATATAGGGTCACAGTTAAAACACAGTGAGTGCAGGACACCTAAGGTGTAAAGCCTCACGTCCCGCCATTGTTTTGCAACACGTCATGAGCACACGTGAGGTTATGGGCAGTAAGATATGTGTTTAAAAAATCTACGTCTGCAAGGTAGCTAAAAACGTTTTTGTAAGAGAACATGGGATGGTCTGCAAGAAATAATGAAGGGTGCAAGGGAATATTATATGTGTAAACTTCATTAAAGTGACGTTTCCTTTCAATGTTGCACATCTTGCATTCAATAAGCACATGAAGGACAGATAGCTGCCCTCCACATCGATGACACCGTGGCTTGTTTGTGTCAGTCAACAGGTATGAATGTGTCATGTGTGTGTGGCCGATTCTAAGTCAGCATAAGGCCACTTCTATTGATCTAGCATGTTTCTCAGAAGGAGGTTTTTCAATTTTAGGTTTAATGACATCTAATTTGTTGCTTATTTCTTCATCCCACTGTTGTTGCCAGTGCGCTGGCAGCTTCCTCCTCACATAAGGTTTGAGGTCTTGATATGGAGCCAGCTTAATATCTATGCTTTCACGAAGGGCAACAGCTGCAGCACTTTGGTCAGCGGCTTCATTTCCAGCAATGCCACAGTGGCCCGGAACCAAGCACACTGTGACAGCAAGCTTGAGACTATAAGCCGAGTACAGAGCTCTTAGAACAGCATTAAAAGTTAGGTTTTTACTAGCCTTCAGAGATAAAAGCTTTGTAACAACACTCAGCGAGTCTGTGTATATAACTGAGCTCTTTTGTTTTGGAGAAAGTGGTTCAAAGCTAGCAGGATACCATATGCCTCTGCAGCAAATATACTAGTGTTCCTGTTCATTGTTTTGGACAAATTGAATATGGGGCCAATTGCAGCACAAGACACCGCTGCAGAAGTCTTCGAGGCATCTGTGTAGAATTCAGTTGCCTTGTATTTGTGCCTGAGTGACAGAAAGTGCTGAGTAACAACAAAGTTTGGCACATTTTTCTTTTGCAGTTCTCTGAAAGACATGTCACACTGAATTGGGCAAATGTATGTATGTATGAATGTATGTACGTACGTACAGTCATCAGCAAAAGTTTGCTTAACAAGGAAATCGGAATTTCAGGTTATTTCTCTTCCGGTAGCAGCCTCAGCACTGTGGGAGGCATTTGAGATGTGTAACTACTAAATTATTGCGAGAAATCCCCGTAGAATACCCCAGGCTGCCATGCGGCCGAGAAATTACCCGAGGTTACTGCTTTCCTGATCCCTAAACATTTCCTCTTGACGGTGCGTGTGTACGTATTTGTGTGTAAGTATCATTTTACACCCTCCTAAACTTTTAATAATATCACGCGAGCGACGACCCATCGGCAATTCAGCACTTATCACGGTGTCCACCGGTGAGATAGGCGAGAGTATGCGCATGCGCAAAAAAGACCTTTCCTTTGTGAACATCGTCTGCTACGCAGTTTCATTGAAGGCGATATACCCCCTCCGATTGTGTCTGCTTGACTTTGGTTACTCGCACAGCAGAGAGTTTTATGCCCGTGTGCGTACTCTCGTCTATTTCCACGTTTGACACCGTAGTTAGACGCTTACATGCCTATAGGTCGTCGCTCCAGTGATACGTTTAGAAATTTGGGAAGGTGTATATACCTGTACATGTAAGTCTGTAATATGTATGTAAGTACATGCACCCATAAACGCATATATACCGCAGCTAATTAAACGCATCAAGCGAGTTCCGTCCTCGAATAGGATTCGCATTGGTACAAGGAATTTTAGCGGCTTCCCCCTGTTTCTTCATCTGCGACAGTGTCCAGAATGTGGGAATCATGAGCGCGGTGAGATGCCTGTATTTTTATTTGATATCTTCAGTCGTCGGTGTGATGAACATCTCAACGCAAGGCTCATCGTGGCAAAATTTTTTTATTATAAATTAATGAGCAGTACACTAACTCTCTTTCCACAAGAAAGCTACACGATCTGTTCTAACGTTGATGACCTATGTCGTAAAACTTGACGCCTTACTACACGCTTTGCTTGCCAATTTAGGTCTGCTCAAGGGCAGTGCAAATAATTCAAAGTAATGAATACACGCAGTCAACGAACTTTTCACATCGGAAAAGAAAACCTACGGTGGAAGGCACCAAAGGTGAAATGAGGGAAAAGGTGCATTGTTTTTTCGAGATGTAACGCGTCAAAGCGACGCATGACCGACCGCCAAGCAACTTAATGGCTGCTCAGAGAAAGTTGTGGAGGAGAGTGAAGTCGAGAACGGAACCAAATAAAGAATTTTTTGGGCAAAGGCCAACGCGTCACAAAGGATGATGTTCCGTGGGGGGGACTTTTCCTCTTTCGGTGAATTTTTGTCTGTAATTTTTGGCAAAAGGGGAAAATGGAATCTTCAATACATACGGGGTATTTTAGGAGTCGTGCTGTAAAAATAAAAAATAATAATCTGTAACTGGACTTCGCATCCTTTATTACTTTGCTTTCCTTTAAGAAGTTTCTTAAACACTTAGTCAGATTTATGGTGAAATATTCCCAGTCCTGTTCCCGCAAGCCACAAGCATCCAAGACCGATTCCAAACAGTTAATAAAACAGGAGGGAGCATAGGGGAAAGAACACTCCATGAAGAAGAGCTAGTAGAGGGTGAAGGTGGGCCGGCTGAAGGTGCTGAAGCTTGTTCGCATTTTCCTGCGCAATATACAAAAATTATTTCGGCTACGCCTTAGTCCACTTGCTCGCTGTCTACAAGAAATGTCGCCAGAGTACCAGCGCTGAGCTAAAATGACCTCGATTGCCCCAAAAAACTCCTGATCTCTTTCACACGTGCAGTTTTTACTTAGATCTTTAGCACGAAAAGTACAGCTCATTTCAGATAAGATCGAACACAGCATGGCTGGTCGACCTCGCCCATTCGCTTAAAATTTTTTACCTGATTTCCGCATGTATGTAATGTGCGTATTGGCAAATATTTTCTTCGAAAAACATTTTGTCCGACTGAAAAAAATTTGGAACGCACTCGCGTGGACCCCGGCTGCTGGCTGCCCCTGCGACGCGGCCAAATTTGGTAACGCCTACCAAAAATGTACTGATTAGGCGCGAATGGTAAGTTTTTTGCTTAATATACGCCTGCTGTACATTTCCCCCCCAAAGTTTATTGGCTAGAAAAACTTAGTTCTTAAAATAAATTTCCAAACCTTGTTCATAGCGCATTTTGTTCGGTATTTTCCGGACAAATATTACCGTGATTGATTTGATTGTAGGGTTTAACGCGCCGACGCAAGGCAGGCGATGAGGCATGCCGTAGTGGAGGGCTACGGATTAATTTTGACCACCTAGGGATCTTTATTGTGCACCGAAATCTCGTACACACGGGCATTTTTACTTTTCGCCTCCATCAGAAAAGCAGCCGCCGCGGCCGGGAAGGCAAATATTACCGTAAGGGCTAGAGCTAGAGCGTTCAAATTTTAGCGAGGACTGCTCCTGGCAAGTGCAAACAAGGGCCATAAATATCGTGTCTGTGGAAGTTACGGTTACAAAGAAACTGGCGCACAAGTTCGAACAAAAAACGAAAGCACTCGAAATTCAGAAAACAAAGAAACACTTCTTCGATTTTGCTGAAATTCTCCCCAGATGTTTGCTTGTGTATGTACATCAATGATCATTTTGTTCCTGACGCACCTACAGCGCTATAAAAAGGCCTCGTCGGCCGGATCTTCACAATGTCGTGAGACACGAAACAGTGAGAGCAACTTCCACCAAATCTGCAGATATTTTATAAATCTTTGTACCAAAGGAAAACGATTGCTTATAGATAACGTTACGGAGAAATGAGTAGCAAAACTGAAATTTTTATGTAAATTGGGGAAGGAAAACAACCAACCTGTGCACCGCTCGACGTGTAGAGTTTGAAGAAGGAACGGAGGAACTATCAGGTTCACGCGCATATTAAAAAAAACCGCTTCTTCCAGTTTTATGACTGGTTCCACAGGCATTCGTCTCTAAATTAATTGCGCGAGCCATTAAAAAGCTTGTGCGCCAGTTGCTTTTCAGCTGTAGCTTGCACAGACACGATATTTCCGGCAGTTATTTGTACTTGCCAGGAGCACCCCCGCTAAAAGTGGAACGCTCTAGCTCCAGTACTTACAACCTAATATTTGCCCGCAAAGTACAGAACAAAATGCGCTCTGAGCAAGACTTGGAAATTTATAACAAAAAAATGTTTTCTTCGCCAACAAAACGTTTAGGGGGAAATGTGCACCAGGCGTAGATTAAGCATAAAAATTACCAGGCGCGCCTAATAACCATCTTTTTCAGGTGCACGTCCCTAAATGTGGCCGCGGTGCAGGGGCAGGTAGCCGGGGTCAGCGCCGGGGTCAACGCGGGTGCGGTCCAAAATCTCTTTGAGTCGGACAAACTTTTAAGTGCGATGCACTTCTTAAGCGACCCTGAACCTGCGTCCACCGGCGATGTCCGCATAGCATACCCACGTGGGGGATTGGCCAGGAATCTCCTCGTCTTCCTTGGCAACGGGGGGAGATGGGCGCGCGCTGCCTGGCCGCTGACATGGCACATACCCACGTGGGGGATTGGCGCGGAATCGGGCGTGAGAAGGGCTAATGCACCCGCTTTAAGGAGTACTGACACGAAATTTCAAAGCTGAGATCCGCTCTAGCAATCAAGTACAACGACAACACAAATAGGTGTCTGTGAATAAATGCATCTTTCTTTCTTTGTAGTTGTGTGTGTGTGTGTGATCTCTCTTTCGCGAACATTACCGAACCGCGCAAATTCAACTCGTGCATTCGCACTTTCACATTCTTCCGCTCGGGGAAATGCGGGGAATTTTTTTTTCCGGTGAACAATTTGTGAATTCTCACATTCAGTACATGCGGCAATGAGGTAAAAAAATTCACGCGAATGACAGAGGGCGACCAGCCATGCCTTGCTCGACCATACGTGAAATGACCCAGCATGCTTTTGGTACAAAACGTGAAGTTCATAGTCAAAGGCTGCTGAGCGGCAGATGTAGTGGAATTCAGTTCACGCTGAAATAAATCTCATTCTTTGGAAAGCGTCTGTGCCCGGGATGCTACGTGAAGTAGACATAGGTGACACTGGCTAACGAACAAAACCGAACAGGAATCCACGTAAAGATCTGTCAGCTGAAAAAAAGAGAACGCAGGGAATTTTGCAGGGGAACCTCGGGGTCAATATGCGAAAACTAGGGAATTTCTGTGCCAAGAAATGTGAGTTTTTTCCCCCGGTGCGGAGCATCACAGGTCGCAAACGACAGCAGTTGCATGAGAAAGAGATGGTAGAGGCCGGTGTCCAGTAGTGGGAACACACACAAACAGGCGTATGATGGTGATGATGATGATGATTGATAATGATGGTGGTGATGGTGGTGGTGGTGGTGATGATTACAGAAATAGCGGCATTTGCTTGTCGATTTTTTTGACTGAGTAAATGAAGCCCTCACTTATGGTAGAGGACCAAGGTAGTGAAAACTCCCGTCATGTGCCTTTTCTAAAGTGAACCTCGGAACAACTTTTCAAACCAGTTTCGAGACACGTCCTTGCGAATTCCCATGAGAAATGTTCCTAGATATTGCGTACCGCAGCACCCTTAATTTTATTTCTTCTAAATGAACTCGGAAAACTTGCGTATTATTGACACTGTTTTCTAATTTTTTATGCATTACAATGCATTTCTAAAGCATTGCTACATAAAGGCGGCAGTGTAAGCGTAATGCAGCGCCAACAGGTATTATAAAAGAGACGCTTCTAGCGGGTTAGATGCGAAAACACGAATAGGTCTCTCTTTTGCAATTCAAATGAGCGTGGGACTGTAATTACAGTTATCAGAAGCTAGGTATACGCATTGATCGAGTTCTTTGATGAATTTTAAGTTACAGACAGGATCAGGGCCAACATTATATTGAACCCGCCCCAGTGGCTCAGTGGCTAAGGCCTCGTGCTGCTGAGACGAGGACGTGGGTTCGATTCCAGGCCGCGGCGGCCGCTTTTCTGGTGGAGGGTAAAAGCAAGAACTCCCATGTGTACGAGATTTATGCGCACGGTAGTGATCTTCAGGTGGTCAAAATAATCCGGAGCCCTCCACTACGGCGCGCCTCAACCCCTGCGTTGCGTCGGCACGTTAAATCCCACGATAAAAAATCATAAATATTATATTGAACCCCAGAAATATATACGTAAGCTACGTGTTCGTATTAAACGTCAAGAGGTTATTAAAAGGTCGCATAACTTGACCCTAGTTTCCATGGTCTATTCACGGTTTGTATTGTTGAGTTATGGCGGGATCATTACAGAAAGTATTGCGCTAGTCGGCGCGCACAGTAACAACGCTCGCCAAACAAGAGAACCACTGAAAAAACGAAGTATCGGCCCTGCGAACATCATCATCATCATCACCAGCCTATCTACGCCCTCTGCAGGGCAAAGGCCTCTCCATTAATCTTCAATTATCTAGGTCCTGTACTAGCTGCGACAAATGTATTGCCGCAATCTTCTTCATCTCCTCTACCCGTCTAACTTTCTGCCGCCCCCTGCCCCGCTTGCCTTCTCTAGCGATCCACTCTGTTACTCTTAATGACCAACAGTAATCGTGCCTTCGCATTACATGTCCTGCCCACGTCCATTTCTTCTTCTTAATTTCTAATAATGTGTCCTAAGACACGTTTCTTCCCTGACCCACTTCCGCTCTCTTCTTGTACTCTTAACGTTACACCTATCATCTTCCGTTCCATTGCTCGCTGAGTCGTCCTCAGTGTAAGTTGAACCCTCTTAGTGAGCCTCCAAGTTTCTGCCCCGTAGGTGAGTACCGGTAAGATGCACCTGTCATGCACTTTGTTCTTCAGGGACAATGGTAGGCTGCCATTCATTATCTGAGGATGCCTGCCGAATGCACTCCACTCCATTCTTATTCTTCTAATTATCTCTGCCTCATGGTTGGGATGCGAGGTCACAGCTTGGCCTGCGAACACCGACGGCACAAATATTTAGCTAATCCGCGACAAGGTACAATCTGTTACAAGCACTATTTTGGAAACAATAAGCTGACACATGTAATAAGATGATACAAGCAATATCCACGAGCTGTTATTTTCAGTGGAGAAACGCGAAAGCCGATACTCACCCCATTGAGAGGTTGCCCAAAGTACCAGAGAATAATGACTATCTTTCTTCGGTTCATCGCAACTCCTAACGGGCCGCGATCAGGTCTCCTGGCATGGGCGGTGAGATATATAGACAGAATGATATCGCGTATGACGAGCGTGACGTGGCTATTATCGCAATGCGATCTTCGAGAAAATAACGTAAGCCCACCCAGAGTCTCGGATGACGTCGCGTAGAATCGCTGTGGAAAGACGATGCGCCGTATACGGAGGGGGACCGAAATCGACCAGAAAAGTGTGTTTTAGTACCGAGGACGAAGATAGCTGTTCGCGGATTGGCTGGGAGCGGGAGCGCGGGAATATAAATGGCTGGACACCGAAGTAATAGGAAACGGGGGAATTACCCAAAGATTATGGCTACGATGCCTCGAAGAGATTCAGTAAAAAACTGCGTTATTACACATACCTTCGGTGCTTAGTACGCAAAAGGATTTACTTCACCCCGCCTTTCTTCGCCTATTTGAAAGAGAAGACATCTGTGAGCAGTGAACCAAGTAATTCTGTAGCTTTGCTCATTACGAGAATGTGATTCTGTTACGACAAGGAATGTAGCCATTGTGACAACGACTGAGGAAATGGCTGGGAGAAAGCGTACATTCTTAGAGACGGCAGTACAGAACGCCAAAACGATGCCGATATCCGCTGAAGTAATCAACTTTTACCAGGGCGTTCTTCTTCTAGTTTTTTTCTTTTCACACAGCGAACCCCTGCTGATATTTCTGGCATTGGTTTTTTAATCACCAGGTGACCCGACAATTGAAGGAAAAATCTGTGGCAAAGTAAGTGGTCGTGGACATAATCCGGCTATACAATTTAAAGTAATTACCAATGCATTACGCTGCAAATAAAACAGAAGCATCGTAAAAAGTCCAGTAAAAAACAGCAAAGATCTCGAAAATATTTCAACGCTTTTGTTGTTGTTCTCCGTGAGGATCTTATCTCTTTTGCGCAGCCTCCTTAACTAACAGTGTCTCGAATCATAGTGGAATTTGACAATACAGTTAGTAAAAAATGTTCCGAATTGAAGCAGTCGAAAGTTGAGAAAATAAAACAAAAGACGGGAAGAACATCTAGCGGTTTTATTTTGCTTGCATCGAAATAGCCGTCCAAACCAAAGAAGAATCGAAGTGCGTTAACTTAATCACATCAAAGTGTCTGTTCGCCTGTGACTTATCGGCCGTTTACTTGACGTTGAGGCCATTAGAAGACGCAAATGACCGGAGAACTCTCTAACGTATACGAGAAACCTGGACGGACGAAAGAAAGCCGAAAAACAGACACACATAGAAGTCGTGGGATAGCAAACTAACATAAACGTAAAACAAGTACCGACGTTCTGAAGTAGCCAGTATAATTCCCAAGGCATGCATTGGCGTAGTGTGGTTACCTGAAACCAGCGCAAAACAAAAAGAAAGTGAAGACCCATAAAAGGGAGCAAAAAGTCTCCAATATTTACGCCAAGCAATTCGAAGGCGAGGAACTTGAAGAAGACACCAGGAAGAGCCAGTGCAAATCACTTGGGAGGCATTATCACCGAAATGGCCTTCCGCGGGTTCTCTTCTCGGTTTCCGTCCCTTTTTTTGTAGGAAGACTCCATAGAAACCTATTATATGAAGGCCGCGTTGCCTTTCCCGCCGCCATAGACTCCACTCAGTGATCGACAACGTCTGTCCAACCGGGGAAGTTGTGTCGAGGAGTTTTTTTTTGTCGAAATGAGTCAAATCCGGAAACCCAAACTAAATGAGATAAAACCGTAGTGATGAGAAAATAATGCACTGACGATTACTATACTCTCTAACTCGGAATATGCGCGCAGCGCGAACTGCAGACTTCTCGGTCACGCCGCATATCTGTCGTGTCTCAGGAAGTGATCACGTGATCAGCGAACGCACGGCGGCGGAGCGCATCTCTGCCGTTATCTCGAAAGCCATCGCCTCCGCCTGGTGTATTGTCGCAAATCGTGTCTGAACCTCCCGCGCAAATGTCACGTGGTTCGGATGAGCGGCGAACGGAGCAGCGCCTGGGTAAAGTGTGAGGGGGAGGCAGCGAGAGAGATGACGCCATTGCCGCGCGTGCCGCCCTCCGCGCCACCGATCTGCCAGACGCTCCTCTCCGTTTTCTTTCTGCCTCGCCGCTTCGTTCGCTCACTCGGTTACGCGGACGGCGGCGGGCACCGCCTTCACCGCCGCAAAACCGAGGTACGGGGCGACAAAGAGCTGCGCCCTAAAACGCGGCAACTTTCGGTTAGAAAATAGGTTGCAAAAATAGGTTAGATAACGTTAACGAACGTGTACCCAACTAATATTTCGGATCGGGAATTAGCCAGATCCTTTTGTGGCAGCGGTCAAAATGAGCCAAATCCAATTTCCCGGTAGTTTCCTTTTGGTCTGACACTTTCCTTTAGGTGTGACGTCATATAACCAACATGAGAGCCTTGTTGTGAGTGGCCGCCTCACAGCTCGGGACTGTCGGGAGAGATGAAAAATTATAACAAAATGGAAAATGGGGTGAGTTTGTACGTATTCAGGCATGTAATGTAACAGCAGTATAAACGACGAGGGACACAAAAGAAATTCACAGGACTTGCGCTGTGAATTTCTGTGAAATGAAGTCAGCGCCCGTCTTGTGAATTTCATCGGTGTTCCTCGTCGTCTATTGCACTGTTACATTACATCAGAATTAATTATCGCGGATATTATGTTACAACTATTATTTAACTCATTTATTCTTTAGTTACTTGTGGGATTAAACTTTCCCCTGCTGACAAACAAAGCATATCGCACAATAGCTCTGGCAGCGTTGCATTTACGTCCCGTAACAAAGTCTTACTGTTTTCTGAAATTCTGTTTGGGTGGATTTGACACATTTTAAATAAAGGTTTCCGTACGTTTTAGCCGTTAAAGGTTATTTCGAAAAAGCGTTTACTCTGCTAGATACAAGCGTTGAAGGATGGCGGTGTGATGCTAATCTTGTGCCAGCCGTAACGAAATGAGCAAGTCTAGGCTTCGATTTAAAAAGAAGAGTATTTATAGAATGCTACAGAAAGCTTGATCATTCAAAGTATGGCTGAACAAGCTAGTGGGTACGGTGAGAATAATAATAAAAACGGCAACAATAAAACCAGGTGAGAGAGACGCAATCCTATGAATATAGAAGGGAAATAAACGCATTCCTACTATATTTATTGTCTAGGGCAGCTGATCTATCTCTCACTCAGAGCATAGAGTGGCCACTCTAGAAGATTGCCTTCCATCAAGCGACTTGCGTTCCGGTGATGCTCACCGCGATTCGCCGCCTAAAGTGTTCGAAAACTACCAAATGCGGTGCTTACGCTGTGTTGGGCGTGTGGCTGCGGAACATGCCATTGGAGGAAAATTGAATTTCAAATCGACGCTGAAGTCTTCTCCGAATATTTTCTTAAAGCGCATACATGCAAACTACACGACCAAAACAGCGGCAGAACGTTCAAGAGAGATCAACTTGTTTACGAGGTGCACTTTGTTTCGTACGTTTCGAACTAGCATCTTTAGTATAAGGTGTCTTGATGACAGAGTGGGAAAAAAACAAACTCCCGCTATCCCCCCCCCCCCCCCCCCCTCTACAATACCTCGAGCAGTCTACACCTGCAATGTTCTCGAAACCGGGGGCGTGTATCAGAAGCTTTTGAATTTCCATGGGCACTGGCCTATGGTGTGTCATCCTGTGTTTCGGGGTATAGAAAAGTGAGGTACTGCGGTTATGTGTGTGTTATCCTGGCAGATAGAAAAGTCAGGAAAGAAGATTATGGTAAACACGGTAGAGCCTGTCTTCCTTTAAAGCGAAGCTTTCAGGCTCTCATTAATTTTTACCGTACGTGAAAATGCGCAGCACGAAAGCCAACCCTTAATCACTATAATTATGACTGTGGAAGAAGATTTGAAAAATTTAAAAGCGTTCCTGCGAAGCTTGGGGATAGCTCTGTTAGGCCCCCTCCGGAAAAAGGTGATGGGCATTAGAAGGAGGAGATAAGCAGGCGCGCGGCGGCGTGGCGTATATAAGCCTAACTTCATGTTCTGATGCGTACGTCGACACCTGTTACCCGCAACACGGTGTACAAAGAGAATGTCGTTGCTCCGAACCCCGTAAGGCTGGTATCCCCGAGACGTTAAGCATAACGTTGCATTTTGGGGTTTAGCACGTTAGGCTTAACGTCACACGTTGAGGATGAACACTTTTAACGGGCACCCATTCGAAAAAGTGCTCACTGTACGCCAAGCAGCAGATACCAATTCAACCCGCCGCGGTGGCTCAGTGGCTAAGGCGTTCTGCTGCAGGGCGCGATATCGCGGGTTCGATTGCAGGCCGCAGCGGCCGATTTTCTAATGGAGGCGAAAGGCAAAAAACGCCCGTGTGTACGAGATTTCGGTGCACGTTAAAGGTCCCCGGGTGGTCAAAATTAATCCGGATCCCTCCACTACGGCGCGCCTCATCGCCTGCGTTGCTTCGGCGTGTTTAACCCTACAAACAATCAATGAGATACAAATTAACGCCGTAGACCCAAACCAAAACTTTAGCACTGCTGAATGCACGACCTAGAGTTGCTGCATTTTTTCTAGTGAAGTGATGCATACCTTCGAAGAAGCACATACTCGCAGTCTGGAATTGGCCAAGTGAGAAAACTTCGCATTCAAGAATTGTCTTCGTTCGAAGGAGGGTTGCATGATCTTTTCGCTCATTCTTAAATTGGTGTCAACATCGCGTGTAGAAAATTCCAGCGTGTTCTGACACTGTCGAATGGAAGAGGCTGCGCAGCATAGCAGCGCGGGCGAAGCACGTAGCAACGACTTTTGCGCACGCGCTGATATTCCTACTTGTCTTCCCGTGAATCAGCCATCAAAGTCCCATTTACATCAAAATGGGCATAACGAAGTAGCCGTCTTCAGAGCTGTAAAAAAAACACCTCTGGCAGTGTCGGTTACTTCGAGAAACCGCTTGTCCTAATGGGCTCGCTTTTGTGTCTGCGCATTATTTTGCTAAACTCCAGCTGTGTGACATGCAGCGGTCACACACTCAATACCGGGTGTCATCACATTGGATCTTTCTTAAATTCTTCACGATATTGCGCCCCGTATTCTTCCAAAGCACCGGGTGTGGAGGAGAGGGAGCATTCGCGCGCATACGCTGAGCGGTTTGTAGAAAGCTGCGCAGATAGGCATGCTTTTTCAAAGGTGAAGGGGCGGCTAACGCGCCGAAGCAACAGTTAGTGTATAAGGCGCGCCGTAGTCGACGGCTCTACATTAATTTTGACCAAATGGAGATCTGTAACATGTGCCGGAATCTTGACACACGGGCGCTCTCTGTTTTCGAGTCCACCAAAAGAGCAGCCACCTCGGCAGGGATCGAACCCACGTCTTTTGGTTCAGTAGCACAACGCTTGAGACCCTGAGCCACGGCGGCGGGTGACAGATAGTTGAGTGAGTTTCGTGGTGATCGTGTTTGCAATGCTCAGCCTATAAGAGACGAAGCTAGAGAAGTGGAGGCAGAGGCAGTGCAAGCTTAAGAAGAAGAATAGGAAGAAGAAGAATAGGAAGAAGAAGAAGAAGAAGAAGAAGAAGAAGAAGAAGAAGAAGAAGAAGAAGAAAGAAGAAGTAGAAGAAGAAGAAGCAGAAGGAAAAAAAAGAAGACGATGGTGATGATTATGATCACCATGACGCCGACAATGAAATTTATTGAAGCTTAGGTTCTGGTGGTCCCAAGCAACTGGCTCATACAAACTCGGGAGGTATGTGGGATCAGCCACGAACGATGACAGTTAATAAATTACGGTAACAGAAACAGCAAATCTTAAAAAATAACACTAAATACTAAACCTTTCGAAAATAAAAGTAGGAAGGGAAAAGTGGTTTCATAAAGTAAAAAGAAATCAAAGTTCCTTTCTTGATTAGGAGAAATTTGGTTAAAATGCGAAGCTTTATCTCATGCAACCTGAGTAAAAGACAAAGTAGAAAGTGCAAAACTGCTTCGATGGTGTAGGAATGGCGGAATGGGATAGACGTCGGATTCCTAACGCGGGGGACCCGGGTTCGATTCCCGCCACGGGAAGCGTTTTTTGTCTCGACGCGTGTAGCGTTTCAATATAAACATCATCATTATTAGTGCCCTTTGTGAAAACCCATTTTGTAAAGTTTGCTTTCTTGCAGTGCGTTTTGGCATTACGATCTACAGCGCAAGTGAGGCCCACGAAGCTTCGCTTTAAAATAGTGGGGAGCCTTCGCGGGTGTTAATGAACCTCTTTGTTCCTCGCACTGCGCACTCGCGAACGATTATCTTCAAATATGTTTGTCCCCTTATCCGGAATTACGTCACAGCGCTACGGCAGGCGTTTTTCTTCGCTACAACAGTGCGTTCGTCGACGAATCTGCCAGTCAGACAGCAGCGTGGCTCTGGCAGCATATACTTGATCGCAGTGATTGCGAAATGGTCGCGGGGTGCGCGGTGTTGCACGAGGCGCTTTCGGGGCACCCGATGGACGCCTTCGGCCCGGCGAGTGACGACCTCATTAGCGCCCGCGACCGTAATGGGCTCCCGTTCAGCAGCGTCTCCGGCTCCTGGCACACGCACCACGTCCGCCTCGCCTTCTGCAACCTTCCTGCAGGTGGGCTTTCCCGCTGCGCACGGATGCCTAGGGGGAAAGGTGATCGCGAAGGGCGACAAGAGCAGAAGCGAGTATCGAGGAGCGCCGCCGGTGCTCCCTAATTATCTGGCCATTCTCTCCAGGTGTAAGCTGGCTTGAAAGAACGAATAAAAAACAGCGTGGAAGGCAACGATTCAGGGGCTATGCTCCAACCTTTCCGGTACAGGTGCGCACCCCAGCCGTTCATTTTATAGATTTTATAGTTTGGATTAGCGAAGCAATTTCGTTGGGTGGTTTTTATATTTCTCAGCCGATATTAGCGAACTCGTGCGGGCGTCTGTGTGTGCTGCTACCTATTAAACTTTAATAGAGCGCTCACGGGCCGACTTAGGCAAAGAGCTTGGTTAGCTGACTTTCGATAGAAGAAATGCGTAGACATAATAAAGCAATGTAAGCCGGACGAAATGCAGTGGGATGAAATGCGGCTCTTTTCTGTTCCCATCTGACGTTCGCACTGAATTAATAGGCCAGCCTTTAAACCTATGTATCACTGGTGGCGTCATTCGTCGCGCAAGACGCAGTACTCCAAAGCCAACTCTTTACACAATTACGTTCGTCTGAAAAATACACTTCCCTGGCCACAACCTATATATATATATATATATATATATATATATATATATATATATATATATATATATATATACACGCACCTACGCATAAGCGGTGGCTCTATGCGCGGCTGTACTGAGCTTTGAAGAGCGCTCGCGGGATGCAAGGCGGGAGCGCACAACGCTAACAACGTCATTAATTATTAGCGCTCCGCCCTGGCCACAAATGTCCACACTGGCTCCCAGTAGCTGTTCGTCATTGAGAATATTATTAAGAGTGCTTGCAGAGAATAAAAAACAAACACTTTAAGGCATACATAAAACCACGCCTAATCGACCAAGAGGCCACTTATTGCGTCGCCGTCCGGAAAACAAAGCTTGCAGTGAAGGGGAGAAAACGTGCGTTGGGACGGAAGCGATCGAAACACTAGGTGCAGCTAGCAACGCCTAAAAAATGTAGCTCCTTTTTTGTTTACGTAAACGCACTTTTGGAACTTTGTTTTCAAGCTCACTCCGCATGGGTTAAGGCATCCGGTCGTATCGAGCGGGTGTTGTATCCCGCTGCAGAGAGGCTAATGCAATTACGCTGTAATACGTGGGCTTAGCGAATGGGAGCCCGGGTCTGAGGCGCTTGTTTTTACGGACTTCGGCTTTATTGAATGCCCTCTCGGCATCCCCGCAATTTCCGGCACAAAAGACAGCACAAGGGGGGGCTTTGGTGTTCGTTATATGCAGCAAAAGAACGTCCCAATGCTAGCAAGTAGAAGGTTAGAACGAGGCTGCCTGAATTAAGTTTTCAGCCCGTTCATTATGTTTCCTCCGCTCCTGCTAGAAATATGATTTGTATTGTTTTCTGAAAATTCGGTGTCACACGGAATATTCTATTTCTCTTCCCCAGCTTCGCACTGTTGAAAGCTGGAAACCTCGAAATCTGCGGAAGGGTAGTAAATTTTTCTTGTAAATGTTTTGTAAACGCTGAAGCGAAAAAATAATTCGTTCAGCGTTAGAAGTAAAAGATTAAGATGTTAGGTCATTAAAAAATGTTGTTGCATTTAGTAGTTGCATTGCTGGCACTTTCGGGCTGCATAACGGCATCCATTCAAAACGAAAGGCCTGAACTGCACTTAGGAAGCGCATAGTAGCGCGCTTGCAATTTGGACAATAAATTAAGAATCTCTGCAGAGTTCAGGCCACTATTACGGCCTACGTTTTTCGCCGCAAGAAACAATATGTATACATACATGGGATAACTAATAAGCTACGAGAGGTCAAGGCTCGGCGCTTTTTTGAGAGATGACGGGAAAAAAGAAAGAAAAACACAATTTCCCTTAGGTATCGTTATAATTGCATAAAAAGAGCTTATCCCGTAAGCTTTTTTTGGTGCGTATTTATTTGGCTTGCCTGCCGGCTTGGAAAGGACTGCCGTTGGAGTCAGCCGGTGAACTAGAACCAAAGCAGTCTTTACGATGGAAATAAGTGTATAGCAGTAGTTCTAATACGACGAACCCAGGTCACGCGCGTTTGTTAACATTTTAAGAATACGTCCACGTTGTCAAGTTTAAGTGTAAGACTAAACAGGCGAACTCTTTCTGAACCAGGGATTGCGTGGTGACGGCTGGCGGGATTTTATGCCCGCGTTCCGCTGGATTAGAGAGCCCAGCTCGACTCAAAGGGGAAAATTCAAATCAATCTAAAGAAAGACATATCACGTTCACGTCCGCAGCAATCGCTATTGTAAAATCCAAATAAAAAGCGCAATAACAGGCCGTTGCTCCCACCATCGTTTGTTTATGGCCCCGCCCTTAAGAATAGGGGAAACATGAAAGAAAATGAATACAGAAAAAAGGAGACCACTTTGTAGCCTGTACTCTAGTGTGCGAAAATGGGCGGTCGTTTTTTCCCCCAATATCTTGACCCCCGTGGCAGCGTTTTAACTTCCCCCGGAAAAAAGAAGAAAGCGCAGTTTAGGGTTACGTGGGAAGGTATTGACCCATAAAAAGGCAGGTGCCCCGAATTGACCATTACAGTGAAACTGCCTGATCGTTCAAAGGGGCTGTTTGATAGAGCGGCGCTTTATTTGGTGGCGCCTTTGACCCGAAAACCCATAACAACACCGAACACTGGACGGAAGAAGCGGAGATTCATTGACGTAAGCACAAATTGAGTAAGGTTTATAAAAGGCTATAACGGTCTATAACTAGAGCAGAATGCCCTGGACCATTGCAACGCAAAAAAAAGAAACTAAGTTTTTAGATGAACAATATGAACTCAATGATTCCCTAAACATTTTTTTTTCGTATCGATTTTCGCTTCGTAAACAGAAAGAACGGGTCGAAGAGTTAATTAGGGACGTCCATTTTCATTCTTAAGCATGGCTATAATATTACGTTTCTAATGCGTTTCACACTCGGGAATAATGATAGAGCAGAGACCGCTTTGGAGCTACTATATCTGATGCCCTGATTTGAAGAATATATTCATTAGATGTGCGTTTGAGGGGTAGCAAAATGCGAGGGCGATGATGTAGATGTGGTTGGGAGCAGAGCTAAATAATGAAATTAAGCGATGGATTTCTTACCGGCTGGCGTGGAGGTTGATCAATAGATCGGTCGATTTCTCGGTCATCAGCGCTAGCATAAGCTGCGTAGTTCCTGATGGTGTTCGCTGTTACATAATTTAGAGATTGACGGATCGATTTTTACGTCGTTGTTTTTCTTCGTATGCAGAGACGTCATGGTTTTGCGGCTGTGAATTTTGACAGCATGATCTGTAAATAGTTATTCGTTTAACGTGGGTGCTCTTTCTGGAACAGTTTGTCCTTCGAGACTGTTTAATCCCTGTCTGTTTTTTTGCCGCTATTACGGCATGTGGGCGGCTGGAGCAAATATTTGAAAAGCCAAATGCTTTCGCCCCAGCAGAAGTTAGGGCAATTCTGAAGTGGGAGTCATAACCTCTCGGTTACGAGACCTGGATTTTACGTTTGTTTGTTTAAGGAAACGTATACAGTATGCGAATGTCTACCAATATATATATAATATATATATATATATATATTATATATATATATATATATATATATATATAGATATATATATATATATATATATATATATATATATGTATATAATATATATATATATATATATATATATATAGATATATATATATATATATATGGCATGCTGGCGATGCGGCCGAAGGCGTGGTGAACACAAAGTAAGAAACCTCGGTAACAGCAACAGCGGAGGGTTTATTTCGACGTTTCGACTTCGAGACAAGTCTTCTACAGGAATGATGGCTGCTGATATATAGAATAAATAGGAAACGAGGGGCTCGTAGAAATAACACAGAAATAAGGGTTGGCAGTCAAGAAAACCTCGGGAAGCAAAGGGGAGGTTGTGGTAGGTCATTGAAACAGATAAAGAATTTGGAAAGAAGAAAGAAAGAAAGCGGAGAAAAAATGCCCGCCAGGTGGGATCCGAATCCACGACCTCCAGAATACCGGTCTGGTGCGATAACCACTACGCTACCGGCGGGGCGATTTTCCTCCCCGCTTTCTGGGTATGTATGTCACTGTAATTTTTTACCTAGATAATATATATATATATATATTATATATATTATATAATATATATAATAGATATATATATATATATATATATATCTATATCTATATATATATATATATATACCTAGTTTGAAAATCAGATGCTCGTTCAGGAAATACAGAAAGATATGCCGGCAGTCTAAAACACCAAAGGAGGCATAGGGGAATGGTTAGACTATTTTTTACTGTTAGTGAAGTTAAATTTTTTATTATTTAATAAAATTAGTTATTAAATAATTAATTTTATTTATTAAAGAAGGAAGAAAACACGCGTCCAGGGTGGGAACCGAACGCGAACCCGAACCGAACCTACAGTTTATCACCCACCGTCTGGCGATAACACAAAAATTATGCGTTATCTAACTAGTGTATTTGAATACGCCATAAACCTCCGTCTATCCGTTATCCTTGTTGGTGACTGTAATGTTGACATGCTTACACCTAACGCCCTATGTCAAAATTTTCAAGTTGTTATTGAAGAATTTTTCTGCCGGAATGTGAATAATTTGCCAACAAGAATAACTCCTGAAAGCGAAATCCTCACAGATTTGTGTGTGACTAATTTTTAACCGAGTACTGTCACTGCAGGCATTCTTACAGTCAATTTAAATGACCACTTACCCATATTTGTTTTTGTAGTAAAATGACGAAAAAGAATTGTTTGAGGGACCATCCTGGGCTATGTCGCAATTTCAATTAGCTAGCCCTAGTTGCATTCAGGGTTATGATTGAAGGTACTAAGTGGGATGATGTGTACAGTTGTGAAAAGTCTGATGAATAGTACGGCATTTTTCTCCAAAAGGTTAAGGACTGTTATGATATTGCGTTCCCTTTAAAGCCGGTTAAGACATATCGATGATCCTGGAAACCATGGGTTACTCGAGAACTTTGTAATAGAATAAGAGCAAAGAGATAAACATTTTGATAAATTCATTCGCCGAAAATATCCTAAAATATTTTATGAGTGCAAGCATGTAAGAAATAAGTTAAACTCAGACCTTCGAAAAGTAAAGATAAGTTACGACAAGATAAAATTTGCTTCCATATCTAATGATCCTCACAAAATCTGGAACTTGGCAACGGATATTATAGGTGTCCGCAACAGCTCCATTCCAAAATGCACTTACGATTGACGGTGTAAAAAATAGTGATCGGGCGTTAGCTGAAAAATTCAACCAACATATCCTTATTTCTTGTGCGCCATTACAGACACATTATTTGTGTGTATGATTAGATAAGACTACTTTTCTTTGAACTGCAGGACACAATTTTCATCACCCCAAGTACAGAGGTCGAAATAACTTCTTTTCTGAAGTCTCTAGCTAAAAGCACCGCAACTGGTTATGACGATATAAAAGCTGAGCCTATCAAAACTGTACCCTATATTTTGAGTTCACCCTTATTGCATATTTGCAATAGCGCACTCCTCACTGGCCTTTTCTCAAAAGGAATGAAAATTGCACGTGTGGCTATACTGCATAAACGTGGCCCATTTGACAATATTATTAATTATCGGCCAATATCCGTTCTGCCGCTTTTTTCAACAGTTCTAGAACATTTATTAAAACCGAGGCTAACTACGTTTCTTGATTTGACTCATGCTATTGTAGACGAGCAGCATGGTTTTCGGGAAAAAACATCGCTTGAATTGGCGCTCCTAAATATATAAGAGAAAATAGCGAACAATTTCGAGAAAAATTCGTTCACCGTTGGGTTGTTCCTCGATTTTAGGATGGCCTTTGATTCGATTCGACAGGAACAATTGTATCACAAACGTCCCTTATATGGAATCCGTGGTTTTGCATTAAATATGACACCAGTTACTTGTCGGATCACTTGCAGTTAATTTGCCTTAATGGGTATCCATCGTCGATGAGACCAATTTTATACGGGGTCCGGCAATGCTCTATTTAGAGGCTATTATTTTTCTTCTTTACATAAATGAAATTCTACATATACCTTTGACTCCAAACATTACGTTGTATGCCAACGATACGAGTGCTTTTTTTCTGGAATATGTTTGCATGAGGTTGAGTCGTCAGTCAATACTTGGCTTCACGAA